>CM064541.1:35164234-35256734 GCA_032716605.1 Paralithodes platypus | reverse complement strand
ATGCCTTCGCTACACGGGGTCCGAAGCTCTACAATGCCTTCGCTACTTCGCTACACGGGGTCCGAAGCTCTACAATGCCTTCGCTACACGGGGTCCGAAGCTCTACAATGCCTTCGCTACACGGGGTCCGAAGCTCTACAATGCCTTCGCTACACGGGGTCCGAAGCTCTACAATGCACTGCCAAAAGAAATAAGAAACCAAAACTACCCAACCGTTGAAAAATTAAAAAAGGACTGATTTCCTGTCATCAATGCCAGACCAACCAATCCTACCCCACTACTACCTCCGTGCTGCCAGCAACAGCATTCTTGACCAGCTGGCACAGAGGAGGGTAGATGGGATGTACAGTGGCGGCGCCGCAACGGCGTGGACCACGGGGCGCTAACTGACAGCCCTCAACTACAACCACAGGAACCACAGGTGTGTGTGTGTGTGTGTGTGTATGTGTGTATACCATCTGACGTCTTGGTATGAGGGGATGCTATGTACGTCTGTTTGTGTGTGTGTGTGTGTGTGTGTACCATCTGACGTCTTGGTATGAGGGGATGCTGTGTACGTCTGTTTGTGTGTGTGTGTGTGTGTGTGTGTGTACCATCTGACGTCTTGGTATGAGGGGATGCTGTGTACGTATGTGTGGGTAGTTTGAGTGTGTGTGTGTGTACCATCTGACGGCTTGGTATGAGGGGATGCTGTGTACGTATGTGTGGGTAGTTTGAGTGTGTGTGTGTGTACCATCTGACGTCTTGGTATGAGGGGATGCTGTGTACGTATGTGTGGGTAGTTTGAGTGTGTGTGTGTGTACCATCTGACGTCTTGGTATGAGGGGATGCTGTGTACGTATGTGTGGGTAGTTTGAGTGTGTGTGTGTGTACCATCTGACGTCTTGGTATGAGGGGATGCTGTGTACGTATGTGTGGGTAGTTTGAGTGTGTGTGTGTGTACCATCTGACGTCTTGGTATGAGGGGATGCTGTGTACGTATGTGTGGGTAGTTTGAGTGTGTGTGTGTGTACCATCTGACGTCTTGGTATGAGGGGATGCTGTGTACGTATGTGTGGGTAGTTTGAGTGTGTGTGTGTGTACCATCTGACGTCTTGGTATGAGGGGATGCTGTGTACGTATGTGTGGGTAGTTTGAGTGTGTGTGTGTGTGTGTGTGTGTGTGTGTGTGTGTGTGTGTGTGTGTGTGTACCATCTGACGCCTCGGTATGGGGGGCTGCTGTGTACGTATGTGTGGGTAGTTTGTATGTGTGTATGTGTGTGGGGGGGGGGGGGGGGGGGGAGGTGTGTGTGTGTGTGTGCTATAAAGTTTGGTCCCTAGACCTCCATCAAGCTTAAGATTACACCCCCTTGAGCCCCTTTCAAGATAAATTTGTACATTTTTCGGTAGAAAAATGTCCCGGCTGAAAGCCTGTTCCTCTTAAATTACAGGCTCGCTATCGCTCGCAAGGATAAAATCGACACCTAAATGGCACGAAAGGTCTTAAAATCGACAGAAATGGGTTGAAAGTTCTTAAAATCGTCAAAATAATGGGGCGAACGTCTTAACATTAGGAAAACAATGGGGCTAAACATGAGTAAGAAAGGAGTCAAGAAAAAAAAAACTCAAGTGGATATCTTCCGTTAAGGGAAGTTCTCTGGATCACTTTCTCCCTCATGCTTAGCCCCATTAGTTTTGAGATGTTAACCCCTTTACAACTTTGCTTCTGGCTAAAATTAGACGATTTTATGCCGTTTAAGGGCAGGAATATCGTTTTTCGGGACCCCCTTCTCCCTAATGTTTAGCCCCCACTAGTTTTGATATTATAAGACGTTCGGCCCATTAGTTTGGCGATTTTAACACCTTTCGCCCCATTTCGTTGTCAATTTTAAGACCTTTTGTGCCATTTAGGTATCGATTTTTTCCTAGCGAGCGATAGTGAGCCTGCAAATTTAAGAGGAACCGGCCTTCGGCTGGGAAATTTTTCTACCGAAAAATGTACAAATTTATCTTGAATGGGGGTCTAGGGGGTGTTTTTCTAAGCTTGATGGAGGTCTAGGGAGGAAACTAAACAAATATATGAATAAATGAATTAATAGACCCAACAAACGGTCAGTCTGCCCTTAAGGGGAGGTATTTAGTTTGTTCCCTAGACCTCCATCAAGCTTAAAATTACACCCCCTTGAGTCCCTTTCAAGATATATTTGTACATTTTTCGGTAGAAAAATTTCCCGGCCGAAGGCCGGTTCCTCTTAAATTACAGGCTCGCTATCGCTCGCCAGGATAAAATTGACACCTGAATGGCACGAAAGGTCTTTATATGGGGTGAAAGTTCTTAAAATCGCTAAACTAATGGGGCAAACGTTTTATAATATCAAAAGCAATGGGGCTAAACATGAGGGAGAAAGGGGTCAAGAAAAAAATCCCTTAAGTGGAGATCTCCCCTTAAGAAGGATTTGTGTCATTCAGAGGGTGTCTTGAGACCGTATTTACCCCTTTCAGTCCTCGAGGTCGATTACCGGTACATGCTAAAGAAAAGCATCAAATGGTACCCTGAATAAGATTAACACTACGCCATGGCGCTGAAGGGGTTAAGTTAGTCGACAAATCACTTAGGCGATATTTGGACCTTACGTGTCCTGCAGGTGTCGGGTATTTACTGGTGAAAGTATTGTATTTATTGAAGAGAATGCAACGGAGATACAATTCCACTGCAATACAGCTATGTTTAATATTATTGATGGGATGCCAAAGGTTAAGACATTAGGCTTGCGCACAATCGCCAATATAGCGTAATAGTGGGGTATAGAGGGGAGCCGTTTGACAGGGCTGTAATTCATGCTACTCACGTCTGCTGAGGATGCACTTGGGTTGAGTTATAGACCATAGTGAGGTTAACCCCATCTGTACCGGGGCCGTCCTTTTCATTTTATTCTGGCCGCTATTAGACGATTTTATTTCGTTTACGAAAGAACCTCCAACCATGAACAGGCTTCGAACTCTCTCACTTAACCCTTTATACTGCCACAGATCCTCCTTCAACTGCACCAAACTCGTCTAAATATAGGTAGAATATGATTAAAAGGCCGTCCCGGGTACAACAGGGGTTAAGGGGAGGTATTTAGGTTGTTTCCTAGACCTCCATCAAGCTTAAAATTACACCCCCTTGACCCCCTTTCAAGATAAATTTGTACATTTTTCGGTAGGAAAATGTCTCCGCTGAAAGCCGGTTCCTCTTAAATTACAGGCTCGCTATCGCTCGCCAGGATAAAATCGACACCTGAATTGCACAAAAGGTCTTAATATGGGGTGAAAGTTCTTAAAATCGCTAAACTAATGGGGAAAACGTTTTATAATATCAAAAGCAATAGGGCTAAACATGAGGGAGAAAGGGGTCAAGAAAAAAATCCCTCAAGTGGAGATCTCCCCTTAAAGGGGTGTTTTTCGGAGGCCCCTTCTCCCTTGTGTTGAGCCCTCTTAGTTTTGAGATTTAAAGACGTTCGTCTCATTACTTTGGTGATTTTAGGACCTTCCGCCCCATTTCTTGGTTAATTCGAAGACATTTCGTGTCCAGGCAATTTGGCTCGAACATTCCTTAATTTTGGCCTTGTCACTCTTTTAACTCTGGAGGAGGCACTCGTCACAGGTAGTTCTGCCTTTTGTCTCCCTCATCCACATAGAAAAAACAAAACAAAATGTAGGTGTTGATTTTTACCTGGCGAGCGAAAGCGATCCAGGAATGAAAACAAAACTTGAGAAGAGAAGCCAGTATCATGTCAAAGATTGAAGAGGTTAAGGGAGCCCACCTCGCCTTTGTTCTCTTTCTCTCCCTCTCTCTTTGGCTAGTATCCATTCGGCCCCATTCAGCCTACTGTTTTAAGACGTTTACCCCCATCCAGGTGGCAATATTTTTCTGGCGAGCGATAGCGAGCCAGCATATATATATTTTTGTTTTACAGCAAGCTAAATTTGTACATTTTTCGATAGAAACATGTCTCCGGCGAAGCCGGATTTCTTCATACAATGCTGGCTCGCTATCGCTCGCTAGGAAGAAATTGACACCTGGATGGGGATAAACATCTTAAAACAGTTGGCTGAATGGGGCCAAATGGATACAAGTCAGAGAAAGAGAGAAAAGGAGAGAAAGATAAAAAGAAGCCGGTGACCTCCCTTACTGTAAGTCAATGGGTGATGCAGGTGGCATCAAACTAGCTCACCTACCCTGTCGTTAAGTCGTTTACAGGTGCGACTGGGGGGCAGGCTGCTTGACGCCAATTGAAGAGGGAAAGGCAAAATGATGGCAGATGATACGAGAGGGAAATTCAATTGATGGTGTGTATACGAGAGATGGCAGAGATTGAGAGAGACGGGGGAGTCATGACCACATTGATAGCGAGATGGTAGAGACTGTGAGACGGAAATCATGACCAAATTGATAGTGTGAATGCGAGAGTTGGTAGGGATTGAGACAGACAGGTAAATCATGACCAAATTGATAGAGAGATGGTAGAGATTGTGAGACGGAAATCATGACCAAATTGATAGTGTGAATGCGAGAGTTGGTAGGGATTGAGACCGACAGGGGAATCATGACCACATTGATAGAGAGATGGTAGAGATTGTGAGACGGAAATCATGACCAAATTGATAGTGTGAATGCGAGAGTTGGTAGGGATTGAGACAGACAGGTAAATCATGACCAAATTGATAGAGAGATGGTAGAGATTGTGAGACGGAAATCATGACCAAATTGATAGTGTGAATGCGAGAGTTGGTAGGGATTGAGACAGACAGGTAAATCATGACCAAATTGATAGAGAGATGGTAGAGATTGTGAGACGGAAATCATGACCAAATTGATAGTGTGAATGCGAGAGTTGGTGGAGATTGATGAAAACTGGGAAATTACGACCAATTTGATAGTGTATATATTTGAGTTGATTGAGAAAAACGGGGAAACCAAATTGACAGTGTGTATGTGAGAAGTAGCAGAGATTGAGAGACGGAAATCATGAGCAAATTGATAGTATGTCTGCGAGAGTTGGTAGGGATTGAGACAGACAGGTAAATTATATGAGGGGCGAGAGATTGATTGTAATTGAGGGAGTAATGCAGGAAGTCAACAGGGATGGAGAGGAGAAAGGAGAATCATATGAACGGGGTAACCCATGAGAGAGAGAGAGAGAGAGAGAGAGAGAGAGAGAGAGAGAGAGAGAGAGAGAGAGAGAGCGAGAGCGAGAATGTGAGTGAGAGAGAGAGAGAGAGACTGCACAAAAAGACCGACACCTCATGAACCATTATATCGATCGTGTCTCCCCCCCCCCCCCCCCTTCCCCTCTCCTGTTATTGCCGTGTGGTGGGGGGTGATGTCTGTCTGTGGTCGCTAGTTGGCCTCTGCTTTTGGGATAGATGTTCGCCCCATTAGTTGGCCGATTTTAAGAACTTTCTCCCCATTTCTTTCAAGTTTAAGACCTTTCGTACCACTTGGGTGTCGATGCTTTCCTGGCGAGCGATAGCGAGCCTGTAATTTAAGAGGAACCGGCCTTTGTCCGGGAAATTTTTCTACCGAAAAATGTACAAATTTATCTTGAATGGGGTCTAGGGGGTGTAATTTTAAGGGGAGATCTCCACTTGAGGGATTTTTTTCTTGACCCCTTTCTCCCTCATGTTTAGCCCCATTGCTTTTGATATTATAAAACTTTTGCCCCATTAGTTTAGCGATTTTAAGAACTTTCACCCCATATTAAGACCTTTTGTGCAATTCAGGTGTCAATTTTATCCTGGCGAGCGATAGCGAGCCTGTAATTTGAGAGTAACCGGCCTTCGGCCGAGAAATTTTTCTACCGAAAAATGTACAAATTTATCTTGAAAGGGGGTCAAGGGGGTGACATTTTAAGATTGCTGGAGGAGTAGGAAACAAACTATAAACCTCCCCTTAAGCTTGATGGATGAGGAAACTAAAAAACCGAAAACAATATATATATATTGATCGTGTCTGCCCCCTCGCTCTGTGGTTGCTAGTTGGCCTTCTGGTGTCTATTGAGGATTTATAGGGGGTTCTCGATTGGTGCTGGATGACTGGAAGTGACACGGGATGATTTGAGATTGGTGTTGGATGACTGGAATTGACACGGGATGATTTGAGATTGGTGTTGGATGATTGGATGACTTGTGTTGGATGATTGGATGACTTGTGTTGGGATTATTTCAGTATGTTTTGATCAATAATTGGTATCAGCAATATCTAAGCTTCATTTCTTCATATCGAGTGAAATATACCAACATGTTCCTACACTTACCCACCCTATTCAACATCTGACAGACATTAATACAGCCCAGAGCGAGCCAAACGTAATGCCAGCTGGGACATGACTTATTAGGCCGACTGTACTCTATGTATGGGTGCTTTCGATTGGTGTTGGATGACTGGATGACTTGTGTTGGATGACTGGATGACTTGTATTGGATGACTGGATGACTTGTGTTGGATGACTGGATGACTTGTGTTGGATGACTGGATGACTTGTGTTGGATGACTGGATGACTTGTGTTGGATGACTGGATGACTTGTGTTGGATGACTGGATGACTTGTGTTGGATGACTGGATGACTGGATGACTTGTGTTGGATGACTGGATGACTTGTGTTGGATGACTGGATGACTTGTGTTGGATGACTGGATGACTTGTGTTGGATGACTGGATGACTTGTGTTGGATGACTGGATGACTTGTGTTGGATGACTGGATGACTTGTGTTGGATGACTGGATGACTTTTGTTGGATGACTGGATGACTTGTGTTGGATGACTGGATGACTTGTGTTGGATGATTTCAGTACTTCACCATGGCAATATTTTATAGGTATACTGTAAGTCAATTTAAAAAAAAAAAAAAAAAAAAGCTTCAGGTAAAGTTCAGGGCCATATGCTGAAAGAGTGCGTAGCCGCGGCACTCATCTCCGTCTCATTGCCTTTTGGAACTTGTGGTTATTAGCCAAAGACCAGGGCTAGCTACTGCATTTTTGGAGGTTGTTGTTGTTCCCGAAGCTGCCTGGCCGAACAGCCCCAAGTCCCCGAGCAATTCCAAGGCCATAACCGAGCGCCCCTACAGAAACCTCCCTGCCGACCACAATGAAGCCTGGGTGACCGAAGCCACTCCATGGCGGGGAGCTGAGGAGGGTGCGGTTCACTGCTTAGGTTAACGGAGGCATTGGGTGTTAGGAGACTAGTCAAAGCGAGCAAGTGTTTTAAGGGGAGACTGGCCGTTTGTTTGGTCTATTAATTAATTTATTCGTATATTTGGTTAGTTTCCTCCCTAGACCTCCACCAAGCTTAGAAAAACACCCCCTTCAAGATAGATTTGTAATTTTTTTGGTAGAAAAATGTTCCGGTTCCTCTTAAAATTGCAGGCTCGCTATCGCTCGCCAGGAAATAATAGACACCTAAATGGCACGAAAGGTCTTAAAATTGACAAGAAAATGGGGCGAAAGGTATTAAAATCGCCAAACTAATGGGCCGAAGGTCTTATAATCTCAAAACTAGTGGGGCTAAAATATTAGGGAGAAGGGGGTCCAGGAAAACGGTCTGCCTCCCCTTAAGCTTAATTATATTTAACCCTGAATCCCAAATTTTCACTCAGTTGCATCATCATCATCGCTCGATAAAGGGTTAGGGAAGCACTTATTGTTCTTGGCCTTGTTTAATTCTTCTTTGTTTCTTCATATATTCTTAATTTTCTTCTTGGTCTTGTTCGTCTTTTGTTTCCTTGGGGTTTGTTCTAAATCAAATCCTCTTCGTTTTCTCCATCATCTTCTTCTTGGCCTTCTTCTTATTCTTGTACCGATACTTCTTCCACCATCTCTTCTTCATAGATTCTTCTAAATAAATACTGTTCTTATTCGTGTTCTTCTTTTGTTTCCTTCGGGTTTCCTTTATATGAAGTCCCGTTCTTGTTCACCTCCTCCTCCTTCTTCTTCGTCTTCTTCTTCGTCTTCGTCTTCGTCTTCGTCTTCTTCTTCTTCTTCTTCTTCTTCTTCTTCTTCTTCTTCTTCCCTGGTCGCCTCCCCCGCCCCCCCGCACGGCCGACCTGACCCCTGGCGGTGGTAATTAACAACCCTGAGGCCCCCCGCAGCCAGCGCCGCCTACAGCCCTCACACGTAATTATATCCTCGCCCGGGTTGTTGGTTTTGCCGCTCCTCGTCCCCCTGGCGGCTATTAGCGAAAACAAACCCAAGAACACATCCCGGAAGTCGCCGTGTTAGATTAGCGATTACTCCGTCAGAATGTAAACAAACGCACAAAACCACCCGAATCTACCCAAGAACATCCCAGAAGCCGCCGTGTTAGATTAGCGATTACTCCGCCACAATGTAAACAAACGCACAAAACCACCCGAATCTACCCAAGGGGAGCGGGAAGAGAGTGCTGGATTACCTGATCGCTCCTCCAGAATGTAAACAAACACAAAACCATCCGAATCTACCCGAAAACCGCCGTGTTAGATTAGCGATCAATCCGCCACAATGTAAACAAACGCACAAAACCACCCGAATCTACCCACGGCGAGCGGGAAGAATGGCGGGGGATACGAGGGCAAATAAAAATGCACGGGAGGAATGTACAGTTACCCACACAAGTTCTGTTCCTCTCCGTGATCTTTTACATGGAGATATGATTACGCATGATGGCATTACGAGTGAAGTGTCTTACGCAGTGGTCATCTCATCTGATTAAGGGGAGATTTCCACTTGAGGGAGTTTTTTCTTGACTCCTTTCTCCCTCATGTTTAGCCCCATTGTTTTCCTAATGTTAAGACGTTCGCCCCATTATTTTGATGATTTTAAGAACTTTCAACCCATTTCTGTCAATTTTAAGACATTTCGTGCAATTTAGGAGTCGATGTTATCCTGGCGAGCGATAGCGAGCCTGTAATTTAAGAGGAACCGGCTTTCAGCCGGGACATTTTTCTACCGAAAAATGTACAAATTTATCTTGAAAGGGGCTCAAGGGGGTGTAATCTTAAGCTTGATGGATATCTACGGACCAAACTAAAAACCTCCCCTTAAGGCGACTGCTGATCTACAGAAACCACACTCGCGATCCATCCACACTCACACGACGAGGAAACGAACTTACGTAGCCAACTGTACCATCGTCATCACCAGGCTTCCAACTGTACCATCATCATCATCACCAGGCTTCCAACTGTACCATCATCACCACCAGGCTTCCAACTGTACCATCATCATCACCAGGCTTCCAACTGTACCATCATCACCACCAGGCTTCCAACTGTACCATCATCACCACCAGGCTTCCAACTGTACCATCATCACCACCAGGCTTCCAACTGTACCATCATCACCACCAGGCTTCCAACTGTACCATCATCACCAGGCTTCCAACTGTACCATCATCACCACCAGGCTTCCAACTGTACCATCATCACCACCAGGCTTCCAACTGTACCATCATCACCACCAGGCTTCCAACTGTACCATCATCACCACCAGGCTTCCAACTGTACCATCATCATCACCAGGCTTCCAACTGTACCATCATCATCACCAGGCTTCCAACTATACCATCATCACCACCAGGCTTCCAACTGTACCATCATCATCACCAGGCTTCCAACTGTACCATCATCACCACCAGGCTTCCAAATGTACCATCATCACCACCAGGCTTCCAACTGTACCATCATCATCACCAGGCTTCCAACTGTACCATAATCATCACCAGGCTTCCAACTGTACCATCATCACCACCAGGCTTCCAACTAACACCAGCTAATGACTCTTCTACTACCCCCACGGCGCGACGGCTATTAACGAAGCTACAGTTGAAATGGAGGTACGAGGGGGCAAGAGGGGGCTATACCGACACTGCGGCTAACCCCTTCTATACCGGCCACGTCTTTTTAAGGGTATTTAAGGGTATTTAAGGGTATTTAAGGGTATTCTAGCTACTATTAGACGAGTTGGTTCAGTTTAAACCAACTAATAAGCTTCGAACTGTCTCACTTAACCCTTTTTACTACCACAGCTCCTTCTTAAGCTTCACAAAATCGTCTAAGTGTAGACAGAATATGGTTAAAAAGACGTGGCCGGTGCAGACGGGGCTGATAAGGGCGGTTTTCGTGTGTATTCCTACCGCGACTACCGACCTTAGTGACCTACCCCCTCCGTCACACTCATTAAGGGGAGGTTTTTTAGTTTGGTCCCTAGATATCCATCAAGCTTAAGATTACACCCCCTTGAGCCCCTTTCAAGATAAATTTGTACATTTTTCGGTAGAAAATTTTCCCGACTGAAAGCTGGTTCCTCTTAAATAACAGGCTCGCTATCGCTCGCCAGGATAAAATCGACACCTAAATGGCACGAAAGGTCTTAAAATTGACAGAAATGGGTCGAAAGTTCTTAAAATCGTCAAAATAATGGGGGGAACGTCTTAAAATTAGAAAAGCAATGGGGCTAAACATGAGGGAGAAAGGGGTCAAGAACAAAAAATCCCTCAAGTGGAGATCTCCCCTTAAACTACCGCTATAAATCTCCCACGCATTGTTGGCTTAATGAAGAATGAAAAATATGCTATTATATATCTTACCTACCTGACTGTTTGGCCACGGCACGGTAATTAGGGGGAGGTGGGCTCTTTTTCTAGACTCCCTTCTCCCTCATGTTTAGCCCCATTGGATTTCCGTTGTTAAGATGTTTTGTCCCGTTAGTTTGGAGCTTTTGTGACCTTTAGCCCCGTTTCTGTGTTAATATTAAGACCTTTCGTGCTATTTTAGTGTAACCAAAAATCCTGGCGAACGATGGTGAGCCTGTAATTTACATTTTTCTAACGAAAAATGTACAAATTAATCTACAAGGGGGATCTAATGGATGTTTTTTTTTGGTTGTTGATGTTTGATGGAGAGGTCTAGGGAGGAAAATAATGAATACATGACAAAAATCGACCAAAAAGTGAACCATTCCCCCTTTTAAGGTGATATAAGCCACAGTAATGAAAAATGACAAATCTGCTCTTATATTTAAGGGGAGATCTCCACTTAAAGGATTTTTTTCTTGACCCCTTTCTCCCTCATGTTTAGCCCCATTGCTTTTGATATTATGAAAAGTTTGCCCCATTAGTTTAGCGATTTTAAGAACTTTCACCCCATATTAAGACCTTTCGTGCCATTCAGGTGTCAATTTTATCCTGGCGAGCGATAGCGAGCCTGTAATTTAAGAGGAACCGGGAAATTTTTCTACCGAAAAATGTACAAATATATCTTGAAAGGGACTCGAGGGGGTGTAATTTTAAGCTTGATGGAGGTCTAGGGAACAAACTAAATACCTCCCCTTAATGAACTCCTTGACGTCTTGACAAACTGATGACTAATTAAAATGATGAACTCGACATTTAGTGTATCATTAAAGAGATACTAACAAAATATCATAAAATATATTAAAAGTCTGGACTATTTTGGCCACTCCCTGAGATACATCGCTTTTCTAGACCACCTTCTCCCTCATCTTTAGCCCCATTAGTTTGGCGAGTTTATGAACTTTCGCCCCATTTATGTAAATTTTAAGACCTTTTTTGCCAATTAGGTGTCAATTTTTCCCTGGCGAGCGATAGCGAGCCTGTATTTTAAGAGGAACCGGCCTTCGGCCGCGACATTTTTCTATCGAAAAATGTACAAATTTATCTTTAAAGGGGGTCTAGGGGGAGTGTTATTTAGCTTGATGGAGGTCTAGCAAGGAAACTAGAAAAGTAATTCATAAATTAAATAATCGACCAAAAAGTGAAGGATCTCCCCTTAAGGGTTAACCCTTTGAGTACCAGCGACGTGGGTTGTATTGTATGCTAGCTATACTTAGACGATAGTATGCAGCTTAGGAAGGATCTGCGGTAGTTAAGACGGTTGGTTGAACTAGTTGGAAGCCTTATTATTGCCAGAGGTCCTTCCTAAGCTGAATATTATGCAGCTTAGGAAGGATCTGCGGTAGTTAAGACGGTTGGTTGAACTAGTTGGAAGCCTTATTATTGCTAGAGGTCCTAAGCTAGATAGTATGCAGCTTAGGAAGGATCTGCGGTAGTTAAGACGGTTGGTTGAACTAGTTGGAAGCCTTATTATTGCCAGAGGTCCTTCCTAAGCTGAATATTATGCAGCTTAGGAAGGATCTGCGGTAGTTAAGACGGTTGGTTGAACTAGTTGGAAGCCTTATTATTGCTAGAGGTCCTTCCTAAGCTGAATATTATGCAGCTTAGGAAGGATCTGCGGTAGTTAAGACGGTTGGTTGAACTAGTTGGAAGCCTTATTATTGCTAGAGGTCCATCCTAAGCTGAATACAGTCGTCTAGTAGTTGCCAGAATATAATAAAAGGGATGTCCCCGGTACTGCAAGGGTTAACCGGCAACGTTTTTTTTTTTTTTATCATTTTATTCTCGCTATATTTAAAGGACTGTGTGCAGTTTAAGGGAGGTGACCTGCTTTTTGTTATTTCTGTCCTTTTCTCTCTTTCTCTGGCTTGTATCCATTCGGCCCCATTCAGCCAACTATTTTAAGACGTTTATCCCCATCCAGCTGTCAATTTCTTCCTGGCGAGCGATAGCGAGCCAGCATTATATGAAGAAATCCGGCTTCGCCGGAGAAATTTTTCTATCGAAAAATGTACAAATTTAGCCTGCTGTCTAACAAAACTAAAAAATATGCTGGCTCGCTACCGCTCACCAGTAAAAATTGACACCTGGATGGGGATAAACGTCTTAGGCTGAATGGGGCCAAATGGATACAAGCCAGAGAAAGATAGAAAAGGACAGAACAACAACAGGTCACCCGCCTTAAGGGAGTGGTTCTTGTGTTTTGGTCTATATATTTATATTAATTTATATATTTTTGAGTTTCATCGCTAAACCTCCATCAAGCTTAAAATTACACCCCCTAGAACCCCTTTCAAGATAAATGTATACATTTTTCGGTAAATAAATGTCCCGTACTGGCTCAATGCTAAGTGTCCTACCATGCTTAACCCACGCAGTACCGGGGACGTCCTTTTCATCATATTCTGGCAACAGTTAGACGATTTTACTCAGCTTAGGAAGGACCTCTAGCCAAAATAAGGCTTCAAACTATCTCAACCAGCCTTTCTAAGTACCACACATCCTTCGCAAGCTGCATAATATTGTCATAATTTAGCTAGAATTAAATATAACCCACGTCGCTGGTATTTTAAGGGTTAACCCTTTTTATGGAGGACTAGCAGGGGTACCCGGCGTTGCCCGGGTAATCACCATAATCACCATCACTACTACCACCACCACTACTACTACTACCATAATCACCATCATCAATCACTACTACCACACCGGCCTCGACCTCCCTGTGCTTCATTAAACGGCGACCTCGATTTCGGCCGCTAAATGACCTCCGATTTTGGATCTGACCTCATCCGTACCCCCATTTTGGGGGGCTGCGAACAACTTTCGTTCCATACACCTTTTCGATCGGAGGCCTCCTTCTGCCCCAAACGGCCCTTTTTCCGATTTCGCGCCCATTTTCTCCGTCCCTTTCACCCTGGGGAATTCTATGTTTTCACTAAAACCTGCCTAGGGACCCCCTTACTATGCATACCCAAGTATGAACGCTCTAGCTTAAAAACTGCGGCCGCCTATAAAGAACAGACAGACAGACAGACTGACAGACAGACAGACAGACAGACAGACAGACAGACAGACACACACACAGACAATCGAAATTATTATATAGATTTTGCTTGCGTTTTGCCATTTTTGAGGACTGTATTTTTTAGTGTGTCCCCTAGGCTAGCACCAGCGCCTTCCCTTCCTTCACGCTAATATAACCCCCCCAGTCCCCCTTCAAGTTAAATTTGTATATTTTTCGATGTGAAAGTATCCCGGTCGAAGTCCGATTTTCTCTAAATGACATGGTTGCTAAATTACCTCTCTCTTCACTCTCTCTCTCACACACTCTCTCTCTCTCTCTCTCTCTCTCTCTCACACACACACTCTCTCTCTCTCTCTCTCTTTTTATTTAAACATTATGATACACATGATGATGGTCAAATCGAAAAAAAAAATACGTTATACTGTACAGTATCCCGAGAGAGAGAGAAAGAGAGAGAGAGAGCACCAGTAGCAGCAGTAGGTGTTGTTGATGGTAGAGAGAGAGGTATTGTCTCCCAAATGATCGTCTCCAAGCCTCAACACCGCGCGTCATGCGAAATAATCAGAGTGTTCGAATCCCTGGACTTGGGTTCTCTAGCAAATTAACCCTTACAAGATACAATACGCAATTCTTGGTGTATTTTCTGGCTGTTATTAGACGGTTATCTTCAGCTTAGGAAGGGTGTATGGAAGTCAGAAGGTTAATTGAGATAGTTATTACTCGTGTAATTCCCACAGATCCTACTTAACCCTCTCCGACATATGACGGTATTTTGAGCCTATTAGGGATACTTTAAAGCCTATGTTACCATCAGGGGTATTTAGAAACCTTTAGTTTAGTTACTTCAACCTCTGCAGTTGTCTTTGAGTTAGCTGTGTTGAGCCTATTGGGGATACTTTAAAGCCTTTGTTACCATCAGGGGTATTTAGAAACCTTTAGTTTAGTTACTTCAACCTCTGCAGTTGTCTTTGAGCTAGCTGTGTTGAGCCTATTGGGGATACTTTAAAGCCTTTGTTACCATCAGGGGTATTTAGAAACCTTTAGTTTAGTTACTTCAACCTCTGCAGTTGTCTTTGAGTTAGCTGTGTTGAGCCTATTGGGGATACTTTAAAGCCTTTGTTACCATCAGGGGTATTTAGAAACCTTTAGTTTAGTTACTTCAACCTCTGCAGTTGTCTTTGAGTTAGCTGTGTTGAGCCTATTGGGGATACTTTAAAGCCTTTGTTACCATCAGGGGTGTTTAGAAACCTTTAGTTTAGTTACTTCAACCTCTGCAGTTGTCTTTGAGTTAGCTGTGTTGAGCCTATTAGGGATACTTTAAAGCCTTTGTTACCATCAGGGGTATTTAGAAACCTTTAGTTTATTTACTTCAACCTCTGCAGTTGTCTTTGAGTTAGCTGTGTTGAGCCTATTGGGGATACTTGAAAGCCTTTGTTACCATCAGAGGTATTTAGAAACCTTTAGTTTAGTTACTTCAACCTCTGCAGTTGTCTTTGAGTTAGCTGTGTTGAGCCTATTGGGGATACTTTAAAGCCATTGTTACCATCAGGGGTATTTAGAAACCTTTAGTTTAGTTACTTCAACCTCTGCAGTTGTCTTTGAGTTAGCTGTGTTGAGCCTATTGGGGATACTTTAAAGCCTTTGTTACCATCAGGGGTATTTAGAAACCTTTAGTTTAGTTACTTCAACCTCTGCAGTTGTCTTTTGAGTTAGTTGTGGGCAGAAAACTAATTTTGGAGAGGTAATTATAAGAGTGAGAGAACTCTATTTCTTATTGCTAATCTGGCAACCTCTGCGTCATATGTGCGTGAAAGGGTTAAGGTGTATAAAAGCATCTAATGAGAGCCTAATAAACTGTCAAAATGCGTCACGATCTTCAAAGGGTTAACCCATTCAGTATCTTATGAACACACACACACACACACACACACACACACACACACACACACACACACACAGGGGTGGAAACAATACCTTGTGTTTTATGCTTACAACGACGCGCACGGTAACTATCTCCCTCAGGGTTCTGTGGGGGCGCTCGTTTATGGCCTTGGCCTTACTCGGGGCCTTGGGGCTGTTCGGCCAGGCAGCTTGGGGAACAACAACTATCTCCCTCAGTCTGTCTGTCCCTCATCCTGTGACCTAAATTGCTTCAAGCTCCGTGTGTATAGACATTTTGACTCTAACGTATCTTGAACTTGGCTCTCTGTCACTCTTTCAACTTCGGGGAAGACACTTTTTACAGGTAGCCTTGCCTTTTGTATCATTCACTCACATAGGGAAAAAAATATATATACATATATATATATATATATATATATATATATATATACAGTATATCCATCCACACCTCATGAAGCCAAAGACAAGACCCCCCAGCACATTCGGACACAGTTAAGCTGAGTTTGGCTCGCCGCCCTTCCTTGTTTACAAACACAGCCGCTAATAAACTCCTAGATTTGTTGAGCCTTTTGTTGTGACGCTGTCTTGGGTTGCAGAGCTGAGGCGTGTGTGTGGCGGCCGCAAGTCACTTCCCGTAATAATTCGGGACGTCTTCCTTTATGTGATCATTAGGCCGGGTGAGCTGGTCTCCGGGGAAAGATGGATGTGGTTGTTGGCTTGGGAGAGGCAGGGTTATCAAATCAAGTCAGCTAGATAGTAAATAAAAGCCGAAAATCGCTAGGGTAATGCCACAATCTCTAGAAAATCGCTCTAAAATGGCTCAAATCTCCCGAATATCGCTAGAGTAATGCCACAATCTCTAGAAAATCGCTCTAAAATGACACAAATCTTCAGAATATCGCTAGAGTAATGCCACAATCTCTAGAAAATCGCTCTAAAATGACACAAATCTTCAGAATATCGCTAGAGTAATGCCACAATCTAGAAAGTCGCTCTAAAATGGCCCTCATCTCCGGAATATCGCTAGAATTCATGCCGCTAGATGTAAGAAACTGCCTCTTGATCAAATTAATACCTGTAGATCTAGCGGGAATGTAGCTAAATTGACAACACTGCTTGGATGAGGCTGGCTCTTTCTTGTCACCGTGAGAGGCTTGGTGATCATCTATCCTCTCATGGACTTCCTTATGGTGAGCCTGGTGATAAGAGCTGATAATGGACTTAGTGATGCTGACACAGACTATTACCATACTATCCTACCCCACGGTACCTGCGGAACACTTTACTGGTGTTGAATTCCTGTGGATATGAAGGAAAGAAACGAGAAAATCACAAAAAAAGTGGGAGGATAGGAAAGAGTGGGAGGATAGGAAAAAGTGGGAGGATAGGAAAGAGTGGGAGGATAGGACAGAGTGGGAGGATAGGAAAGAGTGGGAGGATAGGAAAGAGTGGGAGGATAGGAAAGAGTGGGAGGATAGGAAAGAGTGGGAGGATAGGAAAGAGTGGGTGGATAGGAAAGAGTGGGTGGATAGGAAAGAGTGGGAGGATAGGAAAGTGTGGGAGGATAGGAAAGAGTGGGAGGATAGGAAAGAGTGGGTGGATAGGAAAGTGTGGGAGGATAGGAAAGTGTGGGAGGATAGGAAAGAGTGGGAGGATAGGAAAGAGTGGGTGGATAGGAAAGTGTGGGAGGATAAGAAAGAGTGGGTGGATAGGAAAGAGTGGGTGGATAGGAAAGAGTGGGTGGATAGGAAAGAGTGGGAGGATAGGAAAGAGTGGGTGGATAGGAAAGAGTGGGTGGATAGGAAAGTGTGGGAGGATAGGAAAGAGTGGGAGGATAGGAAAGAGTGGGAGGATAGGAAAGAGTGGGAGGATAGGACAGAGTGGGAGGATAGGAAAGAGCCACGGTGGTCGACGAGTGGAGAGCACGCTCACGTGTGAATCTGCTTGACCTGGGTTCAATCCCAGCCAAAGCGGACACTTAGTGGGTGTGGTAGTACGTCCTAACGTGTTTCACATGCTCGCACCCAGTCGGGGGACACCTCGATGACGTATATAGACTAATAACACACATAACAAAGCCACTCCAACAGCTTCCTCTCTCTCCAACACCCCTTCTCCCCTCTCTACACTCTTCGGAAAAGTAGAAAGTAGCTACGAGGTGCCGTTGTTAAGGATTATCCCTCAATACCTTCACCTGTGGCAATCGCTAACATTCAACAAGTAGCCTAGTAAGAAATCATCAAAAATAAACTGTCAACACGCGTCATAATCCTCAATGGGGTAAGGTAAGATGGAAGGGTGAAGAACGGTGAAAATGGAGAGAGAGAGAGAGAGAGAGAGAGAGAGAGAGAGAGAGAGAGAGAGTGAGAGTGAGAGAGTGTAGACATTAATAAGGGGCTTCTGTATTGGTTGTCGACACTAATGAGTGATGAGTCTTGGTTACCAGCGTTCTCCGGTGCGTCCTATAGTACTGTATATGTGACAGCTGTGTGTGTGTGTGTGTGTGTGTATGTGACAGCTGTGTGTGTGTGTGTGTGTGTATGTGACAGCTGTGTGTGTGTGTGTGTGTGTATGTGACAGCTGTGTGTGTGTGTGTGTGTGTGACAGCTGTGTGTGTGTGTGTGACAGCTGTGTGTGTGTGTATGTGTGTGTGTGTGTGTGTATGTGACAGCTATGTGTGTGTGTGTGTGTGTATGTGACAGCTGTGTGTGTGTGTGTGTGACAGCTGTGTGTGTGTGTATGTGTGTGTGTGTGTGTGTGTGTGTATGTGACAGCTGTGTGTGTGTGTGTGTGTGTGTATGTGTATGTGACAGCTGTGTGTGTATTAAGGGGAGGTTTTTAGTGTGTTCCCTAGACTTACATCAAACTTAACATTACAGCCCCTAGACCCCCTTTCAAGATAAATTTGTACATTTTTCGATAGAAAAATGTCCCGGCCGAAGGCCGGTTCCTCTTAAATTACAGGCTCGCTATCGCTCGCCAGGAAAAAATCGACACCTAAATGGCACGGAAGGTCTTAAAAGTGACATAAATGGGGTGAAAGTTCTTAAAATCGCCAAACTAATGGGGCGAACATCTTAAAATCTCAATAGCAATGGGGCTAAACATGAGAGAGAAAGGGGTAAAGAAAAAAATCCCTCAAGTGGAAATCTCCCCTTAATTCTACAGACAAAGGACTGGGGTTCTCGAAAAGGGGCTCCAGTTCTGACCTTATTCTTGACTTACAGTAGTGTGCTGGCTTAGTAATCCTGAAGGGGTGATAGCCTCTGAAGTCCTATTTTAAGGGGAGGCAGACCGTTTTTCTGGACCTCCTTCTCCCTCATGTTTAGCCCCATTTTTGTTTTTAGATTATAAGACGTTCGGCCCATTAGTTTGGCAATTTTAACACCTTTCGCCCCATTCCGTTGTCAATTTTAAGACCTTTCGTGCCATTTAGGTGTCGATTATTTCCTGGCGAGCGATAGCGAGCCTGCAATTTTAAGGGGAACCGGCCTTCGGCCGGGAAATTTACAAATTTATCTTGAAGGGGGGTCTAGGGTGTGTTTTTCTAAGCTTGATGGAGGTCTAGGGAGGAAACTAAACAAATATATGAATAAATGAATTAATAGACCAAACAAACGGCCAGTCTCCCCTTAACTAACTAAGCTGTGTTACGGTTGACTGTGCGCGGTCATTGCGGCGGTATGTCTGCGTTCTACAGACATTATAGTGTGATTCCTACAGACATCTTAGTAACCCTCTTAATACCGGTGCCATTCTTGGAACGCTAGTCTGGCCAACGTTGAACTATCCTAATCCTCCAGCAATTGACAGGCCTTGAACTAACTCACTTATCCCTTCTGAGTACCTCAGATCCTTCTAAGGGGAGGTTTTTAGTTTGGTCTCTAGATATCCATCAAGCTTAAGATTACACCCCCTTGAGCCCCTTTCAAGATAAATTTGTACATTTTTCGGTAGAAAAATGTCCCGGCTGAAAGCCGGTTCCTCTTAAATTACAGGCTCGCTATCGCTCGCCAGGATAAAATCGACACCTAAATGGCACGACAGGTTTTAAAATTGACAAAAATGGGTCGAAAGTTCTTAAAATCGTCAAAATAATGGGGCAAACGTCTTAAAATTAGAAAACCAATGGGGCTATGCATTTGGGAGAAAGGAGTCAAGAAAAAAAAATCCCTCAAGTGGAAATCTCCCCTTAACCCTTGCCGTAGTGAAGAAAGCCCTAACCATTGACGATCGAGAGAGGTAGAAGCATCACGGAAGCCTCACGAACTAGGACGAATTAAGATAATATTCAAGGTCACTACATCCGCCTTATTAGAAACAATTTATTCGGGAAAATAGGCAACAACAGATTCGCCATATTTTTCCCCATATAGTCCGCGTGGAGGATTTTCGTTATTGACAAATTGAAAAAATACCCTTTTCACAGAAAAATACACCAACAATCTGTCAAAGATGTCTAATAGCGGGGGTGTGGGGGCGGCAGCCCCCACTCATAATACTAGGATAGGTTAGGTAAGGTTGTTAGGTTAGGCTAATGTCCTTTCAAAGGGGTATAGGCTAGTAAACACTAGGATAGCTTATACCCGGTCAGAGGTAAGAAGAAGAAGAGTCCTGATGTAGTCTCCTTGAATGCTACCCAAATCAATCCTCATTTCAGCCTACCTACTTCGGTCATGTAGAGTCACCAGCGTGTGTGATTCCTACAGCTATGCTATTCAACCTGGCCATAGTGAAGAAAGGCGTACGAAGTAACACTTAGAAATAAACTGTAACCATCAGGAAACTAGAAGGGAACTGTAACCATCAGAAAACTAGAAATGAACTGTAACCATCAGAAAACTAGAAATGAACTGTAACCATCAGGAAACTAGAAATGAACTGTAACCATCAGAAAACTAGAAATGAACTGTAACCATCAGAAAACTAGAAGTGAACTGTAACCATCAGAAAACTAGAAGTGAACTGTAACCATCAGAAAACTAGAAGTGAACTGTAACCATCAGAAAACTAGAAATGAACTGTAACCATCAGAAAACTAGAAATGAACTGTAACCATCAGAAAACTAGAAATGAACTGTAACCATCAGAAAACTAGAAATGAACTGTAACCATCAGAAAACTAGAAATGAACTGTAACCATCAGGAAACTAGAAATGAACTGTAACCATCAGAAAAGTGGCAACTGGCTGTCATATGAGACCCTTCCCCGGTTTGGCACCCTGATGGGCGATATCGAGTTCTGCTTCACAAATCAACCCTAATTTGTCGTTCTAGTGGGTTTTTAAAAGAAAATCCCTCCCACCCCCATCACGGCCCACTCTCCGAAGTTGTGATGCGGATAATACAGGCATTCAAGCAGGCCCTTAAACCTCAGGAATGCACATCGACCCTCATTTCCACATCCCTCGTTTGGTATGTATTAAAGGAGTACAAAGGAGTACAAAGGAAATCAAGCAACAACAGATCTAGTGACCCTTCTAGGCTGCTTGTCCTCCAAAACACTGAGGATCAAGTGTCCAAACAGTGGTTTAGAGTGGGTAAGGGAACATTGGAAAGGGAACTACTGCCCTGCCACTAACGTGGCAGGACTAGGAAGTTAGTAGGGGACATATGGGTTAGTAACTGAGGGGAGGATAAAATAAAGTTATTCATTTACAAACGCAGTCAGTCGCGGGTTTGATGCGAGATATTTGTCTAGGCGGAATTTAAATGAATCAACGGTGCTGCAGTCTATAACGTCTCGGGGAAGCCCATTCCAATACCCATAAACAATACCATTCCGACACGCTTACAAATACCGTCGCTAAGGTTTCTTCCGTGCGATTCGAGTGAGGTATATGAATTCATTGGAAATCCTCTACACAACCCTTCATATCGAGAATCAAGAGGTTGAGAATCCGGCTCTGTTTGGGATCAATGTTACCGGTGGCTATGTTGAGGGGTTCGACGACGACAACGACAACACTACGACAGTCCTCAACCTCTTTTGTTTTCACAGGCGGGGTCACACGAGCGCATTTCCCGGTAATTTTCGATGAGCCAGTTTTTTCTCGCAGTTTTTCTGGGCTCTTTTTACATTGGAACCGGAAACTAGACTGAAGGTAGGTTAAGGGGAGGTTTTTAGTTTGGTCCCTAGATATCCTTCAAGTTTAATTAAGATTACACCCCCTTGAGCCCCTTTCAAGATAATTTTGTACATTTTTCGGTAGAAAAATGTCCCGGCTGAAAGCTGGTTCCTCTTAAAATACAGGCTCGCTATCGCTCGCCAGGATAAAATTGACACCTAAATGGCACGAAAGGTCTTAAAATTGACAGAAATGGGTTGAAAGTTCTTAAAATCGTCAAAATAATGGGGCGAACGTCTTAACATTAGGAAAACAATGGGGCTCAACATGAGGGAGAAAGGAGTCAAGAAAAAAATCCCTCAAGTGGAAATCTCTCCTTAAGCTAGATAACATAAAACTGATAACACTTTTTAACATCGAATCTGACAGACGTGAATTGCTCCAAACTATTGCCGAAAAAGGCGCTCGTGTGACACCGGCATATCCGTGTGGAGTGTACCGGAGTGTACCGGAGTGTGTGGAGTGTACCGGAGTGTGTGGAGTGTACCGGAGTGTACCGGAGTGTGTGGAGTGTACCGGAGTGTGTGGAGTGTACCGGAGTGTGTGGAGTGTACCGGAGTGTGTGGAGTGTACCGGAGTGTGTGGAGTGTATCGGAGTGTGTGGAGTGTACCGGAGTGTGTGGAGTATACCGGAGTGTACCGGAGTGTGTGGAGTGTACTGGAGTGTGTGGAGTGTACCAGAGTGTGTGGAGTGTACCGGAGTGTGTGGATTGGAGACGTATGACAATATTATTTAAGATGGTTCACGTTTTGGGCTATTTTTGCATGTATTCATTATTTTTCTAGTTTCCTCCCTAGACCTCCATCAAATTAAAAACAAAAAAACTTCCATTAGATCCCCCTTCTAGATTAATTTGTACATTTTTCGGTAGAAAAATGTCCTGGCCGAAGGCCGATTCTTTCAACATTACAGGCTCACTATCGTTCGCCAGGGAAAAAATTGACACCTAAATACAAGGAAAGTTCTAAATATTGACGAAGAAATGGGGCGAAAGGTCTTAAAATCGACTAACTAATGGGGCAAACATCTTAACATCTGAAAACTAATGGGGCTAAACATGAGGGAGAAAGTGGTCCAGAAAACCGGCCCATCTCCCCTTAAACTTGTTGGCTTTCGAAGGGCGAAATATCAAGCTATTTATGCCAATCAGACTCCAGTTTCTTGACTTTCTTCGCCATGGTATAAACAAGGCCCATTTCTTCGTCAATATTTAGAACTTTCTGGCTATTTAGGTGTCAATTTTCTGGACCACTTTCTCCCTCATGATTAGCCCCATTAGTTTTCAGATGTTAAGATGTTTGCCCCATTAGTTAGTCGATTTTAAGACCTTTCGCCCCATTTCTTCGTCAATATTTAGAACTTTCCTTGTATTTAGGTGTCAATTTTTTCCCTGGCGAACGATAGTGAGCCTGTAATGTTGGAAGAATCGGCCTTCGGCCGGGACATTTTTCTACCGAAAAATGTACAAATTAATCTAGAAGGGGGATCTAATGGAAGTTTTTTTGTTTTTAATTTGATGGAGGTCTAGGGAGGAAACTAGAAAAATAATGAATACATGCAAAAATCGCCCAAAAAGTGAACCATCCCCCCTTAAAGTGAACCATCTCCCCTTAAAGTGAACCATCTCCCCTTAAAGTGAACCATCCCCCCTTAAAGTGAACCATCCCCCCTTAAAGTGAACCATCTCCCCTTAAAGTGAACCATCCCCCCTTAAAGTGAACCATCCCCCCTTAAAGTGAACCATCCCCCTTAAAGTGAACCATCTCCCCTTAAAGTGAACCATCCCCCCTTAAAGTGAACCATCCCCCCTTAAAGTGAACCATCCCCCCTTAAAGTGAACCATCTCCCCTTAAAGTGAACCATCCCCCCTTAAAGTGAACCATCTCCCCTTAAAGTGAACCATCCCCTCTACGACCCCAAGAACTTCTGAACTGCTACTGTATCAGCCACCAGTTTCCTATTCTTTCTTCCCCATGGTACACTCGGACACCATAGTTTCTAGCCCACTCATACACATTCCTAGACTTCACCTATGTAAACTATATATGTTATTTATCGTTAAGCAATTTTTATCCACAAATCAGTCCGGGTAGTTATAATTACCTACAGAGAAACATGTGGAGTCCACAAATTCCTATGAGTGGGCTATGGCATCTGAGTGGACAAGCAAGGCCCTTCCCCCACGTTTATGAATACGCCCCCGAGAACAATACTATAGATTCCTGGACTGCTATTGTGATCTAAGTGGAGAGTAGGGGGGTGGTGGAAGGGGGGGGGGGGGGGCCTGAGAGCGGTGGAGGAGGGGGGACTTAGGCGTTTTGTTATCCCTACACTTGTCAATGAATAGATTTCACGGGATCTCATCAGGGCCCGGTGTTGTGGGGAGCCTGAGGAGTGATCTTGACGCAGGTGAGTTGGTCCCAGTGTTTTGTTTGTGTGAGAGTGTGTGTGTGTGTGTGTGTGAGAGTGAGTGTGAGTGAGAGAGAGAGAGAGAGAGAGAGAGAGAGAGAGACAGAGTGAGTTAGTGTCAGTGTTTTGGTTTTGTTTGTGTGAGAGAGAGAGAGAGAGAGGGAGTGTGTTGGTACCAGTGTTGTGTGTGTGTGTTATGCCGATTATGAATGATTAATATGTTGGCACTAGGCTACTCTGGTCTAAACCTTAACCCTTTCACGCACATATGACGCAGAGGTTGCCAGATTAGCAATAATAAATAGAGTTCTCTCACTCTTATAATTACCTCTCCAAAATTAGTTTTCTGCCCACAGCTAACTCAAAGACAACTGCAGAGGTTGAAGTAACTAAACTAAAGGTTTCTAAATACCCCTGATGGTAACAAAGGCTTTAAAGTATCCCCAATAGGCTCAAAATAGCGTCATATGTCGGAGAGGGTTAATATATAGCTCGAAACTTACACCAAATCCTCAATAACAATCAAACACAATATCACAATAACCCACAAGAGGTCAGACCAGCTGGTATTTGTCTCCTTCAGTATACACTACAGCAGGACTGTTATATTATGTTGAGCTGTTGGTAAGGAAACTGGCTATGGTACCTTTTTTATGTCTTTTGAACTTTGTGCATTAGCTAGTTTACATCAATATACAGTGGGTTTAATCAGTAAGAACCATCGGAAAATTGTTGTACCCCCATTATCCATTGGTCTTAAAACACTCTGATGTCTGTAATTTTTTTTTTTTTTTTTTCTGAGTATTTTTTATCCATGGGATACAGGTGGGGTTAAGGGGGGGTGGCTTTTCTCCCTCCCACACCCCCATGACTTTTGAAAGGTTCCATGTCATCTTAAGCAGTAGGCCATTTCAACCAGTAGCTCTCAACCAGTGCCAAATTAACCCAGACCAACCAAACCAGTGCCAAAATATAGTACTAACCTAACCTAACCGTATTGGTTCATTTGGTACTGGTTGAGAGCTACTGGTTGAAATGGTCTACTGGTTGAGTTGACCGGTAACCCTTTTGAAATCAGCATCTATTTTGCTAGTAAAGGGCATAATTAGAGTTTAACGGCCGTTGATAAGGATTTTTGTTTACAGAGCTTTAAATAGTGCCCATATAGTGAATGTCATACTGCAATAACATACATAAATATATTGTACAGCGTAGGTCATGTGCTTTTGATAAATGACTTAAATTTCCAGGATAAAAGGTGGCAACAAGTGTCCTTGATATTCTGAATACCGAGTTGTTTTGTTATGGTACAGTCAACTCGTTTAATCCGAGTCTCGGACATTTTAGTTATGCAAAGAATAAAAAAAATCAGATTTTTTGTAGGAAACTGTCTTGCTTATACATTTCTTAATTCATATTTTGTTTTCATTGTATACATTGCACAAACTATATTCCAACCCGTCTAGCAAAAAAAAAAAAAAAAAAAGGTTTCTAAACGATATTCTGAGACTGCGGATTATAGGACTTGACTGTACGTTAGGAATTTATTTGGCACTGGTTTGTTTGGTCTTTGTTTACTTGGCCCTGATGAAATGGTCTGTCGGCTTAGATAGTCTACTGGTGGAAATAGAAAATAGTCTACGAGCCGATATTATGTACTAGTTAAATATTTGTCATTGAACCAATAACCGTACATAAGCTTCCAGTTTATCTTAAGATATATTTAAGTTTGCTTATTTATCTTGTTTCTTCCCCAGGACAGCTGATCGAGTCCACCGCTCTGTTCCCCATTGATGTCGCAGAACTTGACTCACCATATTAAGGTAAATTTGCTGAACAGTTATTTCCTTATTTTTGTGAGGATAGGGTTGGGGTATTTTCTATGCTGGGGTGATTATCTGTTTGGTTAACCCGTCCAATACCAGCGACGGCAGAGATAAATCGCTCCCCCAGTCCCAGCGCGTCAGTAATATACGATCCTTGGAACTGCCAGTATCAGGCAGTACCTGGTACCACGACGTTTGAGCACTGCTCTAAGACCTTGGCAACACTTCTCAGCTTATATCCAAGCCCCCACAGGCTGTGAGAGGCAGTATTCCTCCATCTTTTGAGGTGGGAGGTTGTCATATCTTGCCTCTAAAGCCGTGTTGGCCACATTGCTTGGGACTGGGGGGTACATTTATGCTAGTACCCTATGGTACAGTAGCGGTTAAACTTCAGATGATCTAGTGCCGCACTATTAGAAACAATTTATTACGAACATTAGGTAGGCCTACGTATAGACTCTTAATATTATTCTCAATATTGTTCCATGGAGGATTTGCGATATCAACAACTTTAAAATCCCCAATATGACCTATAAAAAGTCCCGTGCATAAACAAATAACGCAATTTCGTCGACTTTCCTTGTGTTGGCGGGCGTATAGTAGCTTTGTTTACATTGTGTTGGCGGGCGTATAGTAGCTTTGTTTACATTGTGTTGTGTTGGCGGGCGTATAGTAGCTTTGTTTACATTGTGTTGGCGGGCGTATAGTAGCTTTGTTTACATTGTGTTGGCGGGCGTATAGTAGCTTTGTTTACATTGTGTTGGCGGGCGTATAGTAGCTTTGTTTACATTGTGTTGGCGGGCGTATAGTAGCTTTGTTTACATTGTGTTGGCGGGCGTATAGTAGCTTTGTTTACATTGTGTTGGCGGGCGTATAGTAGCTTTGTTTACATTGTGTTGGCGGGCGTATAGTAGCTTTGTTTACATTGTGTTGGCGGGCGTATAGTAGCTTTGTTTACATTGTGTTGGCGGGCGTATAGTAGCTTTGTTTACATTGTGTTGGCGGGCGTATAGTAGCTTTGTTTACATTGTGTTGGCGGGCGTATAGTAGCTTTGTTTACATTGTGTTGGCGGGCGTATAGTAGCTTTGTTTACATTGTGTTGGCGGGCGTATAGTAGCTTTGTTTACATTGTGTTGGCGGGCGTATAGTAGCTTTGTTTACATTGTGTTGGCGGGCGTATAGTAGCTTTGTTTACATTGTGTTGGCGGGCGTATAGTAGCTTTGTTTACATTGTGTTGGCGGGCGTATAGTAGCTTTGTTTACATTGTGTTGGCGGGCGTATAGTAGCTTTGTTTACATTATTTTTACGTTCCTGGTAATGTTCTCGTCCAATTTAATATTTGTTTTCCAAAATTATCCCACGGCCAGCTGTTATTTGCCCCATGCTGGCGATAAATATGATGATTAAGTCATGTGGGGTAATTTGGGGGGAGGGGGGGGGGGGGGGCAAGCTCTCCTCCAACTATTATTGTATCCCAAGGCCTTATTAGTAAGCTAATGCAAATCCCCCGTTCACTGAATGATAAACAACAATACAACACTATATTCCTTGAAGAAAAACAAAAATCTTGGCAAATAAGGTGGCACAACTTATCTTCAGTGGTACCGAACCCTTTCTTTTAATATGCTTTGTTGTGTAACTCTTTTTAACTTTGTTTTCGTTTAATATTCCTTCTTAAAAACAAATCAAGTCTTAACATGTTCTTTTTAACATTTTGTCAACATTCTTTCATTTAACTTTATTTATTTTTTAAACATTATTTTAACTTAAATTCTTTTAACATTCTTGTAACTATATTTCATTTAATATGTCTACTATTTGTGATTTTATGAGTGATGTGTATTTTACTGAAAATTTTGACAAATTGTAATTTCTTTATTCATGCAGAATTTAAAAGAATTTACCAGAACGTCCTGAACTTCCCAAATTGACGAATTCCTTGAATATGACGAGACAACGTTAATATAAGTGCGACTAATTTGCTTGGGAAACAAATTCACTTACTCAAATAGTGATGTACATTACACCACATAGAATGTCCATTGTAGGGGTGCTTTTGTGTTCTTTTACCTGGGTTCGAATCCACGGACTGCCACATGTGTTTGTAATATTTCATTAATCGATTTTAGGAGTAGAGTTGGTTGTTGGATAGAACATAATTATATCAACATTTTATTTTGCTAAATCGATATTTCCACATAGGCTAGTGATTTTGATAAGTTCTTTTGTCTTTATATTGTGTCGTCACTGTTTTGATTTGTATATTTTCAAGTTTTACATTATAATTTGGTGGTTTTATGTTTATTTTGCAAGTTTTATATTATAATTTGGTGGTTTTATGTTTATTTTGCAAGTTTTACATTATAATTTGGTGGTTTTGTTTATTTTGCAAGTTTTACATTATAATTTGGTGGTTTTATGTTTATTTTGCAAGTTTTATATTATAATTTGGTGGTTTTATGTTTAGTTTGCAAGTTTTACATTATAATTTGAACATGTCTACTATTCGTGAAGTGTATTTAATGTCTATCAGCATGTTAAGGGGAGGTATTTAGTTTGTTCCCTACGTTTTCATCAAGCTTAAAATTACACCCCCTAGAGATAAATTTGTAAATTTTTCGGTAGAAAAATATCCCGGCCGGAGGCCGGTTGCTCTTAAATTACAGGCTCGCTTTCGCTCGCCAGGAAAAAATCGACACCTTAATGGCACGAAAGGTCTTAAAATTGACAGAAATGGGGCAAAATGTCTTAAAATGTCAAAACTACTAGGGCGAACATCTTAAAATCTCAAAAACAATGGGGCTAAACATGAGAGAGAAAGGGGTCCAGAAAAAAATCCCTCCAGTGGAAATCTCCCCTTAAGAGCTCCAACCCGTGTTTACCATATATTTGCTCAAATCCCAAATCCCATCTTCTCTGCCACTGTAAACGAGATCGGGTATTTCATCTTTATATACCTTTTATATCTTTATTATAAATATATGTTTTATTATCTTTATTATTATTATCTTTATTATTATTATCTTTATTATTATTATCTTTATTATTATTATCTTTATTATTATCTTTATTATTATTATCTTTATTATTATCTTTATTATTATCTTTATTATTATTATCTTTATCATTATTATCTTTATCATTATTATCTTTATTATTATCTTTATTATTATTATCTTTATTATTATTATCTTTATTATTATCTTTATTATTATCTTTATTATTATTATCTTTATTATTATTATCTTTATCATTATTATCTTTATTATTATTATCTTTATCATTATTATCTTTATCATTATTATCTTTATCATTATCTTTATTATCATTATCTTTATTATTATTATCTTTATTATTATTATCTTTATTATTATTATCTTTATCATTATTATCTTTATCATTATCTTTATTATCATTATCTTTATTATCATTATCTTTATTATTATTATCTTTATCATTATTATCTTTATTATTATTATCTTTATCATTACTGTCTATATCTATCTATCCCCCATCCCTCAATCTATCTACACCTCCCCCTCTCTCACACACTCTCTCTCGCACACTCTCACTCTCAGTTTCACACAAACTCTCTCAAACACACATACAAACACACACACACACACACACACACACACACACACACACACACACACACACACACACACACACACACACACACACACACACACACACACACTCTCACTCTCTCTCTATCACACACTCTCTCCCTCTCTCTCTCACACTCTGACTCTCTCACACACTCTCACTCTCAGTTTCACACAAACTCTCTGAAACACACATACACACACACACACACACTCACTCTCTCTCTCTCACTCTCTCTCTCAAACTCTGACTCTCTCTCTCTCTCACACACTCTCTCGCACACTCTCACTCTCAGTTTCACACAAACTCTCAAACACATACACACACACACACACACTCACTCTCTCTCTCTCTCTCACACTCTCTATCACACACTCACTCTCTCTCTATCACACACTCTCTCACTCTCTCTCTCACACTCTCACTCTCACGCACTCAAACTAAAAGGCCTGCCACAAAATAACCCCCCCCACCCCCCCCACCGGATACGCCCCATAAAGTAATCATTACACCCGTACTAAAACCCGTGTTCAGTACAGGTGTTGTGGATGAGGGAGGGAGGGAGGGAGGGAGGGAGGGAGGGAGGGAGGGAGGGAGGGAGGGAGGGAGGGGTGGGTGTGGAGAGAACAAGTGTTGACAGATGTACCACCAGACTACATCGTATTAATTAGGACCGTATGAATGATCGTTACCGTATTGTAGGTCGTTCCGTGTTAAAGATCGTTCCGTGTTACTGATCGTTCCGTGTTAAAGATCGTTCCGTGTTAAAGATCGTTCCGTGTTAAAGATCGTTCCGTGTTAAAGATCGTTCCGTGTTAAAGATCGTTCCGTGTTAAAGATCGTTCTGTGTTAAAGATCGTTCCGTATTACTGATCGTTCCGTGTTAAAGATCGTTCCGTGTTAAAGATCGTTCCGTGTTAAAGATCGTTCCGTATTGTAGACCGTTTCGTATTAAGGGGAGATTTCCACTTGAGGGATTATTTTCTTCGCACCTTTCTCCCTCATGTTTAGTCCCATTGTTTTTGAGATTTTAAGACGTTCGCCCCATTAGTTTGGCGATTTTAAAAACTTTCACCCCATTGATGTCACTTTTAAAACCTTTCGTGCCATTTAGGTGTCGATTTTTTCCTGGCGAGCGATAGCGAGCCTGTAATTTAAGAGGAACCGGCCTTCGGCCGGGACATTTTTCTACCGAAAAATGTACAAATTTATCTTGAAAGGGGGTCAAGGGGGTGTAATTTTAAGCTTGATGGAGGTCTAGGGAACAAACTAAATACCTCCCCTTAACCTTGACATGACCTAAATATATTTATCTCTTAACAACATTTAACCTAATCTAACTTAACAGTATCTCTTAAGGCGGCTGACCTGTTTTGGTTCGGTCCTTTTCTATCTTTCTCTGGCTTGTATCCATTTGGCCCCATTCAGCCAACTGTTTTAAGACGTTTTTCCCCATCCAGGTGTCATTTTTTTACTGGTGAGCGGTAGCGAGCCAGCACATGTTTTATTTTTGTTTGACAGCAGGCTAAATTTGTACATTTTTCGATAGAAAAATGTCTCCGGCGAAGCCGGATTTCTTCATATAATGCTGGCTCGCTATCGCTCGCCAGGAAGAAATCGACACCTACTGTAGATGGGGATAAACGTCTTAAAATAGTTGGCTGAATGGGGCCGAATGGATACAAGCCAGAGAAAGAGGGAAAAGGACAGAAATAACAAAAAGCAGGTCACACCTTAAGTTGGCCTTGGTTGAGATCTGCTGGTTGGAATACCCCATTAGTGCCTCATATGGAAGGACATGAACTCGGTTAAGGGGAGATCTCCACTTGAGGGACTTTTTTCTGGACCCCTTTCTCCCTCATGTTTAGCCCCATTGGTTTTGAGATTTTTAAGACGTTTGCCCCATTAGTTTGGTGATTTTTAAGAATTTCCGCCCCATTCTGTCAATTTTAAGACCTTTCGTGCCATTTAGGTGTCGATTTTATCCTGGCGAGCGATAGCGAGCCTGTAATTTTAGAGTAATCGGCCTTCGGCCGGGACATTTTTCTACCGAAAAATGTACAAATTTACCTTGAAATTGGGTCAAGGGGGTGACATTTTAAGGTTGCTGGAGGAGTAGGAAACAAACTAGAAACCTCCCCTTAACCCCTTGAAGCTCTGACACGATTTAGCAGTTTATTTTGGCTATCAGTAGACAATTGTATGCAGCTTAGGAAGGATCTGTGGGTATTAAAAGGGTAAATACTATCTCAATCAACCCTCTGACTTCCATATGCCTTTCCTAATCTGAATAAAATCCTCTAATAGTAGCCAGAAAACAGAAAAGAAACGCGTATTGGATCTTGAAAGGGTTAAGGGGAGGTATTTAGTTTGTTCCCTACGTTTTCATCAAGCTTAAAATTACACCCCGTAGACCCCCTTTCAAGATAAATTTGTAAATTTTTCGGTAGAAAAATTTCCCGGCCGGAGGCCGGTTGCTCTTAAATTACAGGCTCGCTATCGCTCGCCAGGAAAAAATCGACACCTTAATGGCACGAAAGGTCTTAAAATTGACATATATGGGGCAAAATGTCTTAAAATGTCAAAACTACTAGGGCGAACGTCTTAAAATCTCAAAAGCAATGGGGCTAAACATGAGGGAGAAAGGGGTCCAGAAAAAATCCCTCAAGTGGAAATCTCCCCTTAACAAGGTGGTGATAGAAAATGCTGTGAATAATCCGTAGACTTTATCTCGAAAAAAATTATTTATTTTTTATGTTTTGTGTATTTATTTATTTTTTGAAAAGTTAGAATTTTTTATAGTAGTATTGCAAGGATAGAAGCCAATAAAATGTATTCGATATTTATGCATTTGACTGTACATTTTCGCGCTGTGTGTGTGTGTGTGTTTGTGTTTTTATATTTTCGCGCTGTGTACGTGTTTTTGTTATGCTGTGTGTGTGTGTGCGTGTGCGTGTGAAAGATATGTGTAATATTGTGTATGTCATTGCTTTCCCTTAAAATATATATATCCACATTAAGCTAAACGAACGCGGCCATTACCACTAAAGATACGCCATTAGTATTTTTCTCACCCCAGGCGGATTCACACCAACGATATTTCAGGCAATTTTGGGGGCAATTAGGAATATGTCTTGGGTATATTACTACCACAGTACCAATATACCTTTATAAGAGTACATTTTTATGGACACTTTAACTATCCTTCTCATACCGGTACTTCTTCAACCCACAGTATTAACCCACTTCAAGAGTATCAGTGATGAGATGTGTACAAACAGGCTTGGATGGTTTGGGCATGTGGTATCAAGAGTATCAGTGATGAGATGTGTACAAACAGGCTTGGATGGTTTGGGCATGTGGTATCAAGAATATCAGTGATGAGATGTGTACAAACAGGCTTGGATGGTTTGGGCATGTGGTATCAAGAGTATCAGTGATGAGATGTGTAGGCTTGGATGGTTTGGGCATGTGGTATCAAGAGTATCAGTGATGAGATGTGTACAAACAGGCTTGGATGGTTTGGACATGTGGTATCAAGAGTATCAGTGATGAGATGTGTACAAACAGGCTTGGATGGTTTGGGCATGTGGTATCAAGAGTATCAGTGATGAGATGTGTACAAACAGGCTTGGATGGTTTGGGCATGTGGTATCAAGAGTATCAGTGATGAGATGTGTACAAACAGGCTTGGATGGTTTGGGCATGTGGTATAAAGAGTATCAGTGATGAGATGTGTACAAACAGGCTTGGATGGTTTGGGCATGTGGAGAGGATGGATGAACTACAGTAAGTTGGGTGAAACGATGCAAGTCCGTGAACGTGGAGGGAGTTGCAGCAAGAAGTAGACCAAGAAAGATGTGGGATCAGAATATACACTCTGATCTTGAATTAACTAAACCCTGTTGACAAGTGAGGCAGCTCTGAACAGGGCTGTCTGGAGTGTCACCATTAGGCCTGTATCACACGAGAGCTTTTATAGTCTACATTCGATGATCAAAAAAATTCTGGCAAGATTTCTAGAATATTTTGCACTGGTATTGGAAACTAGACTGATGGTAGATGAATTTAGGTAACCGAAATATTTTAAATGTTAACCTCATAAGCTGCCAGACCAGTGTTGAGGGAAAAAGTGCTCGTGTGATACCGGCTTTAGTGCATGAGACTGGAACTGCGTATGTTTGCAGCATTTGTTCTTTAAAATGATGTATGTACAATGTATTTATATATGCGTGTAGGAGACAACAGGCAAAGCTACCTGTAACGAGTGTCTCTCTCAAGGTTGAAAGAGTGACACCGGTAGTCATAATAAAGGTATGTTAGAGGTAATTCAGGTGTGTTGGAAAGAAATTAAATGTGCTTGTTAACCCCTTGAAGCTCTGACGCGTTTTAGCCGTTTAATTTGGCTACCATTAGAAGAGTTTGTACAGCTTAGGAAGGATCTGTGGGTATTTAAAGGGTAAAGGCTATCTCAATCAACCCTCTGACTTCCATATACCCTTCCTAATCTGAATAAAATCGTCTAATAATTACCAGAAAACAGAAAAGAAATACGTATTGGATCTTGAAAGGGTTAAGTGTATAGTGAAATGAATAGGAGAAGGAGGAGGTGGTGTTTGTGAGAGTTAGCTGGGTTATTATGTGTAGGTAACAGTGGGGGGGGGGAAGCTATATGTATGTACTGTATATAGAAAACAAACAAAAAACAACAGGCCCTATAAATGGTTCCAGAAAAAAAAAATCGAAAAAACTATCTTGTAAATGTCGCCTAAAGTTATTCTAATTATTCACCTGGGCTCATTAAGGGGAGGTGGGTCGTTTTTCTGGTCCCCTTTCTCCCTCGTGTTAAGCCCCATTTGTTTTGAGATTATAAGGCGTTCGGACCATTAGTTTGGCGATTTAAACACCTTTCGCCCCATTTCGTTGCCAAGTTTAAAACCTTTCGTGCCATTTAGGTGTCGATTTTTTTTCTGGCGAGCAATAGTGAGCCTGAAATTTTAAGAGGAATCGGCCTATGGCCGACAAATTTACAAATTTATCTAGAAGTGAGATCTTTATTATTGTGATTATTATTATTATTATTATTATTATTATTATTATTAGTATTAGTATTATTATTAGTATTATTTTAAAGCTTAATGGAGGTCTAGAGAGGAAACTAAAAATTCTTAAATACATAAATCGAGCAATAAATACATCCTCCCGCCTTAAACCCGCCTAAAGTTATTGTAATTATTCACCTGGACTCATTAACGCCGCACACACCTGCTGGGCCACGGCGCCAAATGGTACCAACTTTAAGGCCCAAACTTTATGGAAATAATTGGCTTTAGAGTAATTAGCGAGGGTAATTATTAGTTAATGTTTGTTCACACGCCACGTCCGTCCCCCACAACACCTTTTTAACAGGAGAATTGTTTATAGAAAATTGAACGGCCAAAGGCATCGTCCTCCTGAATGAAGTCATGAAGGTAGACTGCCTATTGGCGCTGTATTCTTCTAAAATGTTAATATTGGATGGACCGCCTCTCTCTCTCTCTCTCTCTCTCTCTCTCTCTCTCTCTCTCTCTCTCTCTCTCTCTCTCTCTCTCTCTCTCTCTCTCTCTCTCTCTCACTAAAGAGCGACCCGTGCCTGTAATTAGTCTAAACATATGTTAATTATCACTTCACGCAAATGGTGACAAAGTTGCCTCAATTTTGTCAGAGTTAGTTTTCGTGGGAACCAGTTTAGTGTTGCATAGGTTTTTAAGTCACATTTGCCACACTCCTAAATGGCCACACTCCCTAACAGCTACACTCCTAAACGGCCACACTCCTATACGGCCACACTCGTAAACATCCCCACTCCTAAACGTCCCCACTCCTATACGTCCCCACTCCTAAACGTCCGCACTCCTAAACGGCCACACTCCTATACGGCCACACTCCTATACGGCCACACTCCTATACGGCCACACTCCTAAACGGCCACACTCCTAAACATCCCCACTCCTAAACGGCCACACTCCTATACGGCCGCGCTCCTATACGGCCACACTCCTATACGGCCACGCTCCTATACGGCCACACTCCTAAACGGACCCAACTAAAACGTACAGTCGCGTTAATAAATTATGATACACTTTGAAGCCTCGAACTAAAGCCGGCATCACACGAGAGCTTTTATAGTCAACATTCGATGATCAACATTTTTCTGGCAACATTTCTGGACTATTTTACACTGGTATATGGAAACTAGAATGATGGATGAATTTTGCCAACCAATATATTCTAGATGTTTACCGCCTAAGCTGCCTATCAGTGTAAATGTTGAATGTTGAGTGAAATGTGGAGTGTTGAGTGTAAATGTTGAGTGAAAAAGCGCTCGTGTGATACCAGCTTAAGTAAAGGAACCTGACTGTGACTGTATATTTAAGTTATAGTCTCCTTTAAGGGGAGGTATTTAGTTTGTTCCCTACGTTTTCATCAAGCTTAAAATTACACCCCCTAGACCCCCTTTTAAGATAAATTTGTACATTTTTCGGTAGAAAAATGTCCCGGCCTGAGGCCGGTTGCTCTCAAATTACAGTCTCGCTATCGCTCGCCAGGAAAAAATCGACACCTTAATGGCACGAAAGGTCTTAAAATTGACAGTAATGGGGCAAAATGTCTTAAAATGTCCAAACTACTAGGGCGAACGTCTTAACATCTCAAAAAACAATGGGGCTAAACATGAGGGAGAAAGGGGTCCAGAAAAAAAATCCCTCAAGTGATAATCTCCCCTTAAACAACCCAATCCATTTGAACATATCATAACTCAACCTTTGGTCTCCTTAAACTAATTGGGTCCATTATTCATTATGGTTTTTTTCCCCACCAACCAACTTCACCTCTAAACTCAATTAATGAAATCTACAAATACATGGGTGGTGACGGGCTGGTCTATCAGAGTGAGAACTGAGCGATCTCTGCCATACCCATAGCTTACTCTGACTGTTCCTTTTACTTATATATTTTCTAGATCTCGAGTGACGGCGTCTCTTCCGTGGATTGACCTCCCAATCTACCAAGATTGGAAGCCAAAGCGTCACATTTTTCCTTTGCCCCTCAACTTTCTCTTCATAATTGCTGAGGGGCACAGAGGGCCCTGGGTTGGGCTTTGGTTTCCCGGGCGTTTCTGCACCCTCCTCAGCTCCCCGCCATGGAGTGGCTTCGGTCACCCAGGCTTTATTGTGGTCGGCAGGGAGGGTTCTGTGGGGGCGCTCGGTTATGGCCTTGGCCTTGCTCGGGGCCTTGGGGCTGTTCGGCCAGGCAGCTTGGGGAACAGCAACAACAACAACAAATACATGTGGCACTCCAAGGACTCGAACCTAGGACACTCACACCCTATCCACCTATCCTTGCCCTACCACCCCCTCATACATCCTCCCTCATTCCCTCTTCAAACAATTCGTCTCCCCTCCCTCCTCCTCCTCTCCCCCCCCCCCCCCCCCCCTACCCTGATGGGCTAACCTGGGAACACATATACAGTACACTCAGGATGAGCTAGCCTGGGAACACACACACACTCAGGATGCCCCTCCTTCATCCCTCATACACCCCCTCACTCCCCTCATACACCCTCCCTCACCCCTCCCCTCACCCCCCACCACCCTGATGGGCTAGCCTGGGAACACATACACACTCAGGATGCCACTCCAATCCCCTCCCTCATCCCCCCTCACTCCCCTCATCCCTCATACACCCTCTAATAACCCTCCCTCATCCCACCCTTCCCCCCTCATCCCTCCCCTCATCCCCCACCACACTGATGGGCTAGCCTGGGAACACATACACACTCAGGATGCCACTCCAATCCCTCCCTTCATCCCCCCTCACTCCCTCATCCCTCATACACCTCTAATACCCTCCCTCATCCCACCTTTCCCCCCTCCTCCCTCCCCTCACCCCCACCACCCTGATGAGGTAGCCTGGGAACACATACACACTCAGGATGCCCCTCCAATCCCCTCCATCATCCCCCCTCACTCCTCTCATCCCTCATACACCCTCTAATACCCTCCTCATCCCACCCTTCCCCCCTCATCCCTCCCCTCACCCCTCACCACCCTGATGAGGTAGCCTGGGAACACATACACACTCAGGATGCCCCTCCAATCGCCTCCCTCATCCCCCCTCACTCGCCTCATCCCTCATACACCCTCTAATACCCTCCCTCATCCCACCCTTCCCCCCTCATCCCTCCCCTCACCCCCCACCACCCTGATGGGCTAGCCTGGGAACACATACACACTCAGGGTGCCCCTCCAATCCCCTCCCTCCCCCCCCTCATCCCTCATACACCCTCTAATACCCTCCCTCATCGCACCCTTACCCCCACATCCCTCCCCTCAACCCTCACTTCCCTGATGAGGTAGCCTGGGAACACATACACACTCAGGATGCCCCTCCCTCACTCCCCTCATGCCTCATACACCCTCTATTACCCTCCCTCATCCCACCCTTCCCCCCTCATCCCTCACCACCCTGATGAGGTAGCCTGGGAACACATACACACTCAGGATGCCCCTCCAATCCCCTCCCTCATCCCCCCTCACTCCCCTCATCCCTCATACACCCTCTAATACCCTCCCTCATCCCACCCTTCCCCCCTCATCCCTCCCCTCACCCCCCACCACCCTGATGAGGTAGCCTGGGAACACATACACACTCAGGATGCCCCTCCAATCCATTTCAATTACTCTACAAAGCGATTTATTTCTCTTGTCAAACCAGCCAGCCCCGGAGCCCCCAGCCCCTACGATTGTTTGCTTCTTGTGTTTTGTTTACCTTGTTTGCTTTGCTTGGATTGTTGTTTGTGGTTAGTTTGATATCTTGTTTGCCTCTTGTGTGAAATTGTTTGTTTCTTGCTTCCCAGTGGCTGTGTTTTGTGACCTTGTTTGCTTTGCTTGGATTGTTGTTTGTGGTTAGTTTGCTATCTTGCTTGCCTTTGGTGTGAGATTGTTTGTTTCTTGCTTCCCAGGGCTGTGTTTTGTGACCTTGTTTGCTTTGTTTGGATTGTTGTTTGTGGTTAGTTTGCTATCTTGTTTGCATTTGGTATGGACTGTTGTTTATATTGTATCACATGGTATGGGCTGATGTTTATATTGTCTACATGGTATCTGTAGTTGTATATATAAATTGTTTGCTTTGTTTGGAATATTGTTTGTGGTTAGTTTGCTATCTTGTTTGCCTTTGGTGTAATGTTGTTTATAGTTGATGTTTTATACTTTGTCTCCACATGGTATCTGTAGTTGTGATAATGCCTTGTTTGCCTTGTTTATGATGTTATTTGTGGTTAGTTTTATGCATTGTTTGCCTTGTGTATAAAATTGTTTGTCTCTTGCTTCCCAGGGCTGTGTTTTGTTTGCTTGTTTGCTTGGATGTTGTTTGCAGCTAATTTGATATCTTGTTTACCCTTGGTATATTGTTGTTTGTGCTTGATCTATGTACTTTGTTTGTTCAAGTCCATATGGTACCTGAAGTTGTTTATTATATATCTTGTTTGCCTTGTTTACAATGTTGTTTGTGGTTAGGTTGATATCTTGTTTGCCTTTGCTGTGAGATTGTTTGTTTCTTGCTTCCCAGGGCTGTGTTCTGTTACCTTGTTTGTTTTGTTTACAGGTTTGTGGTTAGGTTGATATCTTGTTTGCCTTTGCTGTGAGCTTGTTTGTTTCTTGCTTCCCATTATTGTTTTGTTAGCTCACTTGGAAGGTTGTTTGTGTTTTGTATACCTGTTTGCCTTTGGTATAATGTTGTTTGTAGGTGATTTATTTTACCGGTGTTATTTAAAGGCACGTTATATTAAGGGGTTTGTATATGGGCAACTGATAATTAATGTTGTTGGTCTGTAGTGGAGGGTATGAGATCGCCCCTATCAAGACATCACCAGCAACCCTATCGTTAATTTAAGCCTTGATGATTAGGAAGGATTGGTGAGAGTCGAGGAGTGAATTGAGATACCGTAGTTTGTAGTCCATTAACTTCCAGAGGTCCATCCTAAGCTGTATAAATTCGTCTAGCGTTGGCCAGATTGAAATTAATATAACGCTAACGATTTTATATGTGTAGCAAGGGTCTGTTGTGGGAGTCTGGGAATGTATAGAGGAGGCTGCGTCCCTTTCATTCCTAGAGGTCCATCCTAAGCTGCATACGATTGTCTAATGTTAACCTGAATAACACTAGCATAACGTCGACTTAATACTGTAGTGAATATATGGACAACTGTATAATGATTGATGTTGATGGTGGTGTAGATTGGAGTGTGAGGGAGAGCATGGGATCGCCCCTATCAAGACCTTCAACAAACCTATATGTGTGTGTCTGTGTGTTAGGCTGACGTCTCTGTCTGTCTGTCTCTCTGTCTCTCTGTCTCTCTCTCTCTCTCTCTCTCTCTCTCTCTCTCTCTCTCTCTCTCTCTCTCTCTCTCTCTCTCTCTCTCTCTCTCTCCTATTCACCCCCCCCCCATTCCCCCCTCTCACAATCTCACCCACCCATTTTTCTCCTCACTCACTATCCACCCACCCTACCAAGTTACCTACCCACCCCTACCCTCTCTCGCCCACACCCCTCACTTACCCCACATATCTCACCCCTCTCTCTCTTCTCATTCCCCTCCTCCCACACCCCACCCCTCACCCCTCTCTCACTCCCCTCCTTCACCTCCTCGCCCCTCTCACACTCCCCTCCTCCCCCCCTACCTACATCCCCACCCCTCACCCCTCTCTCACTCTCCCCCACCCTGCAAAGTCATCCATTCATCCCCCCACCTACCCATTTACCCACTCAACTCCTCTCTCACTCACGCCCCTCCTCTCCCCTCCCCCCTCACCCCTCCCTTTATCATCCCACATCCCCCCTCCTCCCCACCCCTCCCACCACATCCCAACCCCACCCCTGTCTCATCCCACATCCCCCCTCCTCCCCACTCCTCCTACCACATCCCAACCCCGCCCCTGTATCATTTCCATCTCACCCTCCTCCCCACCCCTCCTACCACATCCCAACCCCACCCCTTTCTCATCCCACATCCCCCCTCCTCCCCACCCCTCCTACCCCCTCCCACACCCTCCCCTGTCTCATCCCATATCACCCTCCTCCCCACCCCTCCTACCGCATCCCAACCCCGCCCCTGTCTCATTCTCACATCCCCCCTCCTCCCCCCCCCTCCTACCACATCCCAACCCCACCCCTGTCTCCTCCCCCATCCCCCCCCCTCCCCACCCCTCCTACCACATCCCACAACCCCTCCCCTTTCTCATCCCACATCCCCCCTCCGCCCACCCCTCCTACCACATCCCAACCCCACCCCTGTCTCATCCCACATCCCCCCTCCTCCCCACTCCTCCTACCACATCCCAACCCCGCCCCTGTCTCATTCTCCATCTCACCTCACCCCTCCCACATCCCCTATACCCCCGGGACTTATAGCAAGGTGGGGGTGTCGTGCGCTATATAACTGTTTACTAGTTAAGCTGGACCCACCACATCCTTATATACCAGTGAGTGAGGGGCGCTGTATCACCAGAGAGAGAGAGAGTGAGTGAGTGAGAGTGAGTGAGAGTGAGTGAGTGAGGGGCGCTGTATCACCAGAGAGAGAGAGAGTGAGTGAGGGGCGCTGTATCACCAGAGAGAGAGAGAGAGTGAGTGAGGGGCGCTGTATCACCAGAGAGAGTGAGAGTGAGTGAGTGAGGGGCGCTGTATCACCAGAGAGAGTGAGAGTGAGTGAGTGAGGGGCGCTGTATCACCAGAGAGAGTGAGAGAGAGTCAGTGTGAGTGAGTGAGGGGCGCTGTATCACCAGAGAGAGTGAGAGTGAGTGAGTGAGGGGCGCTGTATCACCAGAGAGAGAGAGAGTGAGAGTGAGTGAGTGAGGGGCGCTGTATCACCAGAGAGAGAGAGAGAGAGTCAGTGTGAGTGAGTGAGGGGCGCTGTATCACCAGAGAGAGTGAGAGTGAGTGAGTGAGGGGCGCTGTATCACCAGAGAGAGAGAGTGAGTGTGAGTGAGTGAGGGGCGCTGTATCACCAGAGAGAGTGAGAGAGAGTCAGTGTGAGTGAGTGAGGGGCGCTGTATCACCAGAGAGAGAGAGAGAGTGAGAGTGAGTGAGTGAGTGAGGGGCGCTGTATCACCAGAGAGAGTGAGAGTACAAAGGAAATCAAGCAACAACAGAGTGAGTGAGTGAGGGGCGCTGTATCACCAGAGAGAGAGAGAGAGAGTCAGTGTGAGTGAGTGAGGGGCGCTGTATCACCAGAGAGAGTGAGAGTGAGTGAGTGAGGGGCGCTGTATCACCAGAGAGAGTGAGAGTGAGTGAGTGAGGGGCGCTGTATCACCAGAGAGAGTGAGAGAGAGAGAGCCAGTGTGAGTGAGGGGCGCTGTATCACCAGAGAGAGAGAAAGAGTGAGAGTGAGTGAGTGAGTGAGGGGCGCTGTATCACCAGAGAGAGAGAGAGAGAGAGAAAGAGTGAGAGTGAGTGAGTGAGTGAGGGGCGCTGTATCACCAGAGAGAGAGAGAGAGAGAGAGAAAGAGTGAGAGTGAGTGAGTGAGGGGCGCTGTATCACCAGAGAGAGAGAGAGAAAGAGTGAGTGAGTGAGTGAGGGGCGCTGTATCACCAGAGAGAGAGAGAGAGAGAGAAAGAGTGAGAGTGAGTGAGTGAGGGGCGCTGTATCACCAGAGAGAGAGAGAGTGAGAGTGAGTGAGTGAGGGGCGCTGTATCACCAGAGAGAGAGAGAGAGAGAGAGTGAGAGTGAGTGAGTGAGGGGCGCTGTATCACCAGAGAGAGAGAGTGAGTGTGAGTGAGTGAGGGGCGCTGTATCACCAGAGAGAGAGAGAGAGAGAGAGAGTGAGAGTGAGAGTGAGTGAGAGAGTGAGTGAGTGAGAGAGGGCGCTGTATCACCAGAGAGAGAGAGAGTGAGTGTGAGTGAGTGAGGGGCGCTGTATCACCAGAGAGAGAGAGAGAGAGAGAGTGAGTGTGAGTGAGTGAGTGAGGGAGGGGCGCTGTATCACCAGAGTGAGAGAGAGAGAGAGAGAGAGAGTTGTCGACTTATAGTGAACTATTAGGTATATCTACATATAGAACATGGCAATGAGGTGACATAAGTGAAGTGAATAAATACTACCTACAAGGACGATCTATTATGTGTGTGTGTGTGTGTGTGTGTGTGTGTGTGAAGGCTACTTAGGTTAGAACTGCGCTTACAATCGAATAGCTTCAATTTATAACTAAGGTATTTCCAATCCTACTGTGGTATTATTGTCTTTCACATAGGAGAAGTTAATTAGCTAACATGCAGCCTCATAAGGATCAATAGATTTGTTGTTGCTCGCTTTCCTTCGTATTGTTTCTCTATCTGCGTCGTGATGTCATGTACCGTTATGCTGTGCTGTACTGCGTTATGGCACTGTATTGTCATGTGGTGTTTAGTGGTTGCTGAGTATTGTGTCACAGGTCAGTTTAGTGCTACTCTGTTTTGTCCTGTGGAAAGCACGTGATATACTGGGTTACTGTATATATATATATATATATATATATATATATATATATATATATATATATATATATATGTATATAAGAAACACTAAATAGGGGAAGGAAAAACAAAGACAAAACAAAATGGGTCTATGCCTATATTAAAATCAAGTCTAATAATTTTACCAAACCAACAATATCCTACGAGCCGCTTGAGGGAGATGAGAAGTGATCAACACCAACCCTCATCATCAGCAATCTAGGAAAACTAAGAGCTCCGGATACACTGAAGGAATGACTTGATGGGGTAGTGTGGTATGTCAAGGTAAATCACTCAATATTAAGGGGGGGTGGGCGTATTTATTTAAGGGGGGATGGGCGTATTTATTTAAGGGGGATGGGCGTATTTATTTAAGGGGGGATGGGCGTATTTATTTAAGGGGGGATGGGCGTATTTATTTAAGGTGGGGGCGTATTTATTTAAGGGGGGACGGGCGTATTTATTGGCTCATTTATGTATCTATTTAATATAGGCTAGTGTGTGTGTGTGTGTGTGTGTGTGTGAGAGAGTAAGAGTGTGATTTTTTATTTATTTTTTCTATGTGATTGAGGGAGGCAAAAGGCATAACTGCCTATAGCGAGTGCCTCCCCCATAGTTGAAAGAGTGACAGGGCCAAAATCAAGGGACGTTCGAGCCAAAATGCCTGGATACACGGAGTTTGAAGCAATTTAAGTCATAGGAAGAGGGAAAGACTGATTCTGGGAGAGAGTTCCAGAGCTCAGCTGTTGAGTAGAAGAAAGTTTGAGAGTAACGTTTCACTCTTGGGTTGGAGTGAATGAGTGGTATGAGCTGAGAGCAAGAGAGAGACGGTGAGAGTAAGTAATGGGAGCTTAGAGAGAGAGAGAGAGAGAGAGAGAGAGAGAGAGTATGTGTGTGAGAGAGTGAATGAGTGGTGGGAGCATAGAGAGACAGACATGGTGCAGGATGTAAACCATTCCTCTCCATCACTCTGCAACTCACACTACACCCCTAACTCACAGTTGGACCCCTCTGTGCTATACCGCCGACCTACCACTCCATGACTCGGTCCTCGCCAATATGCACTCCAAAGCCACTCCAACAGCTTCCTCTATCTCCAACACCCCTTCTCCCCTCTCTACACTCTTCAGAAAAATAGGAAAAGTAGAATGTAGATACGAGGTGCCGTTGTAAAGGCTTATCCCTCAATACCTTCACCTGACCTGACTGTTCATTGGTTGCTTAGGTCAGTTCGGAGAGGGGTTTAGTTTCCCTTCCGGCGTCGTAGAATACTGAAGGAGTACAAAGGAAATCAAGCAACAACAGGTCTGGTGACCCTTCTAGGCTGCTTGTCCTCCAAAACACTGAGGATCAAGTGTCCAAACAGTGGTTTAGAGTGGGTAAGGCAACATTGGATAGGGAACTACTGCCCTGGAACTAATGTCCGTGGCAGGATTAGGAAGTTAGTAGGGGACAGATGGGTTAGAAACTGAGGAGGGAGGGGGGGGAGGATAAAATAAAGTTATTCATTCACAAACGCAGTCAGTCGCGGGTTTGATGCGAGATATTTGTCTAGGCGGAGTTAACACCACACACCTGATCACTCACACCTCTGTGCTATACCGCCGACCCTACCACCTCCATGACTCGGTCCTAGACAATATGCACTGTACTATTCATTGGTTACTTAGGTCAGATGAGAGAGAGAGAGAGAGAGAGAGTCTTGCGGGTAATTTTCAAGCTTGATGGAGGTCTAGGGAATAAACGTACTACATCTCCCTTAAGGGGAGGTTTTTAGTGTGTTTCCTAGACTTCCATCAAGCTTGAAATTACACCCCCTTGACCCCATTTCAAGATAAATTTGTAAATTTTTCGGTAGAAAAATGTCTCGGCCGAAGGCCGGTTCCTCTTAAATTACAGGCTCGCTATCGCTCGCCAGGAAAAAATCGACACCTAAATGGCACGCAAGGTCTTAAAAGTGACATAAATGGGGTGAAAGTTTTTAAAATCGCCAAACTAATGGGGCGAACGTTTTAAAATCTCAAACACAATGGGGCTAAACATGAGGGAGAAAGGGGTCAAGAAAAAAATCCCTCAAGTGGAAATCTCCCCTTAACCCTTTCGCGCACTGCAGGACGTGATTGCGTTCTTACAGGGGTACTTTAAACCTTGTGTAACCATCAGGGGTGTTTAGAAACCTTTAGTTTAACCCTTTCACGCATATGACGCGATGTTGAGCCTATTGGGGATACTTTAAAGCCTTTGTTACCATCAGGGGTATTTAGAAACCTTTAGTTTAGTTACTTCAACCTCTGCAGTTGTCTTTGAGTTAGCTGTGTTGAGCCTATTGGGGATACTTTAAAGCCTTTGTTACCATCAGGGGTATTTAGAAACCTTTAGTTTAGTTACTTCAACCTCTGCAGTTGTCTTTGAGTTAGCTGTGTTGAGCCTATTGGGGATACTTTAAAGCCTTTATTACCATCAGGGGTATTTAGAAACCTTTAGTTTAGTTACTTCAACCTCTGCAGTTGTCTTTGAGTTAGCTGTGTTGAGCCGATTGGGGATACTTTAAAGCCTTTGTTACCATCAGGGGTATTTAGAAACCTTTAGTTTAGTTACTTCAACCTCTGCAGTTGTCTTTGAGTTAGCTGTGGACAGAAAACTAATTTTGGAGAGGTAATTATAAGAGTGAGATAACTCTATTTCTTATTGCTAATCTGGCAACCTCTGCGTCATAAAAGCGTGAAAGGGTTAATTGCTGCAACCTCTAAAGTTGTCTTTGAGCGAGTGGTGGGTAGACAACGCATCTTGGATAGGGAATTGTGAGATTGAAAGAATTATATTTATCAATACTAAATGGCAACACCCCAGGACCTGAAAGGGTTAAGGGGAGATTTCTACTTGAGGGAATTTTTCTTGACCCCTTTCTCCCTCATGTCTAGCCCCATTGCTTTTGAGATTTTAAGACGTTCGCCCCATTAGTTTGGCGATATTAAGAACTTTCGCCCCATTTATATCACTTTTAAGATCTTTCATGCCATTTAGGTGTCGATTTTTCCTGGCGAGCGATAGCGAGCCTGTAATATAAGAGGAACCGGCCTCCGGCCGGGACATTTTTCTACCGAAAAATGTACAAATTTATCTTGAAAGAGGGTCAAGGGGGTGACATTTTAAGATTGCTGGAGGAGTAGAAAACAAACTAGAAACCTCCCCTTAACCCTCTCAGCACTTTGACGCCCCTTTTACATTTGATTGTGGCTTAAACTAGATGACTTTATGGCCGTTTCAGAAGGACGCGTGTTACAACGAGGGTTTATGGAGAGCCTAGGTACTCTGTCCACTCCTAAATGTTAGTTATACAAACAAGACAAGGGTCTTAATGGTAACCAGAATAGGATGACGGTTACCTATTGGTGGTGAAGGGGTTAAGGGGAGGTTTCTAGTTTGTTTCCTACTCTTCCAGCAATCTTAAAATGTCGCCCCCCTTGACCCCCTTTCAAGATAAATTTGTAAATTTTTCGGTAGAAAAATTTCCCGGCCGAAGGCCGGTTACTCTTAAATTACAGGCTCGCTATCGCTCGCCAGGATAAAATCGACACCTAAATGGCACGAAAGGCCTTAAAATTGACAGTATGGGGCGGAAATTCCTAAAATCACCAAACTAATGGGGCAAACGTCTTACAATCTCAAAAGCAATGGGGCTAGACATGAGGGAGAAAGGGGTCAAGAAAAAAGTCCCTCAAGTGGAAATCTCCCCTTAAGGGAGATGTAGTACGTTTGCTCCCTAGACCACCATCAAGCTTGAAAATTACCCCAGACTCCCCTTCGAAATCAATTTGTGCATTTTTCGGTAGGATAATGCGCTTCCTCCTAAATTGCAGGCTTGCTATCGCTCGTCAGGGAGAAGTCAACACTTAAGGGGAGGTCTCCACTTGAGGGATTGTTTTCTTGACCCCTTTCTCCCTCATGTTTAGCCCCATTGCTTTTGATATTATAAAACGTTTGCCCCATTAGTTTAGCGATTTTAAGAACTTTCACCCCATATTAAGACGTTTCGTGCAATTCAGGTGTCTATTTTATCCTGGCGAGCGATAACGAGCCTGTAATTTAAGAGGAATCGGCCTTCGGCCGGGAAATTTTTCTACCGAAAAATGTATAAATTTATCTTCAAAGGGACTCAAGGGGGTGTAATTTTAAGGTTGATGGAGGTCTAGGGAACAAACTAAATACCTCCCCTTAAATGGCACGAAAGCTCTTAAATTTGACAAAGAAATGTTGTGAAAGGTCATAAAAATCGCTGAACTAATGGTACAAACGCATTCAAATCGCAAAAAACTAATGGGGCTAAACCCGAGGGAGAAAGGGGTTTATATGTGTGGGTGAGTGAGAGAGCCATATTAGGGCCCCCTGATGTGATGATGACAGGAAAAGTAGTTGAGCTGGTTGTTGCAATGATTGCGTTTCATTGATGGTGGGGGTAGCGAGGGCATCATCATCACAGTATTGTAAGATCATAGGATAGTTTAGTGATAGTGTTGATAGTGTTGATAGTTTAGTGATAGTGTTGATAGTGTTGATAGTTTAGTGATAGTGTTGATAGTGTTGATAGTTTAGTGATAGTGTTGATAGTAGGGTGATAAGGGTTGATGGTTGATGATTGTGTAGTTAAGGGGGTTGGGGTTTGTTTTTCGGTCTGTATTCATTCATGTGTTCTAGTTTCCTCGCTAGACCTCCATCAAACTTAAAATATCACCCCTAGACCCCCTTTCAAGATAAATTTGTACATTTTTCGGTAGAAAAATGTCCCGATTCCTTGTAAATTTTCAGGCTCGCTATCGCTCGCCAGGAATAAATCGACACCTAAATAGCACGAAAGGTCTTAATATTGACATAGAAATAGGGCGAAAGGTCTTAATATTGACATAGAAATAGGGCGAAAGGTCTTAATTAATATTGACATAGAAATAGGGCGAAAGGTCTTAATATTGACATAGAAATAGGGCGAAAGGTCTTAATATTGACATAGAAATAGGGCGAAAAGTCTTAATATTGACATAGAAATAGGGCGAAAGGTCTTAATATTGACATAGAAATAGGGCGAAAGGTCTTAATATCGACAAAGACAGGAAAAGTAGTTGAGCTGGTTGTTGCAATGATTGTCTTTCATTGGTGTGTGGGGGGGGGGGGGGGAGCGAGGGCAGGGTGGTGATAGTTAAAGTCTTGATAGTCCAGGGTTGATAATATGATAGTTTTGTCAGATCATAGGGTAGAGTTAGGGTAGGATGGCTTAGTAATAGTTAAATGGTTGATAGTATGTTAGAATGGCAAGATCACTGTCACTGGGTATTGTTCGGGTAGGATGGTATGGTTTAGTAGTACCGTAGTTACGATGGGAAGGCGGGATAGGATGATTGCGTAGTGTAATTGTTGATAGTACATCGTTGATAGTATGATAGTATTGTAAGATCACACGCTATTAAGGGTAGGGTAGGGGAGGATAGGAGGATGTGTACGAATGCTTTTTTGATAGTAGGGAGTTGATAGTATGTTAGGATAGTTAGCGAGGGCATGATAGCATTGTAAGATCACACGCTAGTAAGAGTAATGATACTGTTGTTGTTGTTGTTGTTGTTGTGGTTGTGGTTGTAGTGTTGACAGTAGTGATGGTGGTGGTACTGATGATCTTGATTGATGGGGAGGCAGTTGTTGTTATTGTGGTGGTAATGGTTGATGTTGTTGTTGTTGTTGTGGTTGTTGTGGTGGTAATGGTTGATGTGGTTGTTGTGGTGGTAATGGTTGATGTTGTTGTTGTTGTGGTTGTTGTGGTGGTAATGGTTGTTGTTGTTGTTGTTGTGGTTGTTGTTGTGGTAATGGTTGATGTTGTTGTTGTTGTTGTGGTTGTTGTGGTGGTAATGGTTGTTGTTGTTATTGTGGTTGTTGTGGTGGTAATGGTTGATGTTGTTGTTGTTGTTGTGGTGGTAATGGTTGTTGTTGTTACAGTAGTGATGGTGGTGGTACTGATGATCTTGATTGATGTTGTGGTTGTTGTGGAGGCAGTTGTTGTTGTTATTGTGGTTGTTGTGGTGGTAATGGTTGATGTTGTTGTTGTTGTTGTTGTTGTTATGGTTGTAGTGTTGACAGTAGTGATGGTGGTGGTACTGGTTGATGTTGTTGATTGATTGGTTGTTGTGGGTTGTTGTTGTGTTAATGGTTGTTGTGGTGGTAATGGTGATGTGTTGTTATTGTGGTTGTTGTGGTGGTAATGGTTGTTGTTGTTATTGTGGGTGTGGTGGTAATGGTTGATGTTGTTGTTGTTGTGGTTGTGGTGGTGGTAATGGTTGATGTTGTTGTTGTGGTGGTGGTAATGGTTGATGTTGTTGTTGTGGTTGTTGTGGTGGTGGTAATGGTTGATGTTGTTGTGGTTGTTGTGGTGGTAATGGTTGTTGTTGTTATTGTGGTTGTTGTGGTGGTAATGGTTGATGTTGTTGTTGTTGTTGTGGTTGTTGTGGTGGTAATGGTTGTTGTTGTTATTGTGGTTGTTGTGGTGGTAATGGTTGATGTTGTTGTGGTTGTTGTGGTGGTAATGGTTGATGTTGTTGTTGTTGTTGTGGTTGTAGTGTTGACAGTAGTGATGGTGATGGTACTGATGATCTTGATTGATAGTTGTTGTTATTGCGGTTGTGGGGGTGGGGGATGTTAGTGCTGCTGTTGTGGTTGTTGATGTGGTTATTAATGTAACGAGTTGACAGTCAAAATTACGTTGTGGTTGTTTTGTGGTGGTAGTGATGGTGGTGCTGATGATCTTGATTGATGGGGTAGCAGTTGTCACTCATTGATAGTAGTTGTTGTTGTTTCTGTATCCCACGCTGACTAACAACAACAACAACAACAACAACAACAACAGTAAGCATAACAACAATAATAACCTACCTTTGTTATTATACAACTAATACCAACACACACACACACACACACACACACACACACACACACACACACACACACACACACACACCATTCTCCCACAAAGTCACCATCACCACCACACATCGACATCGACAATATGAACTGTATTAAGTACTTCACTATCGACCAATCTAATTACACGCGGGGAAACGGTTGCAAAATTATTGGTAAATCTTTTAACTCACACGAATCTAAGAATTTCTTCTTCAATCGAGTTGTCAACTTGTGGAATGGGCTTCCCCGAGACGTTATAGACTGCAGCACCGTTGATTCATTTAAACTCCGCCTAGACAAATATCTCGCACAAACCCGCGACTGACTGCGTTTGTAAATGAATAACTTTATTTTATCCCCCCCTCAGTTACTACACACATCTGTCCCCACATACACACCTACACACACGGACATTACTGCACACACTCCCCAGGGCAATGACACTCCCACAACTACCCCCACACCCTGCCACACACATACACACACACACACACACACACACACACACACACACACACACACACAATACTGCACACACTCCCCCCACAGCACACTATACACTCCTCCAGACACTCACCACACCACACACTACCCCCACCCCCTCCCACACACAAACACACACACACACACCATCACCCCCAAGAGAGAGAGAGAGATAGATGCGGGTGTCCCTGAAAGAGCAGGACGGGCGGCCAGATTGCCGAGTTGATTCGCTGGATGAGCCTGTGAAATGAACTTGTGTGGGAGGTCGCGGCCTTTGAGTAATGTTGGAGCTACACATGTATATATATTCTCCTGTACCTCCTGCTACCCCATGTGTTGCTTAAGGGGAGATTTCCACTTGGGAGATTTTTTTCTGGACCCCTTTCTCCCTCATGTTTAGTCCCATTGCTTTTGAGATTTTAAGACGTTCGCCCCATTAGTGTGGCGATTTTAAGAGCATTCGCCCCATTTCTGTCAATTTTAAGACTTTTCGTGCCATTTAGGTGTCGATTTTTTCGTGGCGAGCGATAGCGAGCCTGTAATTTAAGAGGTACCGGCCTTCGGCCGGGAAATTTTTCTACCGAAAAATGTACAAATTTATCTTGAAAGGGGGCTTAGGGGGTGACATTTTAAGCTTGGTGGAGGTCTAGGGAACAAACTAGAAACCTCCCCTTAAGAGACACACTTTCCGGGAATTGGAGAGTTTGTAGAGTTTAAGAAGCTTGGAGTGAGTTGTGGAGTAAGGAGTGAGAGGGATGTTATTGGGGGGGGGGGGGGTAGCAAGTGCTTTGTTGTTCTGGTGGTGGATGGGGTAGGGGTTGTTTGGAGCCATTGGTGGTTGGGGTAGGGGTTGTTTGGAGCCATTGGTGGTTGGGGTAGGGGTTGTTTGGAGCCATTGGTGATTGGGGTAGGGGTTGTTTGGAGCCATTGGTGGTTGGGGTAGGGGTTGTTTGGAGCCATTGGTGGTTGGGGTAGGGGTTGTTTGGAGCCATTGGTGGTTGGGGTAGGGGTTGTTTGGAGCCATTGGTGGTTGGGGTAGAGGTTGTTTGGAGCCATTGGTGGTTGGGGTAGGGGTTGTTTGGAGCCATTGGTGGTTGGGGTAGGGGTTGTTTGGAGCCATTGGTGGGGGTGGGGGTTGTTTGGAGCCATTGGTGGTTGGGGTAGGGGTTGTTTGGAGCCATTGGTGGTTGGGGTAGGGGTTGTTTGGAGCCATTGGTGGTTGGGGTAGGGGTTGTTTGGAGCCATTGGTCGTTATTGTGAGGGGTGAAGTGAGCTGTGATTGTTGTGGTGTTTTGGTAAGGTAGTAGTTGTGTTAGTGTAAGGGTGATAATCTGTCATGTGTGTAATCGTAGTCCTTAAGGGGAGGTTTTTAGTTTGGTCCCTAGATATCCTTCAAGCTTAAGATTACACCCCTTTGAGCCCCTTTCAAGATAAATTTGTACATTTTTCGGTAGAAAAATGTCCGGGCTGAAAGCCGGTTCCTCTTAAATTACAGGCTCGCTATCGCTCGCCAGGATAAAATCGACACCTGAATTGCACGAAAGGTCTTAATATGGGGTGAAAGTTCTTAAAATCGCTAAACTAATGGGGCAAACGTTTTATAATATCAAAAGCAACGGGGCTAAACATGAGGGAGAAAGGGGTCAAAAAAAAAATCCCTCAAGTGGAGATCTCCCCTTAAGATAATCCACAATATTTGGCCTGATCGAAGGCGCTGGTCTGCCAATAATACTGCTTATTAAGGGGAGGTTTCCACTCGAGGGATTTTTTTTTTCTGGATCCCTTTCTCCCTCATGTTTAGCCCCATTGATTTTGAGATTTTAAGACGTTCGCCCCATTAGTTTGACGATTTTAAGAACTTTCGCCCCATTTATGTCACTTTTAAGATCTTTCGTGCCATTTAGGTGTCCATTTTTTTCTGGCGAGCGATAGCGAGCCTGTAATTTAAGAGAAACCGGCCTTTGGCCGGGACATTTTTCTACCGAAAAATGTACAAATTTATCTTGAAGAGGGGTCAAGGGGGTGTAATTTCAAGCTTGATGGAAGTCTAGGAAACACACTAAAAACCTCCCCCTGAGGGTTAGAGAGTGAGGTGGAGGAGATACGTTATACCTGTGAATATGTTGTTAGTTGTCCATGTATCTGTTTGTTAAAAGGTCTGTACATATCGTTCACAGGTGTCGCAATATGTGGCCAGGTTGTTTCTTAATGCGAGCCAATTAGCTACACCATTACCATGTTAAAACGTTGAGGGTGGCATGGGGATATTTCACACTACACCACACACTTATAGACACACACACACACACATACACACTCCTATACGGCACACACACACACATCAACACACTCATTACATTACACCAACACACTCATCACACTACCCCACACACTCGTAGACAGAAACACAAGCACACTCCTATACGGCACACACACACACATCAACACACTCATTACATTACACCAACACACTCATCACACTACCCCACACACTCGTAGACAGAAACACAAGCACACTCCTATACGGCACACACACACACATCAACACACTCATTACATTACACCAACACACTCATCACACTACCCCACACACTCGTAGACAGAAACACAAACACACTCCTATACGGCACACACACACACACCAACACACTCATTACATTACACCAACACACTCATCACACTACCCCACACACTCGTAGACAGAAACACAAACACACTTGTATACGCTACAGACACAGCGATTCTAAACATACACATCACAACACACACAAATGCACACTCACTGTACAGTAGTCACGCAAACACACACACACTCACAGAAAGAGGATACACACTCTCTCTCTCACACACACACCCACACACACCCACACACACACACACCGTACAGTAGTCACGCAAACACACACACACTCACAGAAAGAGGATACACACACTCTCACACACACACCACACACACACCCACCCACCCACCCACACACACACCCACACACCCACACACACCCACACACACACCACCACCCACCCCCACACACATACACACCACCACCCACCCACACACACCCACACCCACACCCACACACCACCCACACACACACACACACACCCACCACACACACACACACACACACACCCACCACCCACCACCCACACCCACACCCACACCCCCACACACACACCCACCCACCCACCCACACACACACACACAGAACAAGTGTTAGAGAGGGTATAGAACCAACGTCAGTAAAGATATTCATACATGCTGACAACCAAATGTGTCAAGAGTAATGTAACTGACGATAATGAGGTGTGTGTGTATGTGTGAGAGAGAGAGAGAGAGTGAGTTTGGTTGTGTTGTGTGTGGTAGGTGTGTGTCTGATGTATGTGTGTGTGTGTATGTATGTGTGTGTGTGTGTGTGAGACAGAGAGAGAGTGAGTTTGGTTGTGTTGTGTGTGGTAGGTGTGTGTCTGATGTATGTGTGTGTGTGTGTAAGTGTGTGTGTGTGTGTGTGTGTGTGAGAGAGAGAGAGAGTGAGTTTGGTTGTGTTGTGTGTGGTAGGTGTGTGTCTGATGTATGTGTGTGTGTGCATGGGTGTGTATGTGTGTGTGTGTGTAGGTGTGTGTGTGAGAGAGGACAGAGACAGAGCGAAAGCGGGGTATGGTGGTAGTATGAAGTGTGTGTGTGTGTGTTTGTTTGTGTTCATACGATGCCTATAAATAATACATATGTTGATCAATCCACATAGGCCTAGTTATAATACATTGCAAGACTTTCAAATTGTTGCAGGGGTTCTTTTTTACCTGGATCCCTTTCTCCCTCGTGTTTAGCCCCATTATTCTTTATATTTGCAGACGTTCGCCCTATTAGTATGGCTATTGTATAACCTTTCGTCCCAATTCTTTGTCAATTTTGAGACCTTTCGTGACATTTAGGCGTCTATTTTTCCTGGTGAGCGATAGCAAGCCTTCGATTGAAGAGGAAGGTACCGGATGTTGTCCAAGAGTTTAAAATGTGGATTCTGGTACAAAATAAAATTACATGAAATTTTATCTATCTATTTTATCTATCTATTTTATCTATATTTTATCTCTATTTTATCTATCTATTTTATCTATCTATTTTATCTATTTTATCTACCGCTATCTATTGTATCTATCTATTTTATCTATCTATTTTATCTATCTATTTTATCAATATTTTATCTCTATTTTATCTATCTCTTTTATCTATCTATGTTATCTATCTATTTGATCTATCTTTTATCTATTGTATCTATCTATTTTATCTATCTATTTTATCTATCTTTTATCTATCTATTTTATCTATCTATTTTATCTATCTATGTTATCTATTTTATCTATCTATTTTATCTATCTATTTTATCTATCTATTTTATCTATCTATTTTATCTATATTTTATCTCTATTTTATCTATCTATTCTATTTTATCTATCTATTTTATCTATCTATTTTATCTATTGTATCTATCTATTTTATCTATCTATTTTATCTATATTTTATCTATTTTATCTATTTATCTATCTATTTTGTCTATCTATTTTATCTATATTATCTATCTATTTTATCTATCTATTTTATCTATCTATCTTTTTATCTATCTATTTTATCTACAGTTTATCTATCTATTTTATCTATATTTTATCTCTATTTTATCTATATTTTATCTCTATTTTATCTATCTATTTGATCTATCTATTTTATCTATCTATGTAATCTCTATTTTATCTATCTATTTTATCTATATTTTATCTATCTATTTTATCTATATTTATCTATCTATTGTATCTATCTATTTTATCTATCTATTTTATCTATTTTATCTATCTATTTTATCTATATTTTATCTATCTATTTTATCTATCTATTTTATCTATTTTATCTATCTATTTTATCTATCTATATCTATTATCTATCTATTTTATCTATCTATCTATCTATTTTATCTATCTATTTTATCTATCTATTTTATCTATCTGTTTTATCTATATTTTATCTATCTATTTTATCTATCTATTTTATCTATCTATATTATCTATTTTGTCTATCTATTTTATCTATCTATTTTATCTATTTTATCTATCTATTTTTTCTATATTTTATCTATCTATTTTATCTATTTTATCTATCTATTTTATCGATCTATTTTATCTATCTATTTTATCTATCTGATCTAAAATGTATTCCAGGCCATTACATATTTATTTATTTCGCATTTATGTGTTAGATAACAAATCGTGTTTATACAGATAGACAAACAAACACAGAATACAAGACAAACGGACATCAACGACCGCATAATCTCCGCCAATTTAGTTTTGCGGGGATACTAAACAAATTCCCTTCAATTGAGTGTCCTCCGCCTCTTCCACAAACCAGGGAAGGGCTGTGTGTGGGCCAGGGTTGCCAATATAGTCTGCTAGATAGTAAATGATGGCCGAGAATCGCTAGAATAATGCTACAATATCTACAATATCACTCTAAAAAGACTCACATCGCTAGAATAATGTCACTATCTCTTCAATAACTCTAAAATGGCTCATATCGCTAGAATAATGTCACTATCTCTACAATATCTCTCTAAAATGGCTCATATCGCTAGAATAATGTCACTATCTCTTCAATAACTCTAAAATGGCTCATATCGCTAGAATAATGTCACTATCTCTACAATATCTCTCTAAAATGGCTCATATCGCTAGAATAATGTCACTATCTCTACAATGTCTCTCTAAAATGGCTCAAATCGCTAGAATAATGTCACTATCTCTACAATGTCTCTAAAATGGCTCATATCGCTAGAATAATGTCACTATCTCTACAATGTCTCTCTAAAATGGCTCATATCGCTAGAATAATGTCACTATCTCTACAATGTCTCTAAAATGGCTCAAATCGCTAGAATAATGTCACTATCTCTACAATGTCTCTCTAAAATGGCTCAAATCGCTAGAATAATGTCACTATCTCTACAATGTCTCTCTAAAATGGCTCAAATCGCTAGAATAATGTCACTATCTCTACAATGTCTCTCTAAAATGGCTCATATCGCTAGAATAATGTCACTATCTCTACAATGTCTCTCTAAAATGGCTCAAATCGCTAGAATAATGTCACTATCTCTACAATGTCTCTCTAAAATGGCTCAAATCGCTAGAATAATGTCACTATCTCTACAATGTCTCTAAAATGGCTCAAATCGCTAGAATAATGTCACTATCTCTACAATGTCTCTCTAAAATGGCTCAAATCGATAGAATATTGCCACAATCTCTACAATATCTCTCTAAAATGGCTCAAATCGCCTGTGAGTCCTAGAGGTAGATTATAAGCTAAAGAAAATCGTCTAATGGTAACGGGGATAAGCTGAAATGTACAGTCGAGGTTAATAAGTGTGGTCAGATATTTCACAAAGTTTCGGACACTGACTAATACTCTGAGGGATAAGCACTTTTCCCAGTAACTATAAAGATACCAATAACACTTGTTGAGCGATAACCACTGGAATCCATGCCAACACTTAATACCCCCGAATGTACGGTTCCATGTCATCTCAACCAGTAGACCATTTCAACCGGTAGCTCTCAACCAGTGCCAAATTAACCCAGACCAGCCAAACCAGTGCCAAAATATAGTACTAACCTAACCTAACCTAACCGTATTGGTTGATTTGGTACTGGTTGAGAGCTACTGGTTGAAATGGTCTACTGGTTGAGTTGACCGGTCACCGAAATATGCGTCAACATGCTTAAGGGGTTAAGAAGGCGTCGCCGGTACAGAAGGGGCTAGATTGAGGTATATATCTAGCGGGAAAAGTAGCTATATTGGCAACACTGCTTGGGTCGCTTACTGGCCAATCAGACGGGCGGGATTTGCGGGGTGTTTACCTTGTTTACCTTGTTTATGGCAAGTGGTGGCGTGCGGGGCCTCTCTCATGTGGTTGGCCTTATGTAAACACGGACACCTTGGTACACACACACACACACACACACACACACACACACACACCACCCCCGCATCGTGTGTTGTTAACCCCTTGACGATCATGACGCATTTTGGCAGTTTATTCTGGCTTATCATTAATCGATGTTATCCAGCTTTGGAAGGATTTCTGGGCGTTAGAGGGGTAATTGAGAGTGTTTACCCCTGTTGACCACTAGAGGGCCTTCCAGAACTAAATAAAATAGCCCAGTTACAGCTTACAATAAACTGTAAAACGCATCGTTATCCTCAAGGAGTGAAATGTAATATTAAATCAAATAAATGAGGTACCGACCCAAACGAAGCACTTGAACCCCAAAGTGTGAACCAGGAAGAGAATGAGCAGCCCGAGACAATGGGAGGTGAGAAGTTAAGGGAGGGGGAGGGGGGGTGCGTATTTATTTGATTAGAACTTTATCTTGTTATTGTTTCTTTTAGTTTCCTCCCTAGACCTCCATTAACCCTTTCACGTTCATATGACGCAGAGGTTGCCAGATTAGCAATAAGAAATAGTTCTCTCACTCTTATAATTACCTCTCCAAAATGAGTGTTCTGCCCACAGCTAACTCAAAGACAACTGCAGAGGTTGAAGTAACTAAACTAAAGGTTTCTAAATACCCCTGATGGTAACAAAGGCTTTAAAGTATCCCCAATAGGCTCAACACAGCTAACTCAAAGACAACTGCAGAGGTTGAAGTAACTAAACTAAAGGTTTCTAAATACCCCTGATGGTAACAAAGGCTTTAAAGTATCCCCAATAGGCTCAACACAACTAACTCCAGAGGTTGAAGTAACTAAACTAAAGGTTTCTAAATACGCCTGATGGTAACAAAGGCTTTAAAGTATCCCCAATAGGCTCAACACAGCTAACTCAAAGACAACTGCAGAGGTTGAAGTAACTAAACTAAAGGTTTCTAAATACCCCTGATGGTAACAAAGGCTTTAAAGTATCCCCAATAGGCTCAACACAACTAACTCAAAGACAACTGCAGAGGTTGAAGTAACTAAACTAAAGGTTTCTAAATACCCCTGATGGTAATAAAGGCTTTAAAGTATCCCCAATAGGCTCAACACAGCTAACTCAAAGACAACTGCAGAGGTTGAAGTAACTAAACTAAAGGTTTCTAAATACCCCTGATGGTAACAAAGGCTTTAAAGTATCCCCAATAGGCTCAACACAGCTAACTCAAAGACAACTGCAGAGGTTGAAGTAACTAAACTAAAGGTTTCTAAATACCCCTGATGGTAACAAAGGCTTTAAAGTATCCCCAATAGGCTCAACACAGCTAACTCAAAGACAACTGCAGAGGTTGAAGTAACTAAACTAAAGGTTTCTAAATACCCCTGATGGTAACAAAGGCTTTAAAGTATCCCCAATAGGCTCAACACAGCTAACTCAAAGACAACTGCAGAGGTTGAAGTAACTAAACTAAAGGTTTCTAAATACCCCTGATGGTAACAAAGGCTTTAAAGTATCCCCAATAGGCTCAAAATCGCGTCATATGTCGGAGAGGGTTAAGCTAAACAAAAAACACCCCCAAGACCCTCCTTCAAGATTAATTTGTACATTTTTCGATAGAAAAATGTCCCGGCCGAAGGCCGATTTCTCCTAAACTACCGGCTCGCTATCGCTCGCCAGGGAAAAATCGACACCTTAATGACACGAACATTCTTAAAGTTGACAAAGAAATGGAGCGAAAAGTCTTAAAATCGCCAAACTAATGGGCCGAACGTCATACAATCTGAAAACTAATGGGGCTAAACATGAGGAAGAAGGGAGACCAGAAAAAACGCCCCCTCTCCCCTTAAAGCTCTCACAGTGATTCAAACCAGTGATACGACACGTAAATGACCAAATGAACAGATTTTCGTGGCGCTTTCTGTGTTTTAGTCTCGGGAACTCGAGGCAGTTTGTGATTGGTACAGTCGCGCTAATAAGTCATGTCTCGGCACCAAGTATGTATTGATCAATCATTGGTATCAGCCATATCTAAGCTTGATTTCTTCATATCGATCGAAATGTACACACACGTTCCTACACTTATACCCACCCTATTCAACATCTGACAGACATTAATACAGCACAGAGCGAGGCAAACGGACATGACTTATTAGCGTGACTGTACACGGTGTATACAATGATGTAGTTTTGTTAGCTTAGGCACCCATCCCTTTTAAGGGGAGATTTCCACTTGAGGGATTTTTTTCTGGACCCCTTTCTCCCTCATGTTTAGCCCCATTGCTTTTGAGATTTTAAGACGTTCGCCCTAGTAGTTTGAAAATTTTAAGACATTTTGCCCGATTTCTGTCAATTTGAAGACCTTTCGTGCCATTAAGGTGTCGATTTTTTCCTGGCGAGCGATAGCGAGCCTGTAATTTAAGAGCAACCGGCCTCCGGCCGGGACATTTTTCTACCGAAAAATGTACAAATTTATCTTGAAAGGGGGTCTAGGGGGTGTAATTTTAAGCTTGATGAAAACGTAGGGAACAAACTAAATACCTCCCCTTAAAAACACACAATGCAACCCTGCATTGTCTCTCAATGTTCTTGGTGTCTCTTTTTCTTCTGATCTTGCTTGGAAAGACCATATCACCAATCTTGCTAAAGCAGCCTCCCAGAAGTTAGGTGTGCTCAACCGTCTCCGTGGGTTCTTTACCCCCACATAGCTTATTGTTTTGTACAGGGGCACGCTGTCGAGTACTGTTCGCATGTGTGGGGAGGTTCCACCCATACTGCACTTCTCGAATGGGTACAGTCAAAAGCATTTCGTTCTAACTCACCTCCCGTACAATCTCTTACTTCACGCTGCAATGTTGCATCTCTCGCACTCTTCTACCGCTATTACAATAATCAGTGTTATTCAGAACTCTCTGTGTATACCATCTACCTTATGGAGAGTGGACGGCACCCGCCTTTCAACACATTCCCACCTCTGTTGTGTCCACCTCCCTAACCCTAGAGAAACCGATTTTCCCAGTCTTTCTTCTACTGAACAAGTATACTCTGGAACTCTCTCCCTTAATCTACCTTTCCCTCATCCTATGACTTAAACTGCTTCAAACTCCATGTGTCCATACGGTTTGACCCCAACGTACCTTGAATTTGGGTCTCTGTTGCTATATCAACTTTTGGGAGGACACTTGTTAAGGGGAGATTTCCACTGGAGGGATTTTTTTCTGGACCCCTTTCTCTCTCATGTTTAGCCCCATTGTTTTTTAGATTTTAAGACGCTCGCCCACTTTAGTTTGGCGATTTTAAGAACTTTCGCCCCATTTCTGTCAATTTTAAGAACTTTCGTGCCATTTAGATGTCGATTTTTTCTAGCGAGCCTGTTATTTGAGAGGAACCGGCCTTCGGCCGGGACATTTTTTTACCGAAAAATTTACATATTTATCTTGAAAGGGGGTCTAGGGGGAGTAATTTTAAGCATGATGGAGTTCTAGGGAAGAAACTAAATACCTCCCCTTAAAGGCAGCACTGCCTTGCATAGAAGATTTATACCGGTAAATATAATTCATATTTGGGTTTATACTTAAATTATGAACATAAGAGTGTCAAGATAACTTTAAATTGCATGAATATTTTCTTTTTTTCTAGATTTCTTTGAATTGATCTTATTAGATTCAGAGCAAAAATCCCGTAAAACAAATGTAGGTACAGTCGCGCTAATAAGTGATGGCTCGGCACCAAGTATGTGTTGATCAATAATTGGTATCAGCAATATCTAAGCTTCATTTCTTCATATCGAGTGAAATATACAAGCATGTCCCTACACTTACCCACCCTATTCAACATCTGACAGACAATAATACAGCACAGAGCGAGCCAAACGTAATGACAGCTGGGACATGACTTATTAGCGCGACCGTACAGTGCAGTACTGGTATATATAATTTTAGACGAGAATAGATTAACGAACGCTATTTTGTTGGATCGACATTCATAACATATTTATATATTCTTAAAAGATACCATGCACATTAAATTGCTATTTAAATATCTTACGGCTTTTATATATATATATATATATATATATATATATATATATATATATATATATATATATATATATATAATAGTTACTAAGGTTAATAATATTCCATCATATTAAGCCACATGTATTAAAAACAAATTCTCTCTCTCTCTCTCTCTCTCTCTCCTCCCTCAGTTACTAACCCATCTGTCCCCTACTAACTTCCTAATTCTGCCACGGACATTAGTTCTAGGGCAGTAGTTCCCTTTCCAATGTTCCCTTACCCACTCTAAACCACTGTTTTGATCCTCAGTGTTTTGGAGGACAAGCAGCCTAGAAGGGTCACTAGACCTGTTGTTGCTTGATTTCCTTTGTACTCTCTCTCTCTCTCTCTCTCTCCCATCAATGCTATTGCCCACATACCCTCAACCAGTCCCATCTATCCATTGCTATCAATCTATGCATGACTTGGACAACTATTTTATTCCTGACCTTGAACTTTTGTCATGCTTGTGTCTGTTCGTATTCTTCACATTTAAGGGGAGGTATTTAGTTTGTTCCCTAGACCTCCATCAAGCTTAAAATTACATCCCCCTCGAGTCCCTTTCAAGATAAATTTGTACATTTTTCGGTAGAAAATGTCCCGGCCTTCCTCTTAAATTACAGGCTCGCCATCGCTCGCCAGGATAAAATAGACACCTGAATTGCACGAAAGGTCTTAATATGGGGTGAAAGTTCTTAAAATCGCTAAACTAATGGGGCAAAAGTTTTATAATATCAAAAGCAATGGGGCTAAACATGAGGGAGAAAGGGGTCAAGAAAAAATCCCTCAAGTGGAAATCTGCCCTTAACCCGGTGCATAAACCTTTAACCGTCTTGGTGGTGTAATGGTTAGGGTGTCTACAAATCTCTGTGTGATAAAACCCAGGTTCGAATCCCGGTGGATCACATAATTATATGCTTTCCTTAAGGGGAGATTTCCACTTGAGGGATTTTTTTTCTTGACTCCTTTCTCCCTCATGTTTAGTCTCATTGTTTTTCTAATTTTAAGACGTTTGCCCCATTATGTTGACGATTTTAAGAACTTTCAACCCATTTCGGTCAATTTTAAGACCATTCGTACCACTTAGGTGTCGATTTTATCCTGGCGAGCGATAGCGAGCCTGTAATTTAAGAGGCCGGGACATTTTTCTACCGAAAAATGTACAAATTTATCTTGAAAGGGGCTCAAGGGGGTGTAATCTTAAGCTTGATGGAGGTCTAGGGACCAAACTAAAAACCTCTCCTTAATTTCATTGTAGGTTAATAAAACATAGATTTTGGTGACGTCTTTTTCGATAGATTCCGGCAACTATTAGATGATTTTAGGCAGGTTAAGGGGAGATCTCCACTCGAGGGATTGTTTTCTGGACCCCTTTCTCCCTCATGTTTAGCCCCATTGCTTTTGATATTATAAAACGTTTGCCCCATTAGTTTAGCGATTTTAAGAACTTTCACCCCATATTAAGACCTTTCGTGCAATTCAGGTGTCGATTTTATCCTGGCGAGCGATAGCGAGCCTGTAATTGAAGAGGAACCGGCCTTCGGCCGGGACATTTTTCTACCGAAAAATGTACAAATTTATCTTGAAAGGGGCTCAAGGGGGTGTAATTTTAAGGTTGATGGAAGTCTAGGGAACAAACTAAATACCTCCCCTTAAGAGGGACGTCTAGTAATTTGACTTTATATTGTCCTTGTCCCAAGTTTGGTTTGTTTAGTTTGCAAGTTTTACATTTTAATTAAACGGCTGTTATACTGTTTACATTCATCTGTTTGGCTACCGTTATACCCTATAATAATATATGCCTTCTAAGCTTCATAAAAATGGTCTAAATGAAGCTGACCATCAAATTATAAATCTTCACTGGTGTTCAAAGAGTTAAAAGCCGCATTAGTTATTGTGTTCAGTACCTAGACCTCCATCAAAAAGAAAAAAACAGAAAAAAAAAAAAAAAAAAAAACAACACACACACACACACACACACACACACCCCTAAGAACCTCCTTTGAAATAAATGTGTTAATTTTTTGGTTGAAAAGTGCGTGTCTAGACCAAATGCCGGTTCTTCCTAAATTACGGGCTCACTATCGCTCGTCAGGAAATTATCGACACGCCTCAAGGGGTTCTTTACCCTTGCACAGCTTCTTGCTCTGTACAGGGGCACAGTGCGTCCTTGTATTGAGTATTGTTCACATGTGTGGGGAGGATCCTCTCACACCGCACTCCTAGACAAACTAGAGAGGAAAGCCTTTCGTATCATTAACTCCCGTCCACTCACCAACTCTCTGCAACCTCTCTCTATTTGCCGCAATGTTGCATCTCTCTCGCTACTACAATAATCAGTGTTCCTCAAAGCTCTCTCAGTGTATACCACCTCCTCAACGTAGGGTACGTGGTACCCGTCTTGCAAAACAATCCCACCCCTACTCTGTGCAACTCTCTAACTCAAGAGTGAAACGATACTCCCTACCTCCTGCCCGCCTGGCGATCTAGGCTAGCCCCAATATCTGGCCATCAAGGCGGGGGAGAGGGACTGACCTAAGTGACACTATCGCCCCATCAGTAACGCCCCATACATCACTAGAGAGGGAAGGCTCAATAAGGCTCCTCCGACATTACACACCACCCTACCCACAGGCTGGAGGGATGGGAGGGTTCTCTACTGTTCTGCTGCTAAAAGTTGGAGAGCATTATAATTTTCTTTGACTTTATTATTCCTTCCTTTTACATAAACAATTTGCTTTGTTATTGTATTGCACTATTGTATTCTTGGGTGAGGGCTGGTCCTATCCAGAGTGAGGTTTGGCATCCTCTACCCAACCTTAGCCGTTTCTGTCTGTCTCTTTTACTGTACTACTTTTCCTTCTGGGGGCGGGTGGCTAGGAATCCTCCTCCCTTTGTTAAATGTACCTACTAGACGAGACACAGAATGGGGTTAGGGAACGCGAAAGAGGATCCGGAGCCTAAAAATTAGAATTATAAATGTTGTTTCTGTTCGGTCTCGGTCTCGAGTCGGCCACCCCCAGCTACACTTGTTACAGGTAGCTATGCCTTTTATCTCCTTCATCCACATAGAAGAAAAAAAAAAAAATCTGTTTTGGCATTAACTCTCCACCAACAGGCACCGGTAAGATTGCACGAGTCTACCACCAACTCAGAAGAGTACGGGAGAGAAGCAAAGAGAACGGGAGAGAAGCAAAGAGAACGGGAGAGAAGCAAAGAGAACGGGAGAGAAGCAAAGAGAACGGGAGAGAAGCAAAGAGAACGGGAGAGAGAAGCAAAGAGAGAACGGGAGAGAAGCAAAGAGAACGGGAGAGAAGCAAAGAGAACGGGAGAGAAGCAAAGAGAACGGGAGAGAAGCAAAGAGAACGGGAGAGAAGCAAAGAGAACGGGAGAGAAGCAAAGAGAACGGGAGAGAAGCAAAGAGAACGGGAGAGAAGCAAAGAGACGGGGAGAGAAGCAAAGAGAACGGGAGAGAAGCAAAGAGAACGGGAGAGAAGCAAAGAGAACGGGAGAGAAGCAAAGAGAACGGGAGAGAAGCAAAGAGAACGGGAGAGAAGCAAAGAGAACGGGAGAGAAGCAAAGAGAACGGGAGAGAAGCAAAGAGAACGGGAGAGAAGCAAAGAGAACGGGAGAGAAGCAAAGAGAACGGGAGAGAAGCAAAGAGAACGGGAGAGAAGCAAAGAGAACGGGAGAGAAGCAAAGAGAACGGGAGAGAAGCAAAGAGAACGGGAGAGAAGCAAAGAGAACGGGAGAGAAGCAAAGAGAACGGGAGAGAAGCAAAGAGAACGGGAGAGAAGCAAAGAGAACGGGAGAGAAGCAAAGAGAACGGGAGAGAAGCAAAGAGAACGGGAGAGAAGCAAAGAAAACGGGAGAGAAGCAAAGAGAACGAACAGCCGTTAGTTATTGTTAAGGAGAGATTTCCACCTGGAGGATTTTTTTCTGAACCTCTTTCTCCCTCATGTTTAGCCCAATTGCTTGTGAGATTTAAAGACGCTTGCCCCATTAGTTTGGCGATTTTAAGAACCCTCACCCCATTTCTGTCAATTTTAAGACCATTCGTGCCATTTAGGTGTCGATTTTTTCCTGGCGAGCGATAGCGAGCCTGTAATTTAAGGGGCACCGGCCTTCGGCCGGGAAATTTTTCTACCGAAAAATGTACAAATTTATCTTGAAAGGGGGTCTAGGGGGAGTAATTTTAAGCTTGATGGAAGTCTAGGGAATCAACTAAAAACCTCCCCTTAACCCTTGAGAGAGTCACTAACCACAGGTCGGATCCTTACCTGACATATACTGGACTGGAGGCTAGATCAACCTCTCACAGCGACCAATAACCCTCTACACATATGAATATAAGGTTCCATAGGGATTGGGCCCATACGGAATTGGGCCCACACGGGATTGGGCCCACACGGGATTGGAACCTAACCTAACCTATCCTATCCCGTGGGCCTAATCCCGTATGGGCCCAATTCCGTATGGGCCCAATTCCGTATGGGCCCAATTCCGTATGGGCCCAATCCCGTATGGGCCCAATCCCGTATGGGCCCAATTCCGTATGGGCCCAATCCCGTATGGGCCCAATTCCGTATGGGCCCAATCCCGTATGGGCCCAATTCCGTATGGGCCCAATTCCGTATGGGCCCAATCCCGTATGGGCCCAATTCCGTATGGGCCCAATCCCGTATGGGCCCAATTCCGTATGGGCCCAATCCCGTATGGGCCCAATCCCGTATGGGCCCAATCCCGTATGGGCCCAATCCCGTATGGGCCCAATCCCGTGGCCACCGAATATAAACACCATCTGAAGAGGAGCACTTTATTGACAACGTTTCGCAGATAGTTTCTTCAGTGTTAGTAACTTTTTTTTCTTTTTTTTTCTATGTGATTGAGGGAGGCAAAAGGAATAACTGCCTATAGCGAGTGCCTCCCCCATAGTTGAAAGAGTGACAGGGCCAAAATCAAGGGACGTTCGAGCCAAAATGCCTGGACACACGGAGTTTGAAGCAATTTAAGTCATAGGAAGCGGGAAAACCTGAAAAAGCTATCTGCGAAATGTTATCAATAAAGTGTTCCTCCTCATGTGGTGTTTCTATTCATTCTGTCAACTGATTTCAACATTCTACACATTTACTCTTGATGCTCTGACAGTGACGCATCAGACACACACACACACACACACACACATACACCCCCACACCCCCCCCCCCACACCCACACCCACACACACCATACAACACAGTTTCTCAGGTGCAATGTATCTTACCTTCGTGCTGATCTGCCCCCGCTTCCCACACCCACACCCACACCCACATACACACCCCCACACACACATAAACACCCACACACACACACCGTACAACACAGCTTCTCAGGTTCAATACATCTTTCCGTCGTGCTGATCTGCCCCCGCTTCCCACACACACACACACACACACAGATCCCCCCCCCCCCCCCCCCCCACACACACACACACACCGTACAACACAGCTTCTCAGGTTCAATACATCTTAACATCGTGCTGATCTCTATTTATAAGATTGATTATACTAATGTGTTCCATGGCACGTCACAAGCTGCACGGTAGAGCTTTGTGCAGATGTGTGGTATGTGTGGATGGGCAGATGTGTGGTATGTGTGGATGGGCAGATGTGTGGTATGTGTGGAATCCAATCTTATATTGCGTATAATTATATCACGTGTTACATGATATGCTGGTGTATGTTAGGCAACTTTCACAGAACTATCACCAATATTTAAGGGGAGGTTTCTAGTTTGTTCCCTAGACCTCCATCAAGCTTAAAATTACACCCTCTAGACCCTCTTTCAAGCTAAATTTGTACATTTTTCGGTAGAAAATTTTCCCGGCCGAAGGCCGGTTCCTCTTAAATTACAGGCTCGCTATCGCTCGCCAGGAAAACATAATGACACGAAAGATCTTAAAATTGACAGAAATGGGGCGAAAGTTCCTAAAATCGCCAAACTAATGGGGCGAACGTCTTAAAATCTCAAAATCAATGGGGTAAACCTGAATGAGAAAGGAGTTCAGTAAAAAAAAAAATCCCCCTCAAGTGGATATCTCCCCTTCATGCCAGTTGAGACACAGAGAGTGAGAGAATGTAAAGGCTGGCATGCATACATTCGGGTCACCATTTTGTTAAATTATAAAAAGGCCATTATGAGCGGGTACATTATTTTTTGCTTGGTCCATTCACGCAGATCTGCGAAGTTTGTCCAAAAGTCGTCAATGCTCGTCGTACCTGGTAATCCCCAGTCTCAAATTTTTTTTTTTTGGGGGGGGGCCAAGCTTAAAAGGGGAGATTTCCACTTGAGGGATGTTTTTTCCTGGACCCCTTTCTCCCTCATGTTTAGCCCCATTGTTTTTGATATTATAAAACGTTCGCCCCATTAGTTTAGCGAGTTTAAGAACTTTCACCCCATGTTAAGACCTTTCGTGCCATTCAGGTGTCGATTTTATCCTGGCGAGCGATAGCGAGCCTGTAATTTAAGAGGAACCGGCCTTCGGCCGGGAAATTTTTCTACCGAAAAATTTACAAATTTATCTTGAAAGGGGGTCAAGGGGGTATAATTTTAAGCTTGATGGAGGTCTAGGGAACAAACTAAATACCTCCCCTTAAAAGTTAATGTATAAAATATATTTGCAATACAGACAAATGGTAAATGTACGCATCAAGAAATATGAAAGCGATACGGTTTCTAAAAATATATATATATATGTAACTGTGTGTAGAGCCTAACTACTATATATATATATGTAACTGTGTGTATATATGTAACTGTGTGTATAAGCCTAACTACTATTTCCTTAACTGTGGACTAAACGATTAGATTGTATCGTGGTCACTGTAACTGGGAAAAAAAAAAAAAAAAAAAAAAAAAAAAAAAGTGGTGTGCCGCTGGTAGTTATCAGATGAAGATGTGTGTGAGAGAGAGGGAGAGTGGGTGAGAGTGAGAGAGAGAGAGAGAATACAATGAACCCCTAGCAGTGAACCGGGAGTCTTGTACAGTATCTCCGAGTTCCGTCCATGGGTTATCTTGTGTTCATCCATCCTCTCTCTCCCCTGTCCCTTGGTCGCTTGTCCACCCCGCCACGGTGACAACTCTATTACCGGGTATCTGGACTGGGAGAGATTCTAGTGGTCGCATATCTCTCTCGCTCTCTCGCTCTCGCTCTCGCTCTCTCTCTCTCGCTCTCTCGCTCTCTCTCTCTCTCTCTCTCTCTCTCTCTCTCTCTCTCTCTCTCTCTCTCTCTCTCTCTCTCTCTCTCTCTCTCTCTCTCTCTCTCTCTCTCTCTGTTGACGTTATTTGTATAACGGAAACACATCTGAACCTTAAAAATAAAGATCTACTTCATGAATATCACATAGAGCCATATAAATTTTTTCATAAAGACCGTAACAATGGAAAACAAAGAGGGGGGGTTGCAATGTACGTTGCAACCTACTTAAACCCAGTCGAGGTGACTCTCCCCGAAAGTAATGCAGAAATAGTGTGCGTCAAAATAAATACAAAAAACATGAACTTAAATATCACTACAGCGTACCGACCACCGAGACTAACTGTTGCCGATGATACAATTTTTTATGAAATACTAGAGAAAACCCTTAATTCCGACGAAACAGTTTTACTAGGTGACTATAACCTCCCCCTAATTGACTGGAATACCACGACCGGAAAAAATGCTGAGTCACGCCTAATGACAAGCTTCATCCAGGACAATTTTTTGACTCAACACGTAAAACAGCCGACGCGAGACAGGAATATACTAGACCTCGTAATCACTACCCAAGAAAATTTATTATCAAACCTGGATGTAGGTGAACATCTGGCAACGTCCGATCATAAAATCTTAAGAATCAACGTTATAAGCAAATATTCCTCAGTAAAAACAACAGGAATGGTTTCGGACTTCAAAAACGCAAATTATGACGGACTTAAGGAATCGCTATCAAACATACACTCAAACCTCATAAATATAAACGAAGTAAATGAACTATGGGGACATTTTAAGTCTACAATTACAGAAGCGCATAAACAATTTGTACCCATGAAACCAAAACGTAGTACGAAATCAAGTATGCCCCCTTGGTACAGTAGAGACATTGGCAAGGCAATAAGGAAAAGGAATCAACTCCACAAACTTGTAAAAAATAACACAAACACTGAAGTAATTAAAAACTTGTACAAAAACAGTAGAAGGGAAGTGAAAAAAATAATTAGGGCGAACAAACAAAATTACGAAATGACTATTGCCAGAGAAAGTGCCACAAACCCCAAAAAATTCTACAGTTACGTAAACAAAAATAAACAGATCAAAAGCGGAATCGGACCGCTAATAGAAGATGGCCAGACAATAACAGGCGACACAAACACGGCAAATCTGCTCAACAAATATTTTGGCTCAGTTTTCACAGAAGAAATTATCGATCATACCCTTGAAAATAACACCTCAACTCATGAGATAGGAGATTTCACCATCAGTGTTACCGAAGTACAAAGCAAATTGAGTAATTTAAATGTAAATAAGACCCCGGGACCCGACATGCTCCACCCGAAAATAATTAAGAATGTCAAGGACGAAATAGCAAAACCCTTGACACAACTATTTAACTTATCACTACTACAGGGGATTGTACCGAGTGATTGGAAAGATGCGAACATTACGCCGATATACAAGAAGGGTAGCAAGGCCAAAGCGAGTAATTACAGACCAATTAGCCTAACTTCAATTGTAGGAAAAATCATGGAAAAAATCATTAGAGATAAGATTGTAGATTACCTCGAATCAAACAACCTAATCAAAAATAGTCAACACGGCTTTAGATCAAATAAGTCATGCCTAACAAATTTGATTGAATTTTATAACAAACTATTCACATATAACGACATGACGAAATCACTAGATATAATCTTCTTGGACTTTCAAAAAGCTTTCGACAAGGTGCCTCACCGAAAACTATTGGCTAAACTGGAGAGGATAGGTATCAAAGGTGAAATTCATTCTTGGATAAAAAATTGGCTTACGGACAGAAGACAGAGAGTGGTGATAAATGGAGTGGAATCGGAGTGGGAGCCTGTCACTAGTGGAGTTCCACAGGGTTCAGTCCTTGGACCGGTCCTGTTTCTCATTTACATTAACGATATCGATGTAGGGGTAAACAACACCATTTCCAAATTCGCCGACGATACAAAAATAGGAAATACAGTCCTGAACGAAGATGATAGAAATGCGTTGCAATCTGATTTAAACAAGATATCAGAGTGGTCGAAAAAATGGCAGATGCCCTTCAATGTCGATAAATGTCAGGTGCTGCAGGTTGGTAGCAGAAATATGAAATACAAATACGAAATGAATGGCAAACAAATAAAAACCGCAACGGTAGTAAAAGACCTAGGGGTACTAATATCTGAAAACCTAAAAACTTCCGACCAATGTATAGCAGCTGCAAATAAGGCAAACATAGCATTGGGCTTTATTAAACGAAAATTTACATATAAACATGAAAACGTAATAGTGCCACTGTTCAAAAGTATGGTGAGGCCCCACCTTGAATATGGTGTGCAGTTCTGGTCACCTTATCTGATCAAGGACATTGTAAGACTCGAGTCAGTACAGCGTAGAGCGACGAAGATGATACCCTCATTAAGAAATAAACCATATGAAGAAAGACTTAAACGATTGAACCTGTTCTCATTAAAAAAGAGGAGGTTGAGGGGTCAGCTTATTGAGTGCTTTAAGATACTAAAAGGTTTCGACAAAGTCGATGTAAATGCACTATTCACATTAAACAATACTAATCAAACTCGCGGAAATGGAATGAAATTAAAAACCAAAAAGGCAAACCTAGATGTCACAAAGAGTTTCTTCACCTACAGTGTGGCGACAGAGTGGAATAAACTACCAGCGAGAGTGGTGGAGAGCGACACAATAAACGCCTTCAAGGGAAGGCTTGACCTCTATCTGCAGAGGGCTGGGGTGATATGAAAAAAAAAAAAAAAAAAAAAAAAAAAAAAAAATGTATGTATATGTATGTGTGTGCACTGTACAGTATGTATATATATACTGTATATACATGTGTGTGTATGTATGTGTATATGTATGTATATATATATGTATATATATATGTGTATGTGTGTATATGCATATATGCATATTATAGTTTGTAAGGCCAGACTGCCTAGTAAGGACCTTGAGGTCTGTGTGGTCTGTGTATCTATGTAGCTCTATGTAGCTCTCTCTCTCTCTTTTATTTTTATTTTTTTATTTTTTCCCGTGTGTGCGTGTATATGCAAGCGTGCACTTGGGTGTCCCTTAACCCCTTCTGCACCGACGACGTCTTATATCATTTATCCTGGCTATATTTAGACGATTTGGTGTAGTTTAATTTAGAAGGATCTGTGGTAGTAAAAAAGGGTTAAATGAGAGATAGTTCGAAGCCTGTTAACCTCTTACTTTCTTCCTTGCCTCTCTCCCCCCACCCCCCTCTCTCTCTCTCTCTCTCTTCCCTCCCATCCGTCTCTCTTCCCTCCCATCCGTCTCTCATCTCCCCCCCCCCCCGTCTCTCATCTCCCCCCCCCCCCCCCCCCCCTCACCCCCTCCTGTTACACCTAACGTCACTGTTGTTAAATCGATCCCATAATAATGTATAAATATTTAAAGCGGTGTTTATAGGGTCGAGGTGCGCCTGGTTTAACACGGGACTCTGGACCATAACACCCCCTTCGAACCCTTGGAACCCCTCTCTTTAGTTTGTTCCCTAGACCTCCATCAAGCTTAAAATTAAACTCCCTAGACGGCCCCTTCAAGATTAATTTGTACAATTTTCGGTAGAAAAATGTCGCGGCCGAAGGCTGGTTACTCTTAAAATTACAGGCTCGCTATCGCTCGCCAGGGAAAAATCGACACCTAAATGGCACGAAAGGTCTTAATATTGACAAAGAAATGGGGCGTAAAGTCTTAAAATCCGCCAAACTAATGGGCCGACCGTCTTAAAATCTGAAACTAATGGGGCTCAACACGAAGGAGAAGTGAGCCAGAAAAACCTGCCCAATCCCCTTGAAGGGGAGATCTCCACTTGAGGGATTTTTTTCTTGACCCCTTTCTCCCTCATGTTTAGCCCCATTGCTTTTGATATTATAAAACGTTTGCCCCATTAGTTTAGCGATTTTAAGAACTTTCACCCCATATTAAGACCTTTCGTGCAATTCAGGTGTCGATTTTATCCTGGCGAGCGATAGCGAGCCTGTAATTTAAGAGGAACCGGCCTTCGGCCAGGGCATTTTTCTACCGAAAAATGTACAAATTTATCTTGAAAGGGACTCAAGGGGGTGTAATTTTAAGCTTGATGGAGGTCTAGGGAACACACTAAATACCTCCCCTTAAGAGTTGTTATGAGCCAGCCAATCAGAGCTTTCGGCACTCATAACTACCTTACTCTGTTAACCCTTTCAAGCTCTGACGCGCGTTTTAGCAGTTTATTTTGGCTATCATTAGACGATTTTATGCAGCTTAGGAAGGATCTGTGGGTATTAAAAGGGTGAATACTATCTCAATCAACCCTTTGACTTCCATAGACCGTTACTAGTCTGGATAAAATCGTCTAATAGTAGCCAGAAATCAGCAGAACAGCAACGCGTATTGGAGCTTGAGAGGGTTAATCATGCAAAGTTATATTTTGTGAGAGGAACTATTTTTACACTTATTGAAATCGCGTTTATTGCACAAGACCAGAAAAAGACATTAAATTAGCTAAGAACCAACCAATAAGAAAAAAAAAAAACAAAAAAAAATATTATTTGCAACGACAATCACACGTAAGGCAATGGTTGTCTTAAGGCGGGTGACCTGTTTTGGTTCTGTCCTGTTCTATCTTTCTCTGGCTTGTATCCATTTGGCCCCATTCAGCCTACTGTTTTAAGACGTTTATCCCCATCCAAGTGTCATTTTTTTACTGGTGAGCGGTAGCGAGCCAGCATATGTTTTATTTTTGTTTGACAGCAGGCTAAATTTGTAAATTTTTCGATAGAAAAATGTCTCCGGCGAAGCCGGATTTCTTCATATAATGCTGGCTCGCTATCGCTCGCCAGGAAGAAATCGACACCTAGATGGGGATAAACGTCTTAAAATAGTTGGCTGAATGGGGCCGAATGGATACAAGCCAGAGAAAGAGAGTAAAGGACAGAAATAACAGCCAGCAGGTCACCCCCCTTAAGCAGGTCACCCCCCTTAAGCAGGTCACCCCCCTTAAGCAGGTCACCCCCCTTAAGTGTATCGCAAGCGGCATTATAGAGGAGGTGTGGTGGAGTGGTCTTGGCGGCACTGGACTCTAGTAATCCAATGGTCCCTGGTTCGAATCCTGATGTACCGCTATTAATGGGAAAATATTATTGGGATGGAATTTGTGCTGTACCTAGCTAGGTATCAGTGCATTACCACAAAGGCCAGCGAACCCCCCCCCCCCCCCCTCCTCCCCCCAAAAAATAAATAAATAAATCCTGATTTAAAAGCACTATGAAAATTCCTTGAGGTCCGAGTCTAGTGGGTGAAACATTGAAGAGAGTGAGAGTGAGAGTGTGTGTGTGTGTGTGTGTGTGTGTGTGTGTGTGTGTGTGTGTGTGTGTGTGTGTGTGTGTGTGTGTGTGTGTTTACCTCCTGTGTGTACTGGGTTTGAGTGGATGTTGATGTGGTGTTGGTAGGAAGGGAACAGTTAGTGATTGTGTTAGTAGTAGTATTAAGAGCCTGGTGATGTGTATGTGTGTGTGTGTGTGTGTGTGTGAGGTGATGTACGTTTCACTAAACATTCGCTCACATGCCCAAAAGTTTAGTGGTGCACACAAAAGTTGCATCTAAAAGTTATGGAAATACAGCAAGAAAATGGTCCCTTGGGAGGGGGGGGGGGGGAGAGAGAGAGGGACCTAGCCCCTTGATTAACCCTTTCACGCATATAACGCGATGTTGAGCCTATTGGGGATACTTTAAAGCCTTTGTTACCATCAGGGGTATTTAGAAACCTTTAGTTTAGTTACTTCAACCTCTGCAGTTGTCTTTGAGTTAGCTGTGGGCAGAAAACTAATTTTGGAGAGGTAATTATAAGAGTGAGATAACTTTATTTCTTATTGCTAATCTGGCAACCTCTGCGTCATATATGCGTGAAAGGGTTAACAATAGGGACCGAGTTCACCCTAAGCCAGATATGCACTGGTAAAATAGTGTTATTATGAATGGCCTGGGTTTTGAGAGACCGTGTTCATGAGGGACTGATGTGCGGCGTCGGTGGATCGCGTTTAAGGGGAGACGAGTCGTTTCTCTGGTCCCCTTTCTCCCTCGTGTTAAGCACCATTTGTTTTGAGATTAAAAGACGTTCGGCCCATTAGTTTGCCGATTTTCAGACCTTTCGCCCCATTTTTTTGTCACTTTTATGACCTTTCGTGCCATTTAGGTGTCAATTTATTCCTGGCGAGCGATAGCGAGCCTGGAATTTTAAAAGGAACCGGTTTTTTCTATCGAAAAATGTACAAATTTATCTTGAAGGGGGGTCTAGGTTTTTGTTTTTGTTTTAAGCTTGATGGAGGTCTAGTGAGGAAACTAAGAAATAAAGGAATGAATGACCAAACAGGAGAATACAATACAGCAGCTGACTCGCGCAATGTATCCCACATGCACCTGGGGCACCTACAGGAGAGTCCGTAGCTCTGCCTACGCTGGCGGAGGTATGGGCTCTACTGATTGCATCTTAATGGGAGATGGTTCATTTTGGGGGCGATTTTTGCATGTATTTATTATTTTTTTAGTTCCCTCCCTAGACCTCCATCAAGTTTAAAAACACATCCATTAGATCCCCCTTCTAGATTAATTTGTACATTTTTCGGTAGAAAAATGTTCCGCCGGCTCTTCCAACATTACAGGCTCCCTATCGTTCGCCAGGGAAAAAATTGACACCTAAATACCACGAAAGGTCTAACTATTGACGAAGAAATGGGGCGAAAGGTCTTAAAATCGACTAACTAATGGGGCAAACATCTTAACATCTGAAAACTAATGGGGCTAAACATGAGGGAGAAAGTGGTCCAGAAAACCGTCCCATCTCCCCTTAAATGGAACCCCTTCTTCCTTGGCTCATATACTATCTGCCCAACATATTTGGTGAACATAGTTTCATAACTTTTTGAGATATCTTGTTCACAAACAGACAAACGAAAGCAAAAACATATTTCCGTCCAACTTCTACAAGGCCGAACCAGGTGAGGACAATAATGAGCAAATTAGCCTGCATACCCGAACTGGGTTGTAAAAAGAAAAACTGTCTGACAAGAAAAGGAAGGCTGTCGAGTGCCTGATCCACGCCAACAATAATAATAAGCATTGCACACCATGAATACCTCCGAAAGCCCGGATTGTTTTGCAGTTTACCATCAAATCCAATGTATCCTCCACCACAGGGATACCATGATGTAGTACAGTGTGTAGTGTGTGTGGGTGGGTGGGGGGTGGTCTGGGGTCTGGTTAAGGGGAGGCACACCGTTTTTCTGGACCCCCTTCTCCCTGATGTTAAGCCCCACTAGTTTTGAGATTATAAGACGTTCGGCCCATTAGTTTGGCGATTTTAACACCTTTCGCCCCATTTCGTTGTCAATTTTAAGACCTTTCGTGCCATCTAGGTGTCGATTATTTCCTGGCGAGCGATAGCGAGCCTGCAATTTTAAGGAGAATCGGCCTTCGGCCGTGACATTTTTCTACCAAAAAATGTACAAATTTATCTTGAAAGGGGGTCTAGGGGGTGTTTTTCTAAGCTTGATGGAGGTCTACGGAGGAAACTAAAAAAAATATATGAATAAATAAATGCATAGACCAAACAAACGGCCAGCCTCCCCTTAATTAGGACAACAGAGGCTAGCTTAGGTAAACAACTACCACCACCAAACAACAACAACACTCACGGCTCTGTATACAAACTCCCGCTCTGCGCCTCACACATACCCCCCTGTTTACTGTGTTGGGTTCCGTCAAGTCAGAGAGATTGTTTACAAGTTGTGATAAAGGCCAACAATTTTTAGCGCAAATTTTGTGTGTGAGAGGTGACTATTGATGAGGCGCTTGGTGTGTTAGAAGGTGTGAGTGGTGTCGTAAGTGGTGTGAGTGGTGTCGTAGGTGGTGTGAGTGGTGTGTTAGAAGGTGTGAGTGGTGTGTTAGAAGGTGTGAGTGGGGTCCAGGTATATTGTAATTATTGATGAGGCCAAGTGTGTGAGTGGTGTCGTAGGTGTGTCGGGTGGTGTTTAGTGGTGTCGTAGGTGTGTCGGGTGGTGTTTAGTGGTGTCGTAGGTGTGTCGGGTGGTGTCGTAGGTGTGTCGGGAGGTGTGAGTGGTGTCAGGATGTGTGAGTGGTGTCGTAGGTGTGTCGGGATGTGTGAGGGGTGTCGTAGGTGTGTTGGAAGGTATGTATTGGTGTCGTAGGTGTGTTGGAAGGTATGTAGTGGTGTCAGAAGGTGTATAGTGGTGTCGTAGGTGTGTCGGAAGGTATGTAGTGGTGTCGTAGGTGTGTCGGAAGGTATGTAGTGGTGTCGCAGGTATGTCGGAAGGTATGTAGTGGCATCGTAGGTGTGTCGGAAGGTATGTAGTGGTGTCGTAGGTGTGTCGGGAGATGTGTAATGGTGTCGTAGGTGTGTCTGAAGGTATGTAGTGGTGTCGCAGGTGTGTAGTGGTGTTGTAGGTGAGGTGGGAGGTGTGAGTGGTGTTGTAGGTGTGTCGGGAGGTGTGAGTGGTGTCGTAGATATGTCGGGAGGTGTGAGGGGTGTCGTAGGTGTGTCTGGAAGTATGTAGTGGTGTCGGGAGGTGTGCAGTGGTGTCGTAGGTGTGTCGGGAGGTATGTAGTGGTGTCGGGAGGTGTGTAGTGGTGTCGTAGGTGTGTAAGTGGTGTCATAGATGTGTCGGGAGGTGTGAGTGGTGTCTCAGGTGTGTCGGGAGGTGTGTAGTGGTGTCAAAGATGTGTCGGGAGGTGTGTAGTAGTGGTGTAGGTGTGTCGGGAGGTGTGTAGTGGTGTCCAAGGTGTGTCGGGAGGTGTGAGTTGTGTCGGGAGGTGTGTAGTAGTGGTGTAGGTGTGTCGGGAGGTGTGTAGTGGTGTCACAGGTGTGTCGGGAGGTGTGTAGTAGTGGTGTAGGTGTGTCGGGAGGTGTGTAGTGGTGTCGTAGGTGTGTCGGGAGGTGTGTAGTGGTGTCGTAGGTGTGTCGGGAGGTGTGAGTTGTGTCGGGAGGTGTGTAGTAGTGGTGTAGGTGTGTAGTGGTGTCACAGGTGTGTCGGGAGGTGTGTAGTAGTGGTGTAGGTGTGTCGGGAGGTGTGTAGTGGTGTCGTAGGTGTGTAGTAGTGGTGTAGGTATATTATGTGTGAGAGGTGACTGTTAATTAGACCCCAGGTGTGTTAGGGAGGTGTGAGTGGTGTCGCAGGTATACATGGTAATTAGACGGCAATGTGAGCCATCAAACCTACCATTATTAGTAGTGTTACACCGGCTGTCTCGCTGTGTGTGTCTGTCTGTCTGTCTGTCTGTCAGTCTCCCATTATGTCTGTCTGTCTGTCAGTCTCCCATTATGTCTGTCTGTCTGTCAGTCTTCCATTATGTCTGTCTGTCTTCCCTGTCTGTATGTCTCTGTCAATCTGTCTACCTCTGTCTGTATGTATGTATGTACAGTATGTATGTGTGTATATGTATGTATGTATGTATTTATGTATGTGCGTGTGTATGTATGTATGTATATATGTATGTATGTCTGCCTCGTACATCTCACACAAATACATAACCTATACATAAAGTAAAGTCCACACACACACACACACACACCCACCCACCCACCCACCCACCCACCCACCCACCCACCCACCCCACCCACCCCACCCACCCCACCCACCCACCCACCCACCCACCCACGCACCCACCCAATCACCCACCCACCCACCCACCCACCCACCCACCCACCCAATCACCCCCCCACCCACCCACCCAATCACCCACCCACCCACCCACCCACCCACCCACCCACCCACCCAAACACCCACCCACCCACCCAAACACCCACCCACCCACCTACCAACCCACCCACCCACCCACCCACCCACCCACCCACCCACCCACCCACCCACCCACCCACCCACATTAAAACACCTCTACACTCTCATTAACGCTTTATGGCTGGTTGGTCTTAATTGGTAACAGTATTTCCATAAACTTTTAGGCATATGCGTCATTTGCATAAATAGGCCTCGATATACCTCGCTTTAAGGGGAGGTTTTTAGTTTGGTCCCTAGATATCCATCAAGCTTAAGATTACACCCCCTTGAGCCCCTTTCAAGATAAATTTGTACATTTTTCGGTAGAAAAATGTCCCGGCTGAAAGCCGGTTCCTCTTAAATAACAGGCTCGCTATCGCTCGCCAAGATAAAATCGACACCTAAATGGCACGAAAGGTCTTAAAATTGACAGAAATGGGTCGAAAGTTCTTAAAATCGTCAAAATAATGGGGCGAACGTCTGAAAATCAGAAAAAACAATGGGGCTAAACATGAGGGAGAAAGGAGTCAAGAAGAAAAAAAATCCCTCAAGTGGAAACCTCCCCTTTAAAATGTATTACCACTGGTCATAAAAATGTAACCTATTAATATTTTTTTTAACCGTAGCCAGAAATTTGATTCTTGTTTGGGGGTGTCTGTATTCTAGCATGGTCTTGTAAACGGACGGACATTAATGCTTTAATTGTCCATACGATCTTTAGCTTCCTCCCTAGACCGAAAACCCTGTTCCTCCTAGATTGCTGGCTTGCTATCGCTCGCCAGGAGAGAGAAACAAATCGACATCTACACGGAACAAAAAGGTCTTCAAAATCGACAAGCTTATGGGGTGAATGTCTTGTAATCTGGAAAGTAATTGGGCTAAACATGAGGGAGAAGAAGTGTCCTTTAAGGGGAGGTATTTAGTTTGTTCCCTAGACCTCCATCAAGCTTAAAATTACACCCCCTTGGGTCCCTTTCAAGATAAATTTGTACATTTTTCGGTAGAAAAATGTCCCGGCCAAAGGCCGGTTCCTCTTAAATTACAGGCTCGCTATCGCTCGCCAGGATAAAATCGACACCTGAATGGCACGAAAGGTCTTAATATGGGGTGAAAGTTCTTAAAATTGCTAAACTAATGGGGCAAACGTTTTATAATATCAAATGCAATGGGGCTAAACATGAGGGAGAAAGGGATCCAGAAAAAAATCCCTCAAGTGGAGATCTCCCCTTAAACCCCCTTCCTTAACCCAACGCTAGACGGGTTTATGTCGCTTAGAAAGGCATCAAAGGGGTAGAGACTATGTTCCTAACCCTTTGACTTAAGGGGAGATATCCACTTGAGGGATTTCTTTCTTGACCCCTTTATCTCTCATGTTTAGCCCCATTGCTTTTGAGATTTTAAGACGTTCGCCCCATTAGTTTGGCGATTTTAAGAACTTTCGCCCCATTTCTGTCAATTTTAAGACTTTTCGTGCCATTTAGGTGTCCATTTTTTCCTGGCGAGCGATAGCGAGCCTGTAATTTAAGAGGAACCGGCCTTCGGCCGGGACATTTTTCGGTAGAAAAATGCTCACTTAAATAACCATGCTCACTGAAACAACCATGCTCACTTAAACAACCATGCTCACTTAAACAACCATGCTCACTTAAACAACCATGCTCACTTAAACAACCATGCTCACTTAAACAACCATGCTCACTTAAATCCATGTATATCGCTTACTCTTTATCCTTCCTCTTATCATGGTCTCCCTCTCAATTAATGCCAGAAATATCCTCCTTCCCTCCTCCCTTCCCCCTCCTCTTCCACTCCTTCCCTCCCCCTTCCCCCCTCCTCCTCCCTCCTCCTCCCTCTCTCCATCCTCCCCCCCCCCCTCCCCCCCAGTCCTAAGTCGATCCATTGGTGACAGCTAAGCCGGAAAATTGACCACTATTATTGTAAATTTACGGAGGCAGTTATTTCAGGCGGGAGAGAGAGAGAGAGAGAGAGAGAGAGAGAGAGAGAGAGAGAGAGAGAGAGAGAGAGAGAGAGAGAGTCCGAGAGAGAGAGAGAGAGTCCGAGAGAGAGAGAGTCCTTTGGGGAGTGTGTTTGTGGGGGGGTCCGAGGAGGGGGAGGAAAAGGAGGAGGAGAGTAAAGTGGAAGAAATGGAGGAAGAGAAGAAGAAGAGGTTTTAGAATTGGAGAGGGAGAAGAGAAGAAGTAGTGGAAGAGGAAGATGAGTAGGAGGATAATAGCTAGAAGAAGAGGAGGAGAAGAGGAAGAGAAGGAGGAGGAGGAGGACTTAGAGGAGGAAGAGGGGTTGGAGGAGGAAGAGGGGTTGGAGGAGGAGGAGGAGGAGGACTTAAGAGGGGTTGGAGGAGGACTTAAGAGGGGTTGGAGGAGGACTTAAGAGGGGTTGGAGGAGGAGGCTACTTCTGGTGTTTGTGGAGAGGGTGAGAATGAAACGAGAAGGGAAATGAGAGTACTAGGGGACCACCGAGAGAGAGAGAGAGAGAGAGAACGAGAGAGAGAGAATGAGAGCGAGAGAGAGAGTGAGAGAGTGAGTGTGAGAGCGCAAACTTACACTGACTGAAATGAGAGAATCGATGGAAGCAAGAGAGTGGAACTTCAGATATATATATACCGGTATATATATATATATATATATATATATATATATATATGTATATATATATACTAGAAATAAAGTATATGTGAGAGGCTATTGAAGACATGGAGTTTACATAGTGAATTATATTAGCTGAACATATCTATTGCCTTATTAAGGGGAGGTATTTAGTTTGTTCCCTAGACCTCCATCAAGCTTAAAATGACACCCCCTTGAGTCCCTTTCAAGATAAATTTGTACATTATTCGGTAGAAAAATATCCCGGACGATGGCCGGTTCCTCTTAAATTACAGGCTCGCTATCGCTCGCCAGGATAAAATTGACACCTGAATGGCACGAAAGGTCTTAATATGGGGTGAAAGTTCTTAAAATCGCTAAACTAATGGGGCAAACGTTTTATAATATCAATAGCAATGGGGCTAAACATGAGGGAGAAAGGGGTCAAGAAAAAAATCCCTCAAGTGGAGATCTCCCCTTAATGGTTCACTTTTTGGGCGATTTTTGCATGTATTCATTATTTTTCTAGTTTCCTCCCTAGACCTCCATCAAATTTAAAAAAACATCCATTAGATCCCCCTTATAGATTAATTTGTACATTTTTCGGTAGAAAAATGTCTCGGCCGAAGGCCGCTTCTTCCAACATTACAGGCTCACTATCGTTCGCCAGGGGAAGAATCGACACCTTAATAGCACGAAAGGTCTAAATAGTGACGAAGAAATGGGTCGAAAGGTCTCATAATCGACTAACTAATGGGGCAAACATCTTAACATCTGAAAACTAATGGGGCTAAACATGAGGGAGAAAGTGGTCCAGAAAACCGGCCCATCCCCCCCTAAAAAAAGGTCCTCCAGCCATTAGCAGGCTTCGAACGATCTCACTTAACCCTTTTTACTACCACAGATTCTTTTGAAACTGCACAAAATCGTCTAACTATACAAGCCAATTAACCCTTTCAGACTCATATGACGCAGAGGTTCCCAGATTAGCAATAAGAAATAGAGTTCTCTCACTCTTATAATTACCTCTCCAAAATTAGTTTTCTGCCCACAGCTAACTCAAAGACAACTGCAGAGGTTGAAGTAACTAAACTAAAGGATTGTAAATACCCCTGATGGTAACAAAGGCTTTAAAGTATCCCCAATAGGCTCAACACAGCTAACTCAAAGACAACTGCAGAGGTTGAAGTAACTAAACTAAAGGTTTCTAAATACCCCTGATGGTAACAAAGGCTTTAAAGTATCCCCAATAGGCTCAACACAGCTAACTCAAAGACAACTGCAGAGGTTGAAGTAACTAAAACTAAAGGTTTCTAAATACCCCTGATGGTAACAAAGGCTTTAAAGTATCCCCAATAGGCTCAACACAGCTAACTCAAAGACAACTGCAGAGGTTGAAGTAACTAAACTAAAGGTTTCTAAATACCCCTGATGGTAACAAAGGCTTTAAAGTATCCCTATTAGGCTCAAAATTGCGTCATATGTCGGAGAGGGTTAATAAGACAGCATTATATGAAGAAATCCGGCTTTGCCGGAGACATTTTTCTATCGAAAAATGTACAAATTTAGCCTGCTGTCAAACAAATGTACAAATTTAGCCTGCTGTCAAACAAAAATTAAAAATATGCTGGCTCGCTACCGCTCACCAGTAAAAAATTGACACTTGGATGGGGATAAACGTCTTAAAACAGTAGGCTGAATGGGGCCAAATGGACACAAGCCAGAGCAAGATAGAAAAGGACAAAACAAAAACAGGTCACCCGCCTTAAACTATCTTATATCTATCCTTATCTTTAATCTATCTCTTATCTATATTTCTTAGTATTAATTTTGGACACACAAGTTGGGATTCCTGTCTAATTCCTCTCAACCCTCTTCTTGATCCTTACCTCTCCCCTTCCCCCCTCTCTTCCGTTCTCTCCCTCTCCTCCCCCTCCTCAAAGCTCCCCCCTGCAATTTCTGTCCCCGCATCTGTCCCTCCCTCTCCTCCGTTCCATCTCACCCCCCTACTCAACGCAAACCCCGTCTCCTCTCCTCTCCCACCAACCCCACTCCCCCCACCTCTCCTCAACGCAAACCCTTCCCTCTCCTATCTCCACTCCACCTTTTCCTCCCTCTCCTTCGTTCCATCTCACCCCCTCGTCAACTCAAACCCCCTCCTCTTTCTCTCTCCCCCCTCCACCCCACCTTTTCCTCTCTCTCCTCCGTTCCATCTCACCCCCTCGTCAACTCAAACCCCCTCCTCTCTCGTCTCTCTCTCTCCCCCCTCCACCCCACCTTTTCCTCCCTCTCCTCCGTTCCATCTCACCCCCTCGTCAACTCAACCCCCCCCCCCTCTTTCCCCCCCCCCCCTCTCCCCTCTCCACCCCACCTTTTCCTCCCTGTCCTCCGCTCCCTCTCATCTCCCTCCTGAACGCAAACCCCTTCCCTCCTCTTCCCTGCCCTCTCCTCTCTTTCCCCCCCCCCCCACCTCTTCCTCCCCACCCCCCTCTCTCTCTCTCCCCACCCCCCTCTCCCTCTCTCCAGTGTTGACCTAAGATGTGTGTGTATCGGCTGAGCTCCCGGGGATGTCATTGTGAATCGTGTGAACCGCATCAGTCCCCGAGTGTGGCCCATCGCCGCCCCGACAATGGTCTTGTTTAATGTCAATATCCCGATGTTTTTGCGGGGCTCACTCCGGATAAATTGTTCTTGTTGTTGATGTTATGGTGGCGGCTGGTACTGGAGGAGGAGGAGGAGGAGGAGGAGGAGGAGGAGGAGGAAGAAGAAGAAGAAGAGGAGGAAGAGGAGGAGTAACCATATGTACGGAGTCTCACACTAATACCGCATCACTGTTGTTGTTGTTGTGGTGGTGGTGGTGGTAGCTGGTACTAGAGGAGGAGGAGGAAGAGGAAGAGGAGGAGGAGGAGCAGTAACAGTAACCGTAACCGTAACCGTTTGTAGGGAGGGTCACACTTATCACTGGTATTCTGGGCTGTTCGCATCACTGTTCGCATCACTGTTCTTGTTATGGTGAAGGTGGTTGGTGGCTGCTACTGGAGGAGGAGGAAGATATGGAGGGAGGCTCAGGACAATACCTTCCATGTAGCTGCCATGTTGTGTCCCATGGGCTACAGGGGTGACTTGACAGCTAAACAGTAGACCATGCCATTACATTTGAGATTTTCAGACGTTGGCCCCATTAGTTTGGCGGTTTTAAGAACTTGTGCCCCATTTCTGTCAATTTAAGAGCTTTCGTGCCATTTAAGTGTTGATTTTTTTCTCATGGCAACCGATAGCCTGTATTATAAGAGGGCTGGGACAATTTTTTTACCAAAAAATGTACAGATTTGTCTTGAGAGGGGGTCTAGGGGGTGTAATTTTAAGTGTGATGGAGGTCTAGGGAACAAACTAAAAACCTCCCCTTAAGCTAGCCCACTTCGTTCATTTCTGTCATTTGCTATTCTTAGTTTTATATTTGTACGGTCGAGGTTAATAAGCGTTGTCAAATATTTCCCAAAGTTTCGGACACTGACTGATACTCTGAGGGATAAGCACTTTTCCCAGTAACTATAAAGATACCAATAACACTTTTTGAGCGATAACCACTGGAATATTTGACAACGCTTAATACCCCCGATTGTACGGTCGCGCTAATAAGTCATGTCCCAGCTGTCATTACGTTTGGCTCGCTTTGTGCTGTATTAATGTCTGTCAGATGTTGAATAGAGTGGGTAAGTGTAGGGACAGGTTTGTATATTTCACTTAAGACGAAGAAATGAAGCTTAGACATTGCTGATACCAATTATTGATCAAAACATACTTGGTGCCGAGACATGACTTATTAGCGCGATTGTACCATATATAAAAGAAGCCGTGGACCAGCTGGAACTGTTGCCGACTGTACGCTAGGTTGCCACGCGCTGTCATGGCCATCATTTCCTTGTATCTCTCCTTTGGGTCTCCTCTTCTCTCGCTCTCTCTTTTTGGGTCCTGTGATGGGTAAATTTCTCAGACTTTTACAGCTAAGGCATATTATCCAGGTTACCACAGTTTACCTACGTGATGGGCTGGGTGTGAAAGGGATCTGCCTTGTGTGGGCCAATCAGCTTTCTGCCGAACTCGGTACTCTTATGCTCTTATGTCTCACAAATGTTCACTTACTCGGGTACCATAGTCTCTTATATAGTTAGATTGTTGGTATGCAAAATGGCGGTTATGAAATTAATTTTGGCCGGCCCCTTTCTCTGAAACCTTCCCCTCCCTCCCCCCCCCCCCCCTCCTCATAAGCCCCCCACCACCCCATCTCGCTCCCCCGCACCCACCCCCACTCCCCCCCCCCCTCTCCCCCCCCCCTCCCCCCCTCCCCCCCCCCTCCTCTTCCTCCCCCCCACTCCCTCTCTCCCATCCGCCTGCCCCTCATCTTACCCCCCTCCCATCTCTCCACCCCCACTCTCTCCCCCCTCCCCCCATCTCTCCCCCCCTCTCATCTCTCCCCCACGTCCCAATCGCTCCCCCCCATTCCATCTCCCACCCTCCCATCTCCCCCCCCCCTCCCCATCTCCTTCCCCCCCCTCCTCCAATCTCTCCCCCCCCCCCTCTCCCATTTCTCTCCCATCTCCTCCCCCACCCCCTCCCCATCTCTCCCCCCCCTCCCATCTCTCCTCTCCCCCCTCCCTATCTCTCCCCCCCGCCCATCTCTCCCCCCCTCTCACATCTCTCCCCCCTCCCATCTCCCCCCCCTCCCCTCTCCCCCCCTCCCATCTCTCCCCCCCTCTCCCATCTCTCCCCCCCCCTCCCATCTCTCCCCTCCCTCCCATCTCTCCCCCCATCTCTCCCCCAATCCCTCTGAGTGGGTACTAGAAGCGCCCGCCCCTATTTTGTTGTGCTTCCCAGGAACGTATGGTGGTGGCGAGTTGAGTAGGGGGGTGGGGTGGGGTGGGGGGGGGGGCTACTATCGGGGAAACGGAAATATCTCAAAGCAGGTTTAACCCGAGCGAATTTAAACCGGAGTCACCCGAATTTTACGGAGAGTACGAAAGGTATATGGAAGTCGTCTTATACCATTTATAATTTCCACAGAGCCTTCCTAAGCTGCAGAAAATTGTCTAACGATAGCCAGAATAAACTGTCAAAATTTGTCATTATTTTTCTTAATTATTATTATTATTATTATTATTATTATTATTTTATTTTATTTTTTTTAAACCGTTGACATATTATTAACCCTTGTTGTACCGGCGACGTCTATTGCATTACATTCTGGCAACTAGTAGACTAATTTATTCAGCTTAGGAATGATCTCTAGCAACTATGAGGCTTTCGAACTATCTCAATCAATCCTTTTAAGGGGAGGTATTTAGTTTGTTCCCTAGACTTCCATCAAGCTTAAAATTACACCCCATTGAGTCCCTTTCAAGATAAATTTGTACATTTTCGGTAGAAAAATGTCCCGGCCGAAGGCCGATTCCTCTTAAATTACAGGCTCGCTATCGCTCGCCAGGATAAAATCGACACCTGAATTGCACGAAAGGTCTTAATATGGGGTGAAAGTTCTTAAAATCGCTAAACTAATGGGGCAAACGTTTTATAATATCAAAAGCAATGGGGCTAAACATGAGGGAGAAAGGGGTCAAGAAAAAAATCCCTCAAGTCGACATCTCCCCTTAACTACCACAGATCCTTCCTAAGCTGCACAGAATCCTCTAAATATTGCTAGAATAAATTTAAAAAGACCTCGCCGGAACAGAAGGGGTTAAAGTCACACTCTCTAGCTACCGTCGGGCAATTTTTTTCAGTTTAGGAAGTGTCTGTTGGGGACATTAGGATTGAAACCATAGAATTATCCAGGCGATGTTTGTTTACTCAGTTAAATCCAGGTGATTTTCCAGGTGATTTTTGTTCAATTTAAACCGTATAATTCCCCAGGCGATATCAGTCAATTAATTAAATCCAAGTAATTTTCCAGGTGATTTTATTTGATTGATACCATGTAATTATCTAAATGATTTTATTCAATTGATACCATGTAATTATCTAAATGATTTTATTCAATTGATACCATGTAATTATCTAAACGATTTTATTCAATTGATACCATGTAATTATCTAAACGATTTTATTCAATTTATACCATGTAATTATCTAAACGATTCAATTTATACCATGTAATTATCTAAACGATTTTATTCAATTTATACCATGTAATTATCTAAACGATTTTATTCAATTTATACCATGTAATTATCTAAACGATTTTATTCAATTTATACCATGTAATTATCTAAACGATTTTATTCAATTTATACCATGTAATTATCTAAACGATTTTATTCAATTGATACCATATAATTCTTCAGGCGACTTAATTTGATTTAAAACATATAATTCTACAAGCGATGTTATTCAATTTATACCAGATACTGTAATTCTCTTGGAGATTATATTCAATTTAAGGGGGCTGACCTGCTTAAGGGGGGTGACCTGCTTAAGAGGGGTGACCTGCTTAAGGGGGTGACCTGCTTAAGGGGGGTGACCTGCTTAAGGGGGTGACCTGCTTAAGGGGGGTGACCTGTTTAAGGGGGGTGACCTGCTTAAGGGGGGGTGACCTGCTTAAGGGGGGGTGACCTGCTTAAGGGGGGTGACCTGCTTAAGGGGGGTGACCTGCTTAAGGGGGGGTGACCTGCTTAAGGGGGTGACCTGCTTAAGGGGGGTGACCTGCTTAAGGGGGGTGACCTGCTTTTTGTTATTTCTGTCCTTTTCTCTCTTTCTCTGGCTTGTATCCATTTGGCCCCATTCAGCCAACTATTTTAAGACGTTTATCCCCATCTAGGTGTCGATTTCTTCCTGGCGAGCGATAGCGAGCCAGCATTATATGAAGAAATCCGGCTTCGCCGGAGACATTTTTCTATCCAAAAATGTACAAATTTAGCCTGCTGTCAAACAAAAATAAAACATTTGCTGGCTCGCTACCGCTCACCAGTAAAAGATTGACACCTGGATGGGGATAAACGTCTTAAAACAGTAGGCTGAATGGGGCCAAATAGACACAAGCCATAGAAAGAGAGAAAAGGACAGAACAAAAACAGGTCACCCGCCTTAACCCCTATAATTCGCCAAGCGACTTCAATCACTTTAAACATCATTCCCTAAGCTATTTCAATCAATTTTAATTATATGATTTTCTAAGCAATTATATTTCATTTAAACCATATAATTCTCCAAGCGATTGTAATCAATGTTGACCATGTAGTTATCTCCAGTTTAAAACAACATATCCCTCAGAGTACATTGTCAAATTTAGTTCAATTACATCTCTTACTTTCATATACCTTTCCTAATCTGAATAAAATCGTCTCATAGTAGCCAGAAAACAGATGGGCTGGTCTGTCAGAGTGAGAACTGGGCAATCTCTGCCATACCCATAGCTTACTCTGACTGTTCCTTTTACTTATATATTTTCTAGATCTCAAGTGACGGCGTCTCTTCCGTGGATTGACCTCGAAGCCAAAGCGTCACATTTTTCCTTTGCCCCTCAACTTTCTCTTCATAATTGCTGAGGGGCACAGGGCCCTGGGTGGGGCTTTGGTACCCTCCTCAGCTCCCCGCCATGGAGTGGCTTCGGTCACCCAGGCTTTATTGTGGTCGGCAGGGAGGGTTCTGTGGGGGCGCTCGGTTATGGCCTTGGCCTTGCTCGGGGCCTTGGGGCTGTTCGGCCAGACAGCTTGGGGAACAACAACAACAGAAAGGCTTCATCGGATCTTCTAAGAGTTAATTCTGAATGTAATCCATGGTATTTTTTTTTTCTTTTTCAAACTTACTCTTTAAGGGAAGATTTCTAGTTTGCTTCCTAGACCCTCATCAAGCTTTAACAAAATATCCCCAAGACCTCCCTTCGATTTAAATTTGTATATTTTTCGGCCGGGTTCCTCCTAAATTACTGGCTCGCTGTCGCTCGCCAGGAAAAAAATCGATACCTAAATGGCACGAAAGGTCTTAAAATTGGCAGAAATTGGTCGAAATGTCTTAGCATCGCCAAACTAAAGTGGCGAACGTCTTAAAATCTCGAAACTAATGGGGCTAAACATGAGGGAGAAGGAGGTTCGAAAATAAAATCCCTCAAGTGAAAATCTCCCGTAGTCTATTTTAACTTACAATTTGTTTTTATCGTGTGCAGTTTTTATCTCGATGTATATATTTTAATCCCAACCCGAAACACTCGCTAATGAAATGATTGGAACCATGAGACCCTCCCGACACATACAGGACTTGAACATGAGACCCTCCCGACACATACAGGACTTGAACATGAGACCCTCCCGACACATACAGGACTTGAACACGAGACCCTCCCGACCCATACAGGACTTGAACATGAGACCCTCCCGACACATACAGGACTTGAACATGAGACCCTCCCGACACATACAGGACTTGAACATGAGACCCTCCCGACCCATACAGGACTTGAACATGAAACCCTCCCGACACATACAGGACTTGAACACTCTTAACCAATTACACCAACAAGTCATGTAGTTAAGGGGAGAATTCCACTTGAGGGACTTTTTATCTTGACCCCTTTCTCCCTCATGTCTAGCCCCATTGCTTTTGAGATTTTAAGACGTTTGCCCCATTAGTTTGGTGATTTTTAAGATATTTCCGCCCCATTCTGTCAATTTTAAGGCCTTTTGTGCCATTTAGGTGTCGATTTTACCCTGGCGAGCGATAGCGAGCCTGTAATTTAAGAGTAATCGGCCTTCCGCCGAGAAATTTTTCTACCGAAAAATGTAAAAATTTATCTTGAAAGGGGGTCAAGGGGGTGAAATTTTAAGATTGCTGGAGGAGTAGGAAACAAACTAGAAACCTCCCCTTAAAGGTTTAGCACATGACACGAATACTAGATCTCAATCTAATCATGTACTGGAACCCCAACTGCACACTGATTAGCGTAATGCTTACGTGAGAGGAAAGAACATATTATGTGCATTGCAAAGCTCAAAGTACTGACCTCGCAATGCACTCAATAATATGTCTGAACCTATTGAAACTAGATTAATTGATGTATTTCACTCCCAACGTCAAACACCTGGTAATGCAATTAAGGGGAGGTTTTTAGTTGATTCCCTAGACTTCCACCAAGCTTGAAATTACTCCCCCTTGACCCCCTTTCAAGATAAATTTGTACATTTTTCGGTAGAAAAATTTCCCGGCTGAAAGCCGGTTCCTCTTAAGTTACAGGCTCGCTATCGCTCGCCAGGATAAAATCGACACCTAAATGGCACGAAAGGTCTTAAAATTGACAGAAATGGGTCGAAAGTTCTTAAAATCGTCAATATAATGGGGCGAACGTGGTTAAAATCTCAAAAGCAATGGGGCTAAACATGAGGGAGAAAGGGGTCAAGAAAAAAATCCCTCAAGTGGATATCTCCCCTTAACGAAAGCATGTGACCCTCCCGGGATTTGAAACTGAGATACCACATACAGAACATTAACCCCTTCACACTCATATGACGCAGAGGTTGCCAGATTAGCAATAAGAAATAGAGTTCTCTCACTCTTATAATTACCTCTCCAAAATTAGTTTTCTGCCCACAGCTAACTCAAAGACAACTGCAGAGGTTGAAGTAACTAAACTAAAGGTTTCTAAATACCCCTGATGGTAACAAAGGCTTTAAAGTATCCCCAATAGCCTCAACACAAGCTAACTCATAGTTCAATTGCAGAGGTTGTAAGTAACTAAACTAAAGGTTTCTAAATACCCCCTGATGGTAACAAAGGGTTTAAAGCATCCCCATAGGCTCTAACACAGCTAACTCAAAGACAACTGCAGAGGTTGAAGTAACTAAACTAAAGGTTTCTAAATACCCCTGATGGTAACAAAGGCTTTAAAGCATACCTAATAGGCTCAACACAGCTAACTCAAAGGACAACTGCAGAGGTTGACAGTAAAACTAAACTAAAGGTTTCTATAAATACCCCTGATGGTAACAAAGGCTTTAAAGTATCCCCAATAGTGAGGCCTCAACACAAGCTAACTCAAATGACAACTGCCAGAGGTTTTAAGTAACTAAACTAAAGGTTTTCTAAATACCCCGATGGTAAACAAAGGCTGTAAATGTCTTCCACAATAGAGCTCAACACAGCGACACCCAAAGACACCACTGACAGAGGTTGAAGTAAACTAAACTAAAGTTTCTACATACCCCTGATGGTAACAAACAGGCTTTTTTTAAAAGTATCCCCAATTACGGCTCAACACATAGCTACAGACTAACTCAAAGACAAACTGCAGAGGTTGAAGTAGTAAACACTAAACTAAAGGTTGGTTCTCAAAAATACCCCTGATGGTAACAAAGGGTTTTAACAGCATCCCTAATAGGAACTCAACACAGCTAACTCAAAGACAACTGCCAGAGGTTGAAAGTAACTAAACTAAAGGTTCTCTAATACCCCTGATTGGTAACAAAGGACTTTTAAAGTATCCCCAATAGGCTCAACACAGCTATCACTCAAGGACAACTTGCAGAAAGGTTTGAAGTAAACTGAAACTAAAGGTTTTATAAATACCCCTGATGGTAACAAAGGCTTCAAATTATTCCCAATAGGCTCAACACAGCTGAAACCTCAAAGACAACTGCAGAGGTTTTTGAAGTAACTAAACTAAAGGTTTCTAAATACCCCTGATGGTAACAAAGGCTTTAAAGTATCCCTAATAGGCTCAAAACCGCGTCATATGTCGGAGAGGGTTAACACACAAACCATTGCACCACCAAGACCACATTCAATAGCCATTTATCGAATACTGGAAGACAATATTTTTACGTCGTCGATAGTGAGTTGTAAGATATTGTGTTACTTTCCCAGCAAGCATTTCCCACGGTAGGTTAAGGGAGCCCACCTCGCTTTTTTTCTCTCTCTCTCTCTTTGGCTTATATTCATTCGGCCCCATTCAGCCTACTGTTTTAAGACGTTGACCCCCATCCAGGTGTCAATATTTTCCTGGCGAGTGGTAGCGAGCCAGCATATATATATATATATTTGTTTTGACAGCAAGCTAAATTTGTATATTTTTCGATATAAAAATGTCTCCGGCGAAGCCGGCACACAATGCTGGCTTGTTATCGCCCGCCAGGAAGAAATCGACACCTGGATGGGGATAAACGTCTTAAAACAGTTGGCTGAATAGGGCCCGACATGGATGATATTACAAGCCACAGACCACCAGAAACAGAAAGGGACCGAGGGGAATGAAAGAAAGGAAAAGGAGGAGAAAGATAAACAACCAAAAACCCGGTTTGACCTAAATCCCTTAAACAGGTGTTATCAAGAGAGAGTGTGGTGTTATTTATCGGTCAGTCTGGTGATAGC
>CM064541.1:35111321-35164134 GCA_032716605.1 Paralithodes platypus | reverse complement strand
GACACCTGGATGGGGATAAGCCCGAGAGGGAGTAGTTGGAATATAGAAAAAAAAAAAAAAAAAAAACGTCTTAAAACAGTAGGCTGAATGGGGCCAAATGGATACAAGCCAGAGAAAGATAGAAAAGGACAGAACCAAAACAGGTCACCCGCCTTAAGAGTACACATTAGTTTGTAGATTTTAAACTTGTCACCTCATTAGTTAGGCGAGTATAAGTCAATTCGCCCCATTCAGGTACCGATTTTTGTTTCTGGGCGAGCGATAGCGAACCTGTGATATAGGAGAAACCTGCTGAGGGGCGTTTTTATTATTCAAATTAATAAATCAATCATTTTATTTAATGATCGCTAAAATATGCAAAGGAAAACAAAATATCAAAATTTCTTCGTAAAATATGCAAAGGAAAACAATATATCAAAATTTCTTCGTATAGAAAAGGTTAATGATATAAAAATCTTACGAGCCGTGTCTTGTAGGTAAAATGACGGTAATTTCTCAGTAATCTATTCCCAGTGAAATAAAGTGCAGTTGGCAGTGGGTCAAACAGTTCGTGTAGCGGTTAATACGTATTGCATTGCAACACGAAGACAGCTAAAGAATGTTGCATTTTCGGTGTGAGCGTCCTGGGTTCGAATCCCCGGACTGCCACATGTGTTTGTTAATGTAATTAATTGAGTTTAGGAGTAAAGTTGGTTGGTGGAGAGAACATAATACTATTGCAGGTAGCCAATAAATCAATTCCTAGCGCCGTGCATAAAACAGTGGGATCAACCTCTTCAATACAATGACGCCAGGCTCATTATTCTCATCTGCTTAAGGGGAGGTATTTAGTTTGTTCCCTAGACCTCCATCAACCTTAAAATTACACCCCCTTGAGTTCCTTTCAAGATAAATTTGTACATTTTTCGGTACAAAAGGCCGATTACTCTTTAAATTACAGGCTCGCTATCGCTCGCCAGGATAAAATCGACACCTGAATTGCACGAAAGGTCTTAATATGGGGTGAAAGTTCTTAAAATCGCCTGAAACTAAATGGGGCAAACATTTTATAATATCAAAAGCAATGGGGCTAAACATGAGGGAGAAAGGGGTCAAGAAAAAAATCCCTCAAGTGGAGATCTCCCCTTAAAGGGAGATGGGCTTGTTTTTCTGATCCCTCCTCTCCCTCGTGATTAGCCCTATTCATTTTCAGATTTTAAAACGTTCGACCCATTAGTTTGTCGATTTTAAGAGCTTTCGCCCCATTTCTTTGTCAATATTACGACCTTTCGTGCTATTTATGTGTCGATTTTTCTCCCTGGCGAGCGATAGTGAGCTTGTAATTTTGGAAGAACCGGCTTGCGACCGGGACTGTTTTTCTACCGAACCAATTTGATGGATAAAATGAGGCGTTGAATTTGAGTTGTCTGTATTTATCAATGAAGGGTGTGCCTGGAAGTGTGGTGGGAGGGCTTGTGGCTTTGGCTCCGCTGCATGTCTGCCTGCCGAGATCGGAACCTCTCCGGGTGGTCAGGGGGCCGGGGGGAGGAGAGGGAGGTGCTTGTGGAGCGACCTTGGTAACCATCGGTCTCTGGCGTCTTCTCCTGGGTGACCTGGATGTGTGGGAGTTTTGTGTTTTTTATCTGTGTTTATTTTTTGTTTTATGTTGTTTTTGTGGTTTCCCTGTTCCTTTGCTATGTCTTGAGTCGGCTACCCCCAAAAGGGGATTATGGGCCGGCCCATGGAGGCCATATAGATAGATAGATAGATAGATAGATAGATAGATAGATAGATCAATGCACAACAACCGCGTTATAGCTGGTCATTCTGTTTAATACCGATGGCTACGGCTCCAACTTCCTTATAGCCTGAAAGTCACAAGTGGTCAATCTTGTTAAGGGGAGATCTCCAACGTGAGGGATTGGTTTTCTGTGACCCCTTTCTCCCTCATGTTTAGCCCCATTGCTTTTGATATTATAAAACGTTATTGCCCCATTAGTTTAGCGATTTTTTTTTTAAAAAAGAACTTTCACCCCATAATTAAGACCTTTCGTGCAATTCAGGTGTCGCATTTATATCCTGGCGAGCGAGAGCGTAGCGAGCCTGTAATTTAAGAGGAACCGGCTTTCAGCCGGGACATTTTTCTACCGAAAAATGTACAAATTTATCTTGAAAGGGGGTCAAGGGGGTGTAATTTTAAGATTGATGGAATTCTAGGGAACGAACTAAAAACCTCCCCTTATCTCTTCCTGGCCAATTTATATGTATATATATATTTACATTATTATGTATATGTAATTATTTATATACTTTATTTATACATTCACTTATTTTATATTTAATTATCTTTATATTTACTTGTTAATTTTATTTGTTTGTATGCTATCCTTTTCTTTCGTACTTGTTGATGGAACGGTTCTGCTATCTCTACGCTTGGATCATTAAGTTATCGTGGTGAGTGTCATGATCTGTAAATCTCTCTCTCTCTCTCTCTCTCTCTCTCTCTCTCTCTCTCTCTCTCTCTCTCTCTCTCCTCCACCCCCTTACATCCTTTGGTGGTCACCCCACTTTTCCTGCCATCCCCCCCCCTCCCCGGCTTTCCATCTGACTGACTTAGGGCGTATCCCGTATAATATTATCTCGCCTCGTAAATATTTGCTTTAGAGATATATTCCATAATTCATACTCGCCAGGTTCCTTTTCTATTAACTTGTATTCTCTCGCTCTCTCGCTCTCTCGCTCTCTCTCTCTCTCTCTCTCTCTCTCTCTCTCTCTCTCTCTCTCTCTCTCTCTCTGTGTCTGTCTGTCTGTCTCTCTCTCTCTCTCTCTGTCTGTCTGTCTTTCTCATTCTCTCTCTCTCTCTCTCTGTCTGTCTCACTCTCACTCTCTCTTTCTTTCTCTATATATATATCTATCTATCTATCTAGCTGTCTATCTATCTCTATCTCTATCTATCTATCTGTCTATCTATCTCAATCTATCCTATCTATCTATCTATCTCTCACGCTCTCGCTCTCGCTCTTTCTCTATCTATCTATCTCTATCTATATCTATCTATCTCGTTTCGTTGTCTATGTTTGTTTGTTTGTCTTTATCATCTTTCTCTCTTTCTTCTCGCCTCTCCTTCCCTCTCCTTTATTATATATATATATATATATATATATATATATATATATATATATATATATATATATATATATTAATTTAATTAATTGGCATTGGCTTTCATTCATTGTACTTTATTTTGATGTTCTTTGAGAGTGTGGGTGTGTGTGTCTCCTTACGCCGCATAGGTGTCTGGGTGGTAGTCATTGTGTTGAGAGAGAGAGAGAGAGAGAGAGAGAGAGAGAGAGAGAGAGAGACATAGATAGATAGATAGACGGATAGATAGCTAGAGAGAGAGAGAGAGAGTCGTATGTTCAGGTTACCACAATGTCGTATTCGGGTAAAGTACATGTAAAGAGCGAGAGAGAGAGAAGAAGAGAGAGAGAGGAGAGAGATGAGAGAGAGAGACGAGAGGGGAAAGGAGAGAAAGAAAGAAGAGAAACAAGAGGGAGGAGGAGAGAGACGAGACAAAATGAGAGACGAGGGAGAGAGAGAGAGATAGAGAGAGAGAGAGAGAGGAGAAGAGAGAGAGGAGAGAGACAGAGAGAGAGAGAGAGAGAGAGAGAGAGAGAGAGTGAGAGAGAGGGCAAGAGGGAGAGAGAGAGAGAGAGAGAGAGGGGGCAGAGAGAGAGAGGGAGAGAGATAATAGAGGGTGGTGGGGCGGAGGGGGGGAGGGGGAGGGGGGGCGGACCAGCAGCAGCAACATATTGAAGAGGTTTGGTGTGGAGGAGGAACATACTCTTTCCATTACCCCCCCCCTCTCCTCCCCCCCCCCCTCCCCCCTCACCGCGACCCCCCTGCTCCCTTCCCCTCTTATTCTAACATAAATCAGCCAACCTCCGCCATCTTGGGGTCACGGGTGTCACATATGCTTCTTTTTCAACTCGAATAGGCCTACAGTACAGCCCTACCCATTAGTATATATATATATATATATATATATATATATATATATCTATCAGGAATATTGGTACAGGGTATGATATGAATGTTGATCAGACAAAAAAAAAAAAAACAATAATAATAATAATAATAATAATAATAATACACAATAAAATAATATATCACCCCGTTCTTTGATGCTTATGGCACCAAAATGTCGTCCGCAGACAAAGATGGCCACATAGGCCCTTTACTTTTTCCGGCCAACCTCCGCCATATTGGAGCCACTGGTGCCTTATGCCGCTCTTTACACTCCAATACATCTACAGTAATTATACCCATCATTAATATTTTGGGGTTTGAATAAAATCATCTAATGTATCAACAATAAGGTAGGCTACTGTATATTTTCGTTGTATGAGAGATTTTAAAGTATAGATTCTCTCTCTCTCTCTCTCTCTCTCTCTCTCTCTCTCTCTCTCTCTCTCTCTCTCCACCTCGTTTGGATCGTAAGGTCTGTGTGGCCAGTGTATCTATGTAAATTTATGTAAATCTCTCTCTCTCTACCCTCTCTCTCTCTCTCTCTACCCACCCTCTCTCTCTCTCTATACCCACCCTCCCTCTCTCTCTATACCCGCCCTCCCTCTCTCTCTCTATACCCACCCTCCCTCTCTTTCTCTCTCTCTCTCTCTCTCTCTCTCACTCTCGCTCTCTCTCTCTCCATGTTAATCCATTATGTACATGTAGTTTATGTGATGAATGTGACGTTGTGGTAACCTGAACCCCCCCCCCCCCTCTCTCTCTCTCTCGGTGGAAGGGGGGGATTAGTGGGGTGTGGGGGTGATAACGAATATTTGTTCCTTCCTCCGGTCAAACCTCTTCAATATGTTTCTCCTAACCTCCCCTCCATCCCCCCCCCCCCCTCTCTCTCTCTCTCTCTCTCTCTCTCTCTCTCTCTCGGTCTCTCTCTCTCTCTCTCTCTCTCTCTCTCTCTCTCTCTCTCACTCTCTCTCTCTCTCTCTCTAGGTGGGGTAGGGGGGAGGGGGGGGGGGTTATGATGGTGGTGGAACTCGCTCCTTCACTTGTTCAAGCTGGCAGGGTGTATGAGGCACATCAGCTGAGCCCACCACCACCACACTCACAGTACCAGGGACGTCATTCTTTATCAGATTCTGCCAACTATTAGACCCATTTATTCAGCTTAGCAAGGGCCTCTAGCAATAATAAAGCTTCAATATATCTCAAACAACCCTTTTAACTACCACAGATCCTTCTTAAGGGGGGTGACCTGCTTTTTGTTATTTCTGTCCTTTTCTCTCTTTCTCTGGCTTGTATCCAATCGGCCCCATTCAGGCAACTATTTTAAGACGTTTATCCCCATCTAGGTGTCGATTTCTTCCTGGCGAGCGATAGCGAGCCAGCATTATATGAAGAAATCCGGCTTCGCCGGAGAAATTTTTCTATCGAAAAATGTACAAATTTAGCCTGCTGTCAAACAAAAATAAAAAATATCATGGCTCGCTACCGCTCACCAGTAAGTAGACTACCATTTGCTCTCCATATCTACTAAACTATTGTGGTGTAATATTGTCAAATATGAAAACTTAGCCTTTGCCTTGCCCTCTCCGACATATGACGCGATTTTGAGCCTATTGGGGATACTTTAAAGCCTTTGTTACCATCAGGGGTATTTAGAAACCTTTAGTTTAGTTACTTCAACCTCTGCAGTTGTCTTTGATTTAGCTGTGGGCAGAAAACTAATTTTGGAGAGGTAATTATAAGAGTGAGAGAACTCTATTTCTTATTGCTAATCTGGCAACCTCTGCGTCATATGTGCGTGAAAGGGTTAACAGTATATAAATAGTTCACTAATAACCTAATCCTTCTTGCTTATCTGTATTTTTCTAGGATAGCCTAGTATTTAGTAATAGCTTGCTATAGATTGATACAGTTTATTCAGTACGGTATCGGAAATCAAGTTACAAGCGATCGATATATCTAATGCGTAAACTAAAATCAAGTTACAAGCGATCGATATATCTGATGGGTAAAATAAGATCAAGTTACAAGCGATCGATATATCTGATGCGTAAAATAAAATCAAGTTACAAGCGATCGATATATCTGATGCGTAAAATAAAATCAAGTTACAAGCGATCGATATATCTGATGGGTAAAATAAGATCAAGTTACAAGCGATCGATATATCCGATGCGTAAAATAAAATCAAGTTACAAGCGATCGATATATCCGATGCGTAAAATACAATCAAGTTACAAGCGATCGATATATCTGATGCGTAAAATAAGATCAAGTTACAAGCGATCGATATATCTGATGCGTAAAATAAAATCAAGTTACAAGCGATCGATATATCTGATGCGTAAAATAAGATCAAGTTACAAGCGATCGATATATCCGATGCGTAAAATAAAATCAAGTTACAAGCGATCGATATATCTGATGGGTAAAATAAGATCAAGTTACAAGCGATCGATATATCTGATGCGTAAAAAAAAATAAAAAAAAAATATTTGTTTTTTTGGAGATGCTGTATAGCTTGCTTCTATATGCAATAATATAATTCATATATATCGTAGTGAATTATATTGATCTATATAATCGATAGCTATATACCGATAATATCCGATTTATTCACATGATCATCAATCCCTTCTGTACCGCGATGTCTGTTTTCTGGCTACTATTAGACGATTTTACCCAGTTTAACAAGGGACCTCCAGCAATTAACACACTTCGAACTACCTCACTTAACCCTTTCTACTACGTCATGTCCTTCTTAAACTACACAAAATCGTCTACTAGTAGCCATAATAAAGTTAAAAGGATGTTGCCGGTACTGAAGGGGTTAAATGGGCCTAGGATAATATGATAATTATATATCTATGCAATATATGGTATTAAGGGGAGGTTTCTAGTTTGTTTCCTACTCCTCCAGCAATCTTAAAATGTCACCCCCTTCACCCCCTTTCAAGATAAATTTGTACATTTTTCGGTAGAAAAATGTCCCGGCCGAAGGCCGGTTACTCTTAAATTACAGGCTCGCTATCGCTCGCCAGGATAAAATCGACACCTAAATGGCACGAAAGGTCTTAAAATTGACAAAATGGGGCGGAAATTCTTAAAATCACCACACTAATGGGGCAAACGTCTTAAAATCTCAAAAGCAATGGGGCTAGACATGAGGGAGAAAGGGGTCAAGAAAAAAGTCCCTCAAGTGGAAATCTCCCCTTCATAATTACCGTTAACGGTTGACGCGATGATCGAGAGACGTGCTTTGTAAAGTCGTTCCCAATCATCATTGAAATCGTTAACCCGTTCCGTACCGATGGCGTCTTTTGCTTTATATTTGGCAATGCGTCGACGATTTTATTCAGCTTAGGAAGGACCTCGAGCAATAATTAGGCTTCAAACTATCTCAATCAACACTTTTAACCCTTTCACGCATTTATGACGCAGCGGTTGCCAGATTAGCACTAAGAAATAGAGTTCTCTCACTCTTATAATTACCTCTCCGAAATTAGTTTTCTGCCCACAGCTAACTCAAAGACAACTGCAGAGGTTGAAGTAACTAAACTAAAGGTTTCTAAATACCCCTGATGGTAACAAAGGCTTTAAAGTATCCCCAATAGGCTCAACACAGCTAACTCAAAGACAACTGCAGAGGTTGAAGTAACTAAACTAAAGGTTTCTAAATACCCCTGATGGTAAGGCTTTAAAGTATCCCCAATAGGCTCAACACAGCTAACTCAAAGACAATTGCAGAGGTTGAAGTAACTAAACTAAAGGTTTCTAAATACCGCTGATGGTAACAAAGGCTTAAAAGTATCCCCAATAGGCTCAACACAGCTAACTCAAAGACAACTGCAGAGGTTGAAGTAACTAAACTAAAGGTTTCTAAATACCGCTGATGGTAACAAAGGCTTTAAAAGTATCCCCAATAGGCTCAACACAGCTAACTCAAAGACAACTGCAGAGGTTGAAGTAACTAAACTAAAGGTTTCTAAATACCGCTGATGGTAACAAAGGCTTTAAAGTATCCCCAATAGGCTCAACATCGCGTCATATGTCGGAGAGGGTTAACTACCACAGATCCTTCCTCAGCTGCCTAATATCGTCTAAACATAGCTATAATACAATATAACACACGTCGCTGGTACTCAAAGGGTTAAGGGGAGGTTTTTAGTTTGGTCCCTAGATATCCATCAAGCTTAAGGGGAGATCTCCACTTGAGGGATTTTTTTCTTGACTCCTTTCACCCTCATGTTTAGCCCCATTGCTTTTGATATAAAACGTTCGCCCCATTAGTTTAGCGATTTTAAGAACTTTCACCCCATATTAAGACCTTTCGTGCCATTCAGGTGTCGATTTTATCCTGGCGAGCGATAGCGAGCCTGTAATTTAAGAGGAACCGGCCTTCGGCCGGGAAATTTTTCTACCGAAAAATGTACAAATTTATCTTGAAAGGGAGTCAAGGGGGTGTAATTTCAAGCTTGATGGAGGTCTACGGAACAAACTAAAAACCTCCCCTTAAGATTACACCCCCTTGAGCCCCTTTCAAGATAAATTTGTACATTTTTCGGTAGAAAAATGTCCCGGCTGAAAGCCGGTTCCCCTTAAATTACAGGCTCGTTATCGCTCGCCAGGATAAAATCGACACCTAATTGGCACGAAAGGTCTTAAAATTGACAGAAATGGGTTGAAAGTTCTTAAAATCGTCAAAATAATGGGGCGAACGTTTTAAAATTAGAGAAGCAATGGGGGCGAAACATGAGGGAGAAAGGAGTCCAGAAAAACATTCCTCGGGTGGAAATCTCCCCTTAACCCCTTCCGTACCGGTGGCGTCCTTTGCATCCTATTCTGGCAACTATTAAACGATTCTATTCACCTTCGGAAGGATCTGTTGTAGCTAAGAGGCTTAAGGGGAGATTTCCACTTGAGGGATTTTTTTTTCTGGACCCTTTTCTCTCGCATGTTTAGTCCCATTGCTTTTGATATTTTAAGACGTTCGCCCCATTTGTTTGGTGATTTTAAGAACTTTTGCCCCATTTCTGTCAATTTTAAGACTTTTAGTGCCATTTAGGTGTCGATTTTATCCGGGCGAGCGATAGCGAGCCTCTAATTTAAGAGGAACCGGCTTTCAGCCGGGACATTTTTCTACCGAAAAATGTACAAATTTATCTTGAAAGGGGGTCTAGGGGGTGTAATTTTAAGCTTGATGGAAGTCTAGGGAACAAACTAAAAACCTCCCCTTAAATTAAATAGTTTGTTGCCTTTTACATGCTAGATGTCCTTCCTAAGCTGAATAAAATCGTCCGATAGTAGCCCCGCATATATATCTCGTAAAGGGATCTCACCGGTACGGTAGGGGTTAAATACCAAACAAGATCAAATAATAAATCAAACCGGTCAAAGCATATTCAATAAATTATATATATAACAAAAAACGCGTCGTAAAATTGATATAACTCATTATTTAAAATTAAATAAATTATTAAATATATATATATATATACGTAATTATGCACTGAATAACTTATACTTTTTAAGTTATTCACTAAGTTTAAGGGGAGGTTTTTAGTTTGGTCCCTAGATATCCATCAAGCTTAAGATTACACCCCCTTGAGCCCCTTTCAAGATAAATTTGTACATTTTTCGGTAGAAAAATGTCCCGGCTGAAAGCCGGTTCCTCTTAAATTACAGGCTCGCTATCGCTCGCCAGGATAACATCGACACCTAAATTGCACGAAAGGTCTTAAAATTGACGGAAATGGAGCGAAAGTTCTTAAAATCGCCAAACTAGTGGGGCGACTGTCTTAAAATCTCAAAAGCAATGGGGCTAAACATGAGGGAGAAAGGGGTCCAGAAAAAAATCCCTCAAGTCGATATCTCCCCTTAAGTTGAACTGACAAGAGAGTTTTCGTCCATTTTGTAATCGTTCATCCCTTGAAATACCAAATAAATTATAATTAATCTGAAATACAAGGCAGCATGATTTAATTGTCCAACTTTGTAAGGGTTCTGCCTATAAAAGCATTAAATTCCAAATAAAAATTCTTAGCATACTTCGGTCTGTGCTAATTGACGTGTAATGTGTGTGTGAGAGTGTGTGTGTGTGAGGGTATGTGAAGTGTGTGTGTGTGTGTGTGTGTGTGTGTGAGAAAGAGAGTGAGTGCGAGAGAGTGAGAGTGAGAGATTGTATGTCTGAGAGAGAGTGTGTGAGTGTGTGGGGAGAGAGAGAGAGAAGGTGGTTATTTATTTATCTATTAACCCTTTCACGCATATGACGCGATTTTGAGCCTATTGGGGATACTTTAAAGCCTTTGTTACCATCAGGGGTGTTTATAAACCTTTAGTTAGTTACTTCAACCTCTGCAGTTGTCTTTGAGTTAGCTGTGTTGAGCCTATTGGGGATACTTTAAAGCCTTTGTTACCATCAGGGGTATTTAGAAACCTTTAGTTTAGTTACGTCAACCTCTGCAGTTGTCTTTGAGTTAGCTGTGTTGAGCCTATTGGGGATACTTTAAAGCCTTTGTTACCATCAGGGGTATTTAGAAACCTTTAGTTTAGTTACTTCAACCTCTGCAGTTGTCTTTGAGTTAGCTGTGGGCAGAAAACTAATTTTGGAGAGGTAATTATAAGAGTGAGAGAACTCTATTTATTATTGCTAATCTGGCAACCTCTGCGTCATATGTGCGTGAAAGGGTTAACTGTGTTGGTGGCGTAATGGTTTACATGCTTATGTTCTGTGTGTGGTGTCCCCAGTTCGAATTCCGGGAGGCTCATATATGCTTTCATTAATGTATTCAAATGCATTGGGGTTTGTAATGGAGGATTAATGTTAAGAACGGGGTGTTCCTTAAGGGGAGGTATTTAGTTTGTTCCCTAGAACTCCATCAAGCTTAAAATTACACCCCCTTGACCCCCTTTCAAGATTAATTTGTACATTTTTCGGTAGAAAAATGTCCCGGCCAAAGGCCGGTTCCTCTCAAATTACAGGCTCGCTATCGCTCGCCAGGAAAAAATCGACACCTAAATGGCACGAAAGGTCTTAAAGTTGACAGAAATGGGGCGAAAGTTCTTAAAATCGCCAAACTAAAGTGGGCGAGCGTCTTAAAATCTAAAAAGCAATGGAGCTAAACATGGAGAGAGAAAGGGGTCCAGAAAAAAAATACCTCAAGTGGAAATCTCCCCTTAACCCCTTTCAAGATTCGCTACTCATTTTGGGTCAGGCCATTATGAGACGGATTATATTTATCTGATCAGCCCACCAAATGACAATGGAAAGTATTTAGAAGACATTTATGATAATGAAGTCCTTGGTAGCCGTCCTCATTGTCATGGACTTTGTAACCATTGTATTTAGTTGGAAAAATGTGTCCGTGAAAATAAATGTTCTAAGTTGAAATTGAATTGAGAGCGTCTTTGCCGTCATTATTCCCGCAGGTCCTTCGTGAACTGTAAAAAAATTGTCTAATAATGTTTTTAATTCAATTTAAATTGAATTGAGAGCGTCTTTACCCTCATTATTCCCACAGGTCCTTCGTGAACTGTAAAAAAATTGTCTAATAATGTTTTTAATTAAATTTGAATTGAATTGAGAGCGTCTTTACCCTCATTATTCCCACAGGTCCTTCCTAAGCTGTCTAAAATCGTCTAATGACAGCCAGAATAAACTGTTCAAAGGCGTCGTAATCTTCAAAGGGTTTAAATTTATTTTTAATATTTATTCGTTTAAACCCTTCAACACGATGACGTCTTTTGACCTTTAAGGCGGGTGACCTGTTTGTGTTCTGTCCTTTTCTATCTTTCTCTGGCTTGTATCCATTTGGCCCCATTCAGCCTACTGTTTTAAGACGTTTATCCCCATCCAGGTGTCAATTTCTTACTGGTGAGCGGTAGCGAGCCAGCATATTTTAAATTTGTGTTAGACAGCAGGCTAAATTTGTAAATTTTTCGATAGAAAATTTTCTCCGGCGAAGCCGGATTTCTTCATATAATGCTGGCTCGCTATCGCTCGCCAGGAAGAAATCGACACCTAGATGGGGATAAACGTCTTAAAATAGTTGGCTGAATGGGGCCGAATGGATACAAGCCAGAGAAAGAGAGAAAAGGACAGAACAAAAACAGGTCACCCCCTTAACTGATAACGGCTTACAAACGGTTATCATAAGAATTAAATTGAATGAATGAGATTGATTGTACTTGAAGATTGAAGTACTTTTTCTTGACCCCTTTCTCCCTCGTGTCTAACCCCATTGCTTTTGAGATTTTAAGACGTTTGCCCCATTAGTTTAGTGATTTTAAGAATGTCCGCCCCATTCTGTCAATTTTAAGACCTTTCGTGCCGTTTAGGTGTCGATTTTATCCTGGCGAGCGATAGCGAGCCTGTAATTTAAGAGTAACCGGGAAATTTTACTACCGAAAAATGAACAAATTTATCTTGAAAGGGGGTCAAGGGGGTGACATTTTAAGATTGCTGGAGGAGTAGGAAACAAATTAAAAACCTCCCCTTAAACAACCTGGAATATTATAAGATGATGCATACTCCGTTGTCTTTCATCTGACGGTAAATTGAACCCCTTAGCAATTGATATATCGATGACCCCACGGCACAATACGATGCCATCACCACCACCATGGCTGGGCTTCAGTTGAATGCCAAGATTACTGTATTAAGGGGAGGCAGACCGTTTTTCTGGACCCCCTTCTCCCCTCGTGTTTAGCCCCACTGGTTTTGAGATTATGAGACGTTCGGCCCATTTTTTAGTTTGGCGATTTTATCACCTTTCGCCCCATTTCGTTGTCAATTTTAAGACCTTTCGTGCCGTTTAGGTGTCGATCATTTCCTGGCGAGCGATAGCGAGCCTGCAATTTTAAGAGGGACCGGCCGAATTTTTCTACCGAAAAATGTACAAATTTATCTTGAAGGGGGGTCTAGGGGGTGTTTTTCTAAGCTTGATGGAGGTCTAGGGAGGAAACTAAAAAAATATATGAATAAATGAATTAATAGACCAAACAAACGGTCAGTCTCCCTCTTAAGGGGAGGTTTTTAGTGTGTTTCCTAGACTTCCATCAAGCTTGAAACTACACCCCCTAGACCCGCTTTCAAGATAAATTTGTACATTTTTCGGTAGAAAAATGTCCCGGCGGAAGGCCGATTCCTCTTAAATTGCAGGCTCGCTATCGCTCGCCAGGAAAAAATCGACACCTAAATGGGACGAAAGGTCTTAAAAGTAACATAAATTGGGTGAAAGTTCTTAAAATCGCCAAACTAATGGGGCGAACGTGTTAAAATCTCAAAAGCAATGGGGCTAAACATGAGTGAGAAAGGGGTCCAGAAAAAACTCCTTCAAGTGGAAATCTCCCCTTAACAACATATTTCGCCACAGAAGCCGCCTAACAGCGGGAGTAATTAAGCTGAAGACATGGCAATTTACCGGCGGCTGGAGGAAAACAGAGTATAGTTAATATTAGGCCGGCTTAGGAGAGGCTTTACGGGGAGACTGGCCGTTTGTTTGGTCTATTAATTCATTTATTCATATATTTTTTTTAGTTTCCTCCCTAGACCTCCATCAAGCTTAGAAAAAAAAACCCTAAACCCCCCTTCAAGATAAATTTGTAAATTTTTCGGTAAAAGAAATTCCCGGCCGATGACCTCTTTAAATTGCAGGCTCGCTTTCGCTCGCCAGGAAATAATCGACAGCTAAATGGCACGAAAGGTCTTAAAATTGACAACGAAATGGGGCGAAAGGTGTTAAAGTCGCCAAAATAATGGGCCGAACGTCTTTTAATCTCAAAACTAGTGGGGCTAAACATTAGGGAGAAGGGCGTCCAGAAAAAACAGTCTTAAACGATTGAATCGCTATGTATACTGAACACATATTAACCGTGCTTGCAACAAAATAACTAAACATAATGAATTGCATTCACTGGCGGTGTTAGCGGTGTTGTATAATTTACGTGCATTGTTGATAATTTACCTAACATTATTGCTGCATATATTGTATTTATTATTGTTATTATTATTATTATTATTATTATTATTATTATTATTTTTATTATTATTATTTTTATTATTATTATTATTATTTTTGTATTATTATTATTATTATTATTATTATTATTATTATTATTATTATGCGAGGTTCTGCATCTTCTGAGGTGGCAAATTGTGCGAAGTTCTGCGTCTTCTGATTATGAGAATCAAGTGCTGTACCTCATCATGTTCGCCTTACAACTTCCTCGTAATATTTCCTCATGTTAACCCTTCCATTATATGATGTTGCTGTATCAAACAATTACTGTAATATTTTAGCACATTTTTAGGTGTGAATAAACAATCAATTATTATTATTATTATTATTATTATTATTATTATTATTAGTTTAAGGGGAGGTTTTTAGTGTGTTCCCTAGACGTCCATCAAGCTTGAAATTACACCCCCTTGACTCCCTTTCAAGATAAATGTGTACATTTTTCGGTAGAAAAATGTCCCGGCCGAAGGCCGATTCCTCTTAAATTACAGGCTCGCTATCGCTCGCCAGGAAAAAATCGACACCTTAATGGCACGAAAAGTCTTAAAATTGACAGAAATGGGGTGAAAGTTCTTAAAATCGCCAAACTAATGGGGCGAACGTCTTAAAATCTCAAAAAACAATGGGGCTAAACATGAGGGAGAAAGGGGTAAAGAAAAACATCCCTCAAGTGGAAATCTCCCCTTACCCTGATATCAAGTATATATATATGGTCTAAAATATTTCAGAAGCGTCTAATATAATGACTTTATTGTATATCAGTCTGGCTTAAGAGTTAGGAGATAATATTGCAGACCAATATGTAATTAAAACAATTATGTAATCAATACATATGAAATGGCTATGAGCTGACTAGACTTATATATATATATATTATTTTTTTTTTTTTTTTTTTTTTAATAATCGGAGGCCAAGAAAACGCTAAGTATCTCCATAATAATTATTATTTACTTTATATAATTAATATAATTTTATACACACATCGTTATACAACTTTGGTGAAGGAATGAAAATGTATTCTGTACAGAGGAGCCACATACATTATATATATACATACATACACTATATACATGAGATAGGGGCCGATCACTAGCTAGGCCGCGCTACCACAGTCACGGGCTTGAACAACTGTGGCCGTCCTGATCCTTCACTAGTGGTGATGCTGAGGGTGTTGTTGATGCTGACTGGTGGGCCTGAGTTGCTGCTGACCCCTAGTCCCGCCAGCCCTAAGCTAGACCCCGATAGGCCTATACCAGACCCCACTAGACCCACACCAGATCCCGCTAGACCAGGAGGCAGGGTCACACCGCTACTACTGCCGAGGGTGTGGCTGAGGGAGGCCTGGGAGAGGAGGGAGCTGCGGTACACGTCATAGGGGGACACTGTATGGGCTCCACCAAAACTACCCAGTAATAATGATGATGGTCCCCCGAGTGATGACTGTGGTGGTGGTGGGGGTGGCCCGCTGACAGGGGAGTTTGACAGTAATCGTTCCACGCTGAAGGAGGTGACGGTATGGTGGGGCGCCCCGGGGGTCAGGGCAGTAGGCTTGGGTAGCCCCGAGGGTGGCACTGGACCCGTCAATGGGGCGGGCCCGGGAGGCAGCGGGGTGGTATAATATGAAGGTGTATAACCACGGTATATCGCAGCGGCGGCGGCAGCTGCAGCGGTTGCCTGCTGGTATAATGGGGCAGATGCGAAGGCTCCCGGGAGAGTTCCGGGAAGCGAGGTGGGTAGACTGCTTGGCGCCAGAGCTCCGCCGAAACCCGCAGCAGCAGCAGCGGCGGCGTATGGTGCCAGACCAAAGGTTGGGTAGCAGCCAAAGCGGCCAAGAAGGGACTGCTTGAAGGCTGCCAGACGGTTCCTGGAGGCCGTGGTGGACCGTCGTCGTAACTTGCCGGTTGTACCGCCGATAAAGACGTCGTCAGCGGACGGGTCCAACATCCAGTAGTTACCCTTGCCGGGGTCGTCATAGTGGCGAGGTACCTTCACGAAACATTTGTTTAAACTCAGGTTGTGGCGGATAGAGTTCTGCCAACCCTGCTTGTTCTCACGGTAGTACGGGAAGTTCTTCATTATAAACTCGTAGATGCCATTCAAAGTTAACCTTTTCTCTGGTGATGATCTTATGGCCATCATTATAAGGGCGTTATAACTAAAGGGCGGCTTTTCGTGTTTTTTCTTCTCTTCGCCTTCTTTCTTTTCACTCGCCCCATCTTTCTTGGCGTCCTTGTCTTTGTCAGTCGGGTCCTCCACTTCAGAATCGGACATGGGGCCCGGACTGACAGCACCCGTCACATCGATGTCCACGTCGTCTTCCACTTCATCCTCCTCGTCCTCGGCCGTCGTCATCTCCACATCGTCCACTAGTAGCTCGTCCTTGGGCGTGGGTATGATTCTAGGTATCTCGCTGGGGGCATCGAGGGCGGTCTCCGGCAGGATGGAGTTGATGGAGAAGGAGTGCTTGAGCGGCGTGCGGGCCATGGCTGTGTAAAGAGGTTCCCAAGCGCCCACACTTAACATCGTCTTAACTCCGTCAGCGTAAATCGTCCACTGCGCTTCGGTCGATCAACAAACATCCATGGTTACGACGGGAGGTAATGAATTGGATATAAGACTTTTGGCTGTTCTCGATTGGCCCCAGTGGCTATTTGTCATTCGTGTTTACGCAAGGGTTATGTTCCAAGGGTGCCAATTTGAGGGCGCGGCACAGCGACGTGGTTGCCTGCCGTCACGGTGTAGCTGTAACTGTCCATCGCCCCGTTACCGACACCCGCCTAATCCGCCCCACCCACTTTCACACGTAGGCTCCTCCCGTCGATCCCGCCCAGCCAACCTGCGCTTAGGTAATGTTCCCGCCTCCACCCATCACCGCCCCTCCTCCGCCCACCTCGTAGACTCCCGCTAACTGGCTAACGGCGATGGGAGGGCGTGGCCTGGCGTCGTTCCCTCCATTATCCATATTGAGCAGCGAACGTGACCCCAACTCAATAAAGAAAATCTGTTGTCTATGTGACACCGTTGGCTTCCCAGGGGCTCGTCACTCCCTAGGCAGGCTGGGTGAGCGAGGAGAGAGCCGGCATGGTCAATTTCACGCTCCCTACACCCCGAGCCGCCATTTTGGATAGAGTGTGGATAGCGAGGGAGCCTTCCGAGGAACACATATCACACATTAGAAGAAATTTTGATGCAACTAAATATCTAAAAATATACCTATCTTTCCTATGTTATAGATCAAAATTATATACCCATTTTCCGAGTGTTTTGCATGTGTAGATCAGACCCCTTTTCCCTAGTTTCAAGGATCTAAGAATTATACATACATTCCCTAGTATTTTGGATTTAGAAATTAGACCCCTTTTTCCTAGTTTCAAGGGTCTAAGAATTATACATATTTTTCCCATTTAATGTGCTTGAAAGGAACTATAGTTAGCTCAATTCTCAATTATAAAATAAGCCACAAATGAATATGCTGAAATATGGGTAATTAAAACAGTTTCCCTTGACCTTAGAATTTCTACTCGCTGCAAAAGCATATGCAAGTTGTAATGTATGTACAGTCGCGCTAATAAGTGAATGCTCGGCACCAAGTATGTTTTGATCAATAATTGGTATCGGCAATATCTAAGCTTCATTTCTTCATATCGAGTGAAATATACCAACATGTTCCTACACTTACCCACCCTATTCAACATCTGACAGACATTAATACAACACAGAGCAAGCCAAACGTAATGACAGCTGGGACGTGACTTATTAGCGCGACCGTATGTATGTATGTATGTATGTATGTATGTATGTATGTATGTATGTATGTACTCACGCACACACCCCATAGCTGGGGGTGGCCGACTCAAGACAGAGCCCGAACAGGGACAACACAACACAACACGACAAACTATATACAAATTCACACATATTAAGGCGGGTGGCCTGTTTTTGTTCTGTCCCTTTCTATCTTTCTCTGGCTTGTATCCATTTGGCCCCATTCAACCTACTGTTTTAAGACGTTTATCCCCATCCAGGTGTCAATTTCTTACTGGTGAGCGGTAGCGAGCCAGCATATTTTTTATTTTTGTTTGACAGCAGGCTAGATTTGTACATTTTTCGATAGAAAAATGTCTCCGGCGAAGCCGGATTTCTACATATAATGCTGGCTCGCTATCGCTCGCCAGGAAGAAATCGACACCTAGATGGGGATAAACATCTTTAAATAGTTGGCTGAATGGGGCCGAATGGATACAAGCCAGAGAAAGAGAGAAAAGGACAGCAATAACAAAAGGCAGGTCAGCCCCCTTAAGTCACCAACGACCATAGTACGTAATTCAGATATTATTATTACCATTTGGGAAGCCATGCATGCCTCCCTTTTAACACTAGTCGATGCAGGGCGGGTCTATTTGGACCCTCCTGGTTATACTCCATTAGTTTGGGGATGTTAAGACGTTTCACCTTATTTATTTGGTGATTGTTACACACTTCACTCCATTCAGGTGTCGAATTTTTCTGGGCGAGCGATAGCGAGCCTGCAATTTGAGAGAAACCGGCCGAAGGCCGGGACATTTGTCTACCGAAAAATGTACAAACTTAGCTTGAAGGGGGTTTGGGGGAAGATTATTTAGTTTGAAGTTAGTCTGGAAATACGCCTTCCTAAGTCTAAGTTAGTCTGGAAATACGCCTTCCTAAGTCTAAGTTAGTCTGGAAATACGCCTTCCTAAGTCTAAGCTAAACTAAAAATACATCGTTTAATTACAACCGTCAATAATACATCGTTTAATTACAACCGTCAATAATACATCGTTTAATTACAACCGTCAATAATACATCGTTAATTACAACCGTCAATAATACATCGTTTAATTACAACCGTCAATAATACATCGTTTAATTACAACCGTCAATAATACATCGTTTAATTACAACCGTCAATAATACATCGTTTAATTACAACCGTCAATAATACATCGTTTAATTACAACCGTCAATAATACATCGTTTAATTACAACCGTCAATAATACATCGTTTAATTACAACCGTCAATAATACATCGTTTAATTACAACCGTCAATAATACATCGTTTAATTACAACCGTCAATAATACATCGTTTAATTACAACCGTCAATAATACATCGTTTAATTACAACCGTCAATAATACATCGTTTAATTACAACCGTCAATAATACATCGTTTAATTACAACCGTCAATAATACATCGTTTAATTACAACCGTCAATAATACATCGTTTAATTACAACCGTCAATAATACATCGTTTAATTACAACCGTCAATAATACATCGTTTAATTACAACCGTCAATAATACATCGTTTAATTACAACCGTCAATAATACATCGTTTAATTACAACCGTCAATAATACATCGTTTAATTACAACCGTCAATAATACATCGTTTAATTACAACCGTCAATAATACATCGTTTAATTACAACCGTCAATAATACATCGTTTAATTACAACCGTCAATAATAATTAGGCAAAATATCCTGAGAACCCCCAAAGACGTTGCACCAGATAGTGTTAAGTGTACAGTCGCGCTAATAAGTCATGTCCCAGCTGTCATTACGTTTGGCTTGCTCTGTGTTGTATTAATGTCTGTCAGATGTTGAATAGGGTGGGTAAGTGTAGGAACATGTTTGTATATTTCACTCGATATGAAGAAATGAAGCTTAGATATTGCTGATACCAATTATTGATCAACACATACTTGGTGCCGAGACATGACTTATTAGCGCCACTGTACCTATAGGCCTCTGATTAGGGAGGAATGTTAGGGGGGGTTAGTCTGGATTATGGGCGGACAGGTAGGTAGGCTAGGGTCTGGAATGTATACCTAATATTTGGAGGAATTATTATGATACAAAGACACGGTATTTTGAAAGCAAACAAATAGGGATGAAGGAGTCTGCCTCGTATGGGCCAATAACCTGGGGATTACCATTTTGATCATGTTCTTAACCCCTTCGGTACCGGCAACGTCCTTTTCATTTTTGTTTTGGCTACTATTAGACGATTTTATCCAGCTTAGGCAGGACGTCTACCAATTATAAAGCTACAAGCTGCCTCAATTAATCCTTTCAGCTACCATATATCCTTCCTAAGCTACATAAAATCGTCTAAATGTAGCTGAAGCATGATACAAAAGACGTCGCCGGTACAGAAGGGGTTAATTCTGGTCTATATATTAACCCTCTCCGACATATGACGCGATTTTGAGCCTATTAGGGATACTTTAAAGCCTTGTTACCATCAGGGGTATAATTTTATAAACCTTTAGTTTAGTTACTTCAACCTCTGCAGTTGTCTTTGAGTTAGCTGTGTTGAGCCTATTGGGGATACTTTAAAGCCTTTGTTACCATCAGGGGTATTTAGAAACCTTTAGTTTAGTTACTTCAACCTCTGCAGTTGTCTTTGAGTTAGCTGTGTTGAGCCTATTGGGGATACTTTAAAGCCTTTGTTACCATCAGGGGTATTTAGAAACCTTTAGTTTAGTTACTTCAACCTCTGCAGTTGTCTTTGAGTTAGCTGTGTTGAGCCTATTGGGGATACTTTAAAGCCTTTGTTACCATCAGGGGTATTTAGAAACCTTTAGTTTAGTTACTTCAACCTCTTCAGTTGTCTTTGAGTTAGCTGTGTTGAGCCTATTGGGGATACTTTAAAGCCTTTGTTACCGTCAGGGGTATTTATAAACCTTTAGTTTAGTTACTTCAACCTCTGCAGTTGTCTTTGAGTTAGCTGTGTTGAGCCTATTGGGGATACTTTAAAGCCTTTGTTACCATCAGGGGATTTAGAAACCTTTAGTTTAGTTACTTCAACCTCTGCAGTTGTCTTTGAGTTAGCTGTGTTGAGCCTATTAGGGATACTTTAAAGCCTTTGTTACCATCAGGGGTATTTAGAAACCTTTAGTTTAGTTACTTCAACCTCTGCAGTTGTCTTTGAGTTAGCTGTGTTGAGCCTATTGGGGATACTTTAAAGCCTTTGTTACCATCAGGGGTATTTATAAACCTTTAGTTTAGTTACTTCAACCTCTGCAATTGTCTTTGAGTTAGCTGTGTTGAGCCTATTGGGGATACTTTAAAGCCTTTGTTACCATCAGGGGTATTTAGAAACCTTTAGTTTAGTTACTTCAACCTCTGCAGTTGTCTTTGAGTTAGCTGTGTTGAGCCTATTGGGGATACTTTAAAGTCTTTGTTACCATCAGGGGTATTTAGAAACCTTTAGTTTAGTTACTTCAACCTCTGCAGTTGTCTTTGAGTTAGCTGTGGGCAGAAAACTAATTTTGGAGAGGTAATTATAAGAGTGAGAGAACTTTATTTCTTATTGCTAATCTGGCAACCTCTGCGTCATATGAGTCTGAAGGGGTTAACCCCTAGACTTGGAAAAACGCCTCTCCAAACCCCCTTCAAACTAAAAAAACGTTCCCCAGACCCCCTTCAAGCTAAATATGTAAATTTTTCGGTAGAAACATTTCTCCCAAATTGCTTGCTCTCTATCGCTCGCCCAGGAATAATCGACACCTTATTGGGTTGAAGCATCATATAATCGCCTAACTAATGAGGTGAAACGTCTTAACATATCCAAGCTAATGGAGTAAATCAGAGCAGATCCAAATTGGCCCGCCCTGCACCTAATAGGGTTAAGAACGGGGTGTTCCTTAAGGGGAGGTCTCCACTTGAGGGATTTTTTTCTTGACCCCTTTCTCCCTCATGTTTAGCCCCATTGATTTTGATATTATAAAACGTTTGCCCCACTAGTTTAGCGATTTTAAGAACTTTCACCCCATATTAAGACCTTTCGTGCAATTCAGGTGTCGATTTTATCCTGGCGAGCGATAGCGAGCCTGTAATTTAAGAGGAACCGGCCTTCGGGCAGGAAATTTTTCTACCGAAAAATGTACAAATATATCTTGAAAGGGACTCAAGGGGGTGTAATTTTAAGCTTGATGGAGGTCTAGGGAACAAACTAAATACCTCCCCTTAATTCTTCTGCAATGACCCTTTGAGGATCATGACGCGCATTACCAGTGTGTGCTGGCTGTCATTAGACGATTTTACACAGCTTAGGAAGGATCTGCGAGAGTTAAAAGGGTAAAACCTGGCCCAGTCGACCCTCTGACTTCCATATACCCTTCCTAATATAAAGGAAATCGTCTAATAGTAGCCAGAAAACAGAACAGAAACTCATCATCGTATGTTGAAAGGGTTAAAACGCACTCCATCACAAATGCATCATCGTATGTTGAAAGGGTTAAAACGCACTCCATCACAAATGCATCATCGTATGTTGAAAGGGTTAAAACGCACTCCATCACAAATGTGCATCAATTAATTACACACTATAACCGCAAAATGTTACATGTACCGATTAATAGAATATAAATAAATAAATAAATAAATAACGGGTTATATGTATAATTTATGTATCATATTATGTTATGTGGATGATAAAGAGTTATAACTATGGGTAACGCCAACGAACTTGACAAAAAGTCTTCGACCCTTTAACTTCTTATAACTCAATATGAATGAAAGCAATCGGGCTGAAATTCCTCTCATTTTGGGAAGAGTCCACCAGGTAATAGGTGTGGATATTTACAGCCAGTTTGCTCTAGTCCCTTTTGAGTTACGAAGAGGTCAGGGATTGAGATTTTTGTTAAGTTCGTTGGCGCTGCCTATATCATCGTTTTGGTACGGTCGCGCTAATAAGTCATGTCCCGGCTGTCATTACGTGTGGCTTGCTCTGTGCTGTATGTATGTCTGTCAGATGTTGAATAGGGTGGGTAAGTGTAGGGACGTGTTTGTATATTTCACTGGATATGGAGAAATGAAGCTTAGATATTGCTGATACCAATTATTGATGAAAACATACTTGGTGCCGAGACATGACTTATTAGCGCGACTGTACACTCGGAGGCCATACACACCCCTACACTATGTGCTAATCACACTACTCTACCTCCCCCCCCCCCTACACACACACACACACATACATTCCATACACCACACATATGAACATACAGACACTTACACACTACACACACATACATACACACACACACACACACACACACACACACATACATTCCATACACCACACATATGAACATACAGACACTTACACACCACACACACATACATACACACACACACACATACACACATACACACACACACACACATACACACCACACTTCACTACCCCACCCCCCTCCACCACCACACACACACCAATAACACACCACACATCAGTAACACACACACACACACACACACCAATAACACACACACACACACACACACACACACACACGTGTCTGCTCACTTGGTTATGAAATTGGTATTGATTTCCGGAGAACAATGTTGACAAAGTCTCTCAGATCGTTTATTGTCATTCGTTTATGGTATTTATATATGTGTCTGAATTAATATTTCTTACACCTATAATAATCGGTATGTATTTTGTAATAATAATAATAATAATAATAATAATAATAATAATACAAATAATAGAGCAAATGTGTGTGTTACTCAGTTACTCAGTTACTCAGTTACTTGTTCGTCAAGGGGAATCCACGCAATGCGAGCTAAGCTCATTATTATCGCGCCTCCTTAACTGGGAATGTATTGCGTGAAATGCATGTTAAGTGTTTATGTATCGTTGGAATGGCTGTGGATGTGTGTGTAGTCTGTATTTTAGCCAATTGGCGACATCTGGTAACGAAGGCTTAGGGTTAATCTGTACGGTACCATTCTCACTACGGTACCAGTCTCACCCTAAGGCTTAGGTTGACCAGTAGCTTAGGTTGACCAGTACGATACCCATCTCACCTTGTAACCGATCACCAACCCCAGATGGGACGTCACAACTTCGTTCACTTATACCAGGTTCCTATTTATACTGCTAGGTGAACAGAGGCTACACCGTTAGGAAACTTGCCCAAATGTCTCTTCCCCGCCCGGGTCTCGAACTCGGGGACCTTCTGGTTGTGAGCCAGACGCGCTATCTGTTACGCCACGGGGAGGTGTGTGTGTGTGTGTGTGTGTGTGTGTGTGTGTGTGTGTGTGTGTGTGTGTGTGTGTGTGTGTGTGTGTGTGGATGTTCAGGCAATAAAATAAATACTTGACGTTGAAATAACTTTAATCCAGTTATTTATTTCGAGTTTCTTAAGTATATATATATAAATAATTACCTACAGAAAGTCGTGTAACTTGAGATACAGGATCCATCATGTAGGTGTGCATAGTATTTGTGTTAAGGGGAGGTTTTTAGTTTGGTCCCTAGATATCCTTTCAAGCTTAAGATTACACCCCCTTGAGCCCTTTTCAAGATAAATTTGTACATTTTTCGGTAGAAAAATGTCCCGGCTGAAAGCCGGTTCCTCTTAAATTACAGGCTCGCTATCGCTCGCCAGCATAAAATCGACACCTAAATGGCACGAAAGGTTTTAAAATTGACAGAAATGGGTTGAAAGTTCTTAAAATAGTCAAAGTAATGGGGCAAACGTCTTAAAATTAGAAAAACAATGGGGCTATACATGAGGGAGAAAGGAGTCAAGAAAAAAATCCCTCAAGTGGACATCTAGGAGAGGCAGACTGCTCGAACGTCCCTTGAGTTTGGTCCTGTCACTCTTTCAACTCTGGGGAAGGCACCCGCCACAGGCAGTTCCGCCTTGTCTCTCTCCCTCACTCACATATAACAACACAATATATGCAATAATAACAATAATAATAATAATAATAATAATAATAACAATAATAATAATAACAATAATAATAATAACAATAATAATAATAATAATAATAATAATAATAACAATAATAATAATAATAATGATAACAATAATAATAACAATAATAATAATAATAATAATAATAATAATGATAACAATAATAATAATAATAATAACAATAATAATAATAATACAATAATAATAATAACAATAATAATAATAATAATAACAATAATAATAATAATAACAACAATAATAATAATAATAATAACAACAATAATAATAATAATAACAACAATAATAACAACAATAATAATAATAATAATAACAATAATAATAATAATATTAATAATAACAACAATAACAATAACTCATACTTTACATATCTTAATAAATAAAGGTCAATGTTTGTCTGTTTGTCAGTTACCCGACCTTTCGACCTTTGTTACTAAACTCCTCCCACAGTTGTGGTGCCAGGTGGGAGTGTGGGGCACCGGTGGAAAGCCCAGGCTTTGGTGATGGTTTTAGGCGAGTTTAGTGGAAATCAGAGACACTTTTGTTTAATAAAATTTTCGGCAGAACTTATGTAGTATACGGGAGCGAAAAAAATGCGAAAAAATGGCCGTTTGGGGCAGAAGGAGGCCTCCGATCGAAAAGGTGTATGGAACGAAAGTTGTTCGCAGCCCCCCAAAATGGGGGTACGGATGAGGTCAGATCCAAAATCGCAGGTCATTTAGCGGCCGAAATCGAGGTCGCCGTTTAATGAGGCACAGAGGCCGGTGATTATGGTAGTAGTAGTAGTGTGATGATTGTGGTAGTAGTGATTGATGATGGTGATTATGGTGGTAGAACTTCAACCCGGGCAACGCCGGGTACCCCTCCTAGTAAATATACACACACACATGAAAACAACGCTTAGTAACGTTTTCCCATTTTCTTCTAGCACAGCCAAAACATTGAGAAAAGATAGAGAGGCTTACAAAACATACAGGGTGAGGGGGTGGAGGGGGAGGGAGGGGGGGGGGGGAGGGGGGGGGAGGAGGGGGGGGGAAAGTGGAGAAGGCTGCTCCCTAGATAATGCACACGCCCCTTATCTGCCTGTTATCTCTTAGGGAGGGAGGGAGGGAGGGAGGGGGGGAGGGAGGGAGGGGGGGGGTAGGGAGGGTACAATCTCCATATGTGGAATTTGTGTCGGGGTATGCCATAATGGTGTGTGTGTGTGTGTGTGTGTGTGTGTGTGGGTGTGATAATAATAATAATCTACCTATCTATTGCCAGACAGAATGATCCCCGAAAGGGTAGCCACGAATGAATCGCCCCATGCACCTCTATCCCCAGTCAGTCGACGCCCCTCCTCCCATCCAACACCACTTTCACGCATATAATGTTTAACTCTATCCTAATACTACTACTACTACTACTAATAATAATATGTATGTGTGTGTGTGGTGTGTGTGTTTGTATGTGTGTGTGTGATACCCTGACCACACAGATCTTACGATACGAGTGAGATGGTCAGGACTTAATTCTACAATAACCAAACAGTGCATGACAAGGTAGGATAAAGTAATAAAGTTTAGGACAAGGAAGGATAAATTGATAAAGTGCAAATACATGAGAGAGAGAGAGAGAGAGAGAGAGAGGTTGGTCTGGACTTAATTGTTGTAGAAAGAGCTCAAACCCCAAATATAGGAAAGTGGTGGAAGCAAAGGAGAGAGAGAGAGAGAGGAAAGGTAGGGTTGGACATAACATTAGTAGAAATATCACAAACTCCAAATAAAGGGAAGTGGTGGAAGCAAATGTGAGAGAGAGAGAGAGAGAGAGAGAGAAGTATGAGGAGCTAGCTAGGAGGAGGGAGGGATGTCTGGGGCGGGATGACGTGGGCCTGTCCCTGTGCATTCAGTCGTGTGATCCACCTAGACACCTCTGAACCTGGACAACGCGTTCGGTCCTAATGCAAACTCGGCACGAACCACCTCCCTCTTCACCCCTACACATCCCTATCCCCCCCTACCGCTAAACGAACCCCTAGACCCTCCCTAGAACCTCACTTATCCACACCAAGCAGCACAAGACTTAAAGAGATTCGCGAGAGGGGCCGAAGGAAGGGGAAGTTGAGTATTCCGGGCCGGGTCGGGAGGCGGGCGAACAAGACACACATCACGCGCCTCGGTGTCATCCAAATCAGCGGACGTTTCACCAGCCAAACACCGTAACACAATAATGGAGTCAACCTCTCTCTCTCTCTATGATGAGGGGGGGGGGGGATTGAACTGGGGAACCTAAAACAAAAGTAAAAAATACGAATGATAAAAACAACATTGAGAGAGAGATAGATATATAGATAGACAGACAGACATATAGATAGATAGATTTATAGGTAGATATATAGATAGATAGATAGAGAGAGAGAATCGTGCATTTGCTGTACATGGAAGGAGAGAGTTTGGTGGGAGACGTGCTGAGAAAATAATAGAGAAACACACACACACACACACATTGAAGGTGAGCTTTTGGGATGGATGGAGAACACAAGGAAGGGCTGTATTATCTGTCTGTCTGTCTGTCCCGCCCTGTCTAATAAATCCTTCATTCCTGTCTGATATCAATGTCTGTGCATTGTCTGTCTGTCTGTCTGTAATAAAGCCTTCTAGACGGTTTGATATATTTGTCTGTGTGTTGTCTGTCTGTCTGTAATAAATCCTTCATTCCTGTCTGATATAAATGTCTGTGCATTGTCTGTCTGTCTGTCTGTAATAAATCCTTCTAGACGGTCTGATATATTTGTCTGTGTGTTGTCTGTCTGTCTGTAATAAAGCCTTCTAGACGGTCTGATATATTTGTCTGTGTGTTGTCTGTCTGTCTGTAATAAAGCCTTCATTCCTGTCTGATATAAATGTCTGTGCATTGTCTGTCTGTCTGTCTGTAATAAATCCTTCTAGACGGTCTGATATATTTGTCTGTGTGTTGTCTGTCTGTCTGTAATAAAGCCTTCTAGACGGTCTGATATATTTTTGGCGGATTTTTCTCACTACAGACAGGGTTACTAACTCAAAACACCAAATACCGCTAGATCTGTTCTCATAAGTCGCTAGATTGTAAATAAATGTAAACAATTGCTTGTATAATGCCACAATCTCTCGAATATCGCCCAGAATACCTTAAATCTCCAAATTATCGCTAAAGTTCATGGCGCTATTTAGGGAGGTTTTAGGCACCAATGGGGCAGGGGTATACCCAGGGGAGGCCTCATAGGTATGTGATAAGGAGTTGCTGGAACTCCTATTTAATTTGTTTGGCCTTCCTCACTGTTTCTATTTGTGTTTCAACTATACAGAGTAAGCCAGCTACTTCCTCCTCTTATTAAGGGGGGTGACCTGCTTTTTGGTATTTCTGTCCTTTTCTCTCTTTCTCTGGCTTGTATCCATTCGGCCCCATTCAGCCAACTATTTTAAGACGTTTATCCCAATCTAGGTGTCGATTTCTTCCTGGCGAGCGATAGCGAGCCAGCATTATATGAAGAAATCCGGCTTCGCCGGAGACGTTTTTCTATCGAAAAATGTACAAATTTAGCCTGCTGTCAAACAAAACTAAAAAATATGCTGGCTCGCTACCGCTCACCAGTAAAAAATTGACACCTGGATGGGGATAAACGTCTTAAAACAGTAGGCTGAATGGGGCCAAATGGATACAAGCCAGAGAAAGATAGAAAAGGACAGAACCAAAACAGGTCACCCTCCCCTTAAATGTGAGTACACTGACCAAGCACACCACACTTCTGTCCAATACACCCAACACATGATATAAAATAAGTTTTAAATACTAATCATTATTATTATTATTATTATTATTATTATTATTATTATTATTATTATCACTTTCAACTTTTTGGGGTGACACTTGTTACAGACAGTTTTGCCTTTTGTCTCCTTCATAAATATAGGGGCAAAAAATGCGTCGCTAGATCGAAGTAGGCAGCTCTAGATAGATCTAGCAGAAATAGTAGCTAAACTGGCAACCCTGATAAGTTACTTCTACAAGGTCCCTAGTGTGAAGTATGTACGGTCGGGGTTAACCCTTTCACGCACATATGACGCAGAGGTTGCCAGATTAGCAATACGAAATAGAGTTCTCTCACTCTTATAATTACCTCTCCAAAATTAGTTTTCTGCCCACAGCTAAACTCAAAGACAACGGCAGAGGTTGAAGTAACTAAACTAAAGGTTTCTAAATACACCTGATGGTAACAAAGGCTTTAAAGTATCCCCAATAGGCTCAACACAGCTAACTCAAAGACAACTGCAGAGGTTGAAGTAACTAAACTAAAGGTTTCTAAATACCCCTGATGGTAACAAAGCCTTTAAAGTATCCCCAATAGGCTCAACACAGCTAACTCAAAGACAACTGCAGAGGTTGAAGTAACTAAACTAAAGGTTTCTAAATACCCCTGATGGTAACAAAGGCTTTAAAGTATCCCCAATAGGCTCAACACAGCTAACTCAAAGACAACTGCAGAGGTTGAAGTAACTAAACTAAAGGTTCTAAATACCCCTGATGGTAACAAAGGCTTTAAAGTATCCCCAATAGGCTCAACACAGCTAACTCAAAGACAACTGCAGAGGTTGAAGTAACTAAACTAAAGGTTTCTAAATACCCCTGATGGTAACAAAGGCTTTTAAGTATCCCCAATAGGCTCAAAATCGCGTCATATGTCGGAGAGGGTTAAGGGTCGTCAGATATTTCACAAAGTTTCGGACACCGACTAATACTCTGAGGGATAAGCACTCTTCCCAGTCACTATAAAGGTACCAATAACACTTGTTGAGCGAAAACCACTGGAATCTATGACAACACTTAAGGGGAGATATCGACTTGAGGGATTTTTTTCTGGACCCCTTTCTCCCTCATGTTTAGCCCCATTGATTTTGTGATTTTAAGACAGTCGCCCCATTAGTTTGGCGATTTTAAGAACTTTCGACCCATTTCCGTCAATTTTAAGACCTTTCGTGCAATTTAGGTGTCGATTTTATCCTGGCGAGCGATAGCGAGCCTGTAATTTAAGAGGAACCGGCTTTCAGCCGGGAAATTTTTCTACCGAAAAATGTACAAATTTATCTTGAAAGGGGCTCAAGTGGGTGTAATCTTAAGCTTGAAGGATATCTAGAGACCAAACTAAAAACCTCCCCTTAATACCCTGGATTGCATACTGCTCTCACAGGTTACACATTCCCCCCATCACCCCACAGCATGCACACGATTTTTGCGATCATTCCTTTTAGAACAGAGACCAATTACGGATGCTTGACTGACATGGAGCATTTACCTGTCTTTTTTTGTATGATTGATGAGCTATTTTTACCTGTGGCTGATTGGGGTCTGCATGCTGATAACATTACAGGCTCGCTAGTGCTCGCCAGAAAAAATCGACACCTAAATGGCACAAAAGGTCTAAATAAGGAAAACAATGGGGCGAAAAGTCTAAAATCGACAAACTAATGGGGCCGAACGTTTTAAAATCCCAGAATTAATTTGGCTAAACCCGAGGGAGAAGGGGGTCCAGAAAAACCAGCTCCGTTTAGGGATGCTTGACTGACGGAGGAGCATTTGCTTTTTTTATTTTTATTTATTTATTTATTTTTTTATCCTACCTGTCGTTTTTGTATGATTGATGAGCCATTTTTACCTGTGGATGATTGGCGTCTGCATGTTGATAATATGCTGGATAGGAACGCACCATTAAATTCATCCATGGTCGATTCGCATATCTTGTAAACGCTTGAGATACGTAGCACATTGTGTGTGTGTGTGTGTGTCACCTACATATAGAGTGTAATCCAGCTAACTCTCACAAACACCTCCTCCTTCATTTCACTACACTTAAGGGGAGGTTTTTAGTTTGTTCCCTAGACCTTCATCAAGATTAACATTTCACCCCTAGACCCCTTTTTCAAGATAAATTTGTACATTTTTCGGTAGAAAAATTTCCGTGCCTTCGGCCGATTCTTCTTAAATTACAGGTTCGCTATCACCCGCCAGGAAAAAATCGACACCTAAATGGCACGAAAGGTCTTAAAATTGCCAAACTAATGGGGCGAACGGCTTAAGATCTCATAAAAGCAATGGGGCTAAACATGAGGAAGAAAGGGGTAAAGAAAAATAATCCCTCAAGTGGAAACCTCCCCACGTCTTTCCAACGCACCTGAATTACCTCTAACGTGCTTTGATATTGGCTTTCTGTCGCTCTTTCAACCTTGGGGGACACTTGTTATAGCCAGCTTTGCCCTTTGTCTCCTTCATGCACATAGGGAAACAATGTATATTCTATGGATGATATACTACTTAAGGGGAGGTTTCTAGTTTGTTCCCTAGACCTCCATCAAGCTTAAAATTACACCCTCTAGACCCTCTTTCAAGCTAAATTTGTACATTTTTCGGTAGAAAAATGTCCCGGCTGAGAGCCGGCTCCTCTTAAATGACAGGCTCGCTATCGCTCGCCAGGATAAAATCGACACCTAAATGGCACGAAAGGTCTTAAAATTGACAGAAATGGGTCGAAAGTTCTTTAAATCGTCAAAATAATGGGGCGAACGTCTTAAAATTATGAAAGTAATGGGGCTAAACATGAGGGAGAAAGGGGTAAAAAAAAAAATCCCTCAAGTGGATATCTCCCCTTAAGAATTCCCTCCAGCATGCAACAGGCTTCGAACTAGGATATCTCGAGTAACCTCGATCATAGGTCGTGTGAATGTAGCTGAAATAAAAAATACGTCACTGTTAGCAGCAAAATTGGCAGGTCAAGGGTTGGCTAAATATGCAGTGAATATTTATGCATATATAATTTAACCCTCTCCGACATATGACGCGATTTTGAGCCTATTGGGGATACTTTAAAGTTTAAAGCCTTTGTTACCATCAGGGGTATTTAGAAACCTTTAGTTTAGTTACTTCAACTCTGCAGTTGTCTTTGAGTTAGCTGTGTTGAGCCTATTGGGGATACTTTAAAGTTTAAAGCCTTTGTTACCATCAGGGGTATTTAGAAACCTTTAGTTTAGTTACTTCAACCTCTGCAGTTGTCTTTGAGTTAGCTGTGTTGAGCCTATTGGGGATACTTTAAAGTTTAAAGCCTTTGTTACCATCAGGGATATTTAGAAACCTTTAGTTTAGTTACTTCAACCTCTGCAGTTGTCTCTGAGTTAGCTGTGTTGAGCCTATTGGGGATACTTTAAAGCCTTTGTTACCATCAGGGGTAGTTAGAAACCTTTAGTTTAGTTACTTCAACCTCTGCAGTTATCTTTGAGTTAGCTGTGTTGAGCCTATTGGGGATACTTTAAAGCCTTTGTTACCATCAGGGGTATTTAGAAACCTTTAGTTTAGTTACTTCAACCCATAGACTCCTCTACATAGCTTCAACCTCTGCAGTTGTGTTTGAGTTAGCTGTGGGCAGAACACTAATTTTGCAGAGGTAATTATAAGAGTGAGAGAACTCTATTTATTATTGCTAATCTGGCAACCTCTGCGTCATATGTGCGTGAAAGGGTTAATATTAGCAGCAAAATTGGTAGGTCAAGAGTTGGCTAAATATGCAGTGTATATTTATACATATAAAATTAAATTTCTATATACATTTATATATATATTATTATACGCTCAGCCGGGCCCGAACCACCGACATTTAGTAGCTCAAGTGTATTTAAAATGTGTATATATTCAAACACTCAAATTTTATTTTATCTCTCTCCAAACAGACTCACGCTAAATATACACCGAATATTTATACAGATATAATTAAATTTCTATATACATTCACAATTATTTCATATATATATTTAAGCACTAAGGACTCAGGACTTGTTTATATCTCTCCAAACAGACTCGCGCTATATATACACCGAATATTTATACAGATATAAGTACATTTCTATATGCAATCATATATACTGTATATTTAAGGGACCCCACCTCACTTTTTTTCTCTTTCTCTCCCTCTCTCTTTGGCTTGTATCCATTCGGCCCCATTCAGCCCCATTCAGCCTACTGTTTTAAGACGTTTATCCCCATCCAGGTGTCAATATTTTCCTGGCGAGCGGCAGCGAGCCAGCATATATATATATTTTTGTTTTGACAGCAAGCTAAATTTGTACATTTTTCGATAGAAAATTTCTCCGGCGAAGCCGGATTTCTCCATACAATGCTGGCTCGCTATCGACACCTGGATGGGGATAAACGTCTTAAAACAGTTGGCTGAATAGGGCCAAATGGATACAAGCCAGGGAAAGAGAGAACAGGGGAGAAAGACAAAACAAAACAAGCCGGTGACCCCCTTAAGCACTCGGCCACTATGCATCTCTCTCCACACACACAGGTATCTCTCTCTCCACACACACACAGGTATCTCTCTCTCCACACACACACAGGTATCTCTCTCTCCACACACACAGAGGTATCTCTCTCTCCACACACACACAGGTATCTCTCTCTCCACACACACACACACAGGTATCTCTCTCTCCACACACACAGGTATCTCTCTCTCCACACACACACAGGTATCTCTCTCTCCACACACACACACACAGGTATCTCTCTCTCCACACACACACAGGTATCTCTCTCTCCACACACACACAGGTATCTCTCTCTCCACACACACACACAGGTATACGCTTGAGTGAACCTCTTGACGCGTATATCAGTATTGCCAGTGAAGCCAGAATGTGTTTGTGGAGCTCTGTCTCTATATACCGGGCCCTGTCCTTGGTCACAGGCTACTGGTTCATAGGCTTGGAAGGTTCATTATTACGGCTCAGTTAAGGGGGGAGGGGGCGTATTTATTTCCTCATTTATATATTTTTATATACCGTATGTTTTTAGTTACCTCCCTAGACCTCCCAGACCCTCCTTCAAGATAAATTTGTACATTTTTCGATAGAAAAATAATCCCGGCCAAAGGCCGGTTCCTCATAAATTACAAGCTCGCTATCGCTCGCTAGGATAAAATCGACACCTAAATGGCACGAAAGGTCTTAACATTGACATACATGGGGCGAAAGTTCTTAAAATCGCCAAACTAATGGGGCGACCGAACGTCTACAAATCTGAAAACAAATGGGGCTAAACACGAGGGAGAAGGGAGACCAGAAAAACGACCCCATCTCCCCTTAAACACAAACAAGTCGACCTGATCCTAACATATGATTTGAAGCACTGGTCTGGCAGCTTATGAGATCAACATTTAATACTACGGTTGCCTAAATTTATCTACCAGCAGTCTAGTTTCCGATACCAGTGCAAAATATTCCAGAAATGTTGCCAGAAAAATGTTGATCATCGAATGTTGACTATAAAAGCTCTCGTGTGATACCGGCTTTACATGTCCTACACTGTCTTACACTGCCTTACACTGTCCTACACTGTCCTACACTGCCTTACACTGCCTTACACTGCCTTACACTGTCTTACACTGCCTTACACTGTCTTACACTGTCCTACACTGCCTTACACTGTCTTACACTGTCCTACACTGCCTTACACTGTCCTACACTGCCTTACACTGCCTTACACTGTCCTACACTGTCTTACACTGTCCTACACTGCCTTACACTGTCTTACACTGTCCTACACTGCCTTACACTGTCTTACACTGCCTTACACTGTCTTACACTGCCTTACACTGTCCTACACTGCCTTATACTCTCCTATTATGTCTTACACCGTCTTGATAGCGTAATGCATAAGTGCGCGGAAATTCGATGTGAGTATCCTAGGTTCGAGTCCTTGGAGTGCCACATGTATTTGTTGATTTCATTAACCCTCTCCGACATATGACGCGATTTTGAGCCTATTAGGGATACTTTAAAGCCTTTGTTACCATCAGGGGTATTTAGAAACCTTTAGTTTAGTTACTTCAACCTCTGCAGTTGTCTTTGAGTTAGCTGTGTTGAGCCTATTGGGGATACTTTAAAGCCTTTGTTACCATCAGGGGTATTTAGCAACCTTTAGTTTAGTTACTTCAACCTCTGCAGTTGTCTTTGAGTTAGCTGTGTTGAGCCTATTGGGGATACTTTAAAGCCTTTGTTACCATCAGGGGTATTTAGAAACCTTTAGTTTAGTTACTTCAACCTCTGCAGTTGTCTTTGAGTTAGCTGTGTTGAGCCTATTGGGGATACTTTAAAGCCTTTGTTACCATCAGGGGTATTTAGAAACCTTTAGTTTAGTTACTTCAACCTCTGCAGTTGTCTTTGAGTTAGCTGTGGGCAGAAAACTATTTTTGGAGAGGTAATTATAAGAGTGAGAGAACTCTATTTCTTATTGCTAATCTGGCAACCTCTGCATCATATGTGCATGAAAGGGTTAAGGACTCCAACATGCAGGCAAATTAACAGTCAGAGGAACGTTAGCATTCAGAAGAGCAGGCACGTTACCAAAGCCACTATTATAATCCCATTAGCAGACACCTACAGAGCGAATTAGGGTTGGGTGTGAGACGGATCTGCCTTGTGTGGGCCAATCGTGATTTTATTTAGTTTATATAGAACCTCCAGCAATTCAATTAACAGCCTTTCCTTTGTCTCACTTAACCCTTTTCACTAACACAGATCCTTCTTAAGCTGCACAAAATCGTAGAAATACGGCTAAAATAAAGCTAAAAAGACGTCGCCGGTACAGAAGGGGTTAATATCAGGGATCTGCCTTGTGTGGGCCGATCGGCTTTTTTGCAGACTCCCATTTTCTTATGTTCTTCTATTTACTTGATCAGTTTGGAATAGCTTAAGGGGAGGTTTTTAGTTTGTTCACTAGACCTCCATCAAGCTTAACATTACACCTAGACCCCATTTCATGATAAATTTGTAGATTTTTCGGTAGGCTGGTTCTCTATCCTGGCGACACCTATATTCGACACCTAAATGGCACGAAAGGTCTTAAAATTGACAGAAATGGGGCGAACGTTCCTAAAATCGCCAAACTAGTGGGGCGAACGTCTTAAAATCTCCAAAGCAATGGGGCTAAACATGAGGGAGAAGGGGGCCCAGAAATTCCCTCACCACCCTCCTCGCTGTACATTGATTCATTTACATATTATTTATTTATCTATTTATTTATCTATCTATTTATTTATCTATTTATTTATCTATTTATTTATTTATCTATTTATTTATTTATTTATCTATTTATTTATCTATTTATTTATCTATTTATTTATTTATCTATTTATTTATCTATTTATCTATTTATTTATTTATCTATGTATTTATCTATATCTATTTATTTATCTATTTATCTATTTATTTATTTATCTATGTATTTATCTATTTATTTATCATCTATTATTTATCTATTTATTTATTTATTTATTTATTTATCTATTTATTTATCTATTTATTTATCTTAAAAAATTATCTATTATTATTTATTATTATTTATTTATCTTTATTTATTTATTTATCTATTTATTTATCTATTTATTTATCTATTTATTTATTTATCTTTATTTATTTATTTATCTAGTTCTCTATTTATTTATTTATTTATTTATCTAGTTCTCTATTTATTTATTTATTTATTTATTTATTTATTTATTTATTTATCTATTTATCTATTTATATATTGTTTATCTATTTATTCATTTGTTTATCTATTTATGTATTGTTTATCTATTTATTTATCTATTTATTTATCTATCTATTTTATCTATTTATCTATTCATATTTATCTATCATTTTATATATATCTATTTTATCTATTTATCTATTCATATTTATCTATTTATTTATTTATTTATTTATCTATTTATTTATTTATTTATTTATTTATCTATTTATTTATTTATTTATTTATTTATTTATTTATTTACTTATAATTGTAGTTTGCTCCCTAGACCTTCAATTTGGGGTATCGTTAAGTGTATGCCAAACATGAGCTCATTATCCCCGCTTGATGTTATCATGTGTGTGGAGGGTGTGTTGGGCTGTGTTGGTCTGTCAGTGGCCAACCCGACTCTCATTAACTTTCTACTCTCTCTCTCTCTCTCTCTCTCTCTCTAGCTCGCTCTCGCTCTCTCTCTCTCTAGCTCGCTCTCGCTCACTCGCTCTCTCTCTCTCTCGCTTTCTCTCTCTCTCTCACTCACTCACTCTCGCTTCCCCTCTCTCTCTTTCTCACTCGCTCACTCACTCTCGCTTCCTCTCTTTCTCACTCACTCACTCTCTCTCTCTCTATCTATCTATCTCTCTCACTCACTCACTCACTCACTCACTCACTCACTCACTCACTCTCTCTCACTCTCTCTTTCCCTCTCTCTTTCTCACTCGCTCACTCACTCTCGCTTCCCCTCTCTCTCTTTCTCACTCACTCACTCTCACTCACTCTCTCTCTCTCTCTTACTCTCTGAGGCATGATATAAGTAAGTCGAATACAGTTGGATATATTGATAGTGACATGGTTTGGCTTGTTGAACGTGACTTTCTATCCTTGTATTACAGGGGGTTATCGCTATCCACATACCTTTAAGGCGGGGGTGACCTGTTTTGGTTCGGTCCTTTTCTATCTTTCTCTGGCTTGTATCCATTTGGCCCCATTCAGCCTACTGTTTTAAGACGTTTATCCCCATCCAGGTGTAATTTTTTTACTGGTGAGCGGTAGCGAGCCAGCATATTTTTTATTTTTGTTTGACAGCAGGCTAAATTTGTAAATTTTTCGATAGAAAAATGTCTCCGGCGAAGCCAGATTTCTTCATAAAATGCTGGCTCGCTATCGCTCGCCAGGAAGAAATCGACACCTAGATGGGGATAAACGTCTTAAAACAGTAGGCTGAATGGGGCCAAATGGATACAAGCCAGAGAAAGATAGAAAAGGACAGAACAAAAACAGGTCACCCCTCCTTAAGCCCATATATTTTGCAGAATACACAAATTATCGAACACTCTCAGATTAAAACCAATCTTATCCATTATTAACCCTTTGAAGCTCTGACGCGTTTTAGCAGTTTATTTTGGCTATCATTAGACGATTTTACGCAGCTTAGGAAGGACCTGTGGGTATTAAAAGGGTAAATACCATCTCGATCAACCCTTTGACTTCCATATACCGTTACTAATCTGAATAAAATCGTCTAATAGTAGCCAGAAACAACCGAACAGAAACGCGTATTGGAGCTTGAGAGGGTTAAGCTACCACCCCCCTCCACACCCACCACAATAACAAGAGAGGTTAACCCTTACAGAACCGGTGACGACGTCTTGTTTGGATTTCAGCTGCATTTAGATAGACGTTTTGATGAAACTTAGGAAGACCCCTTTAGTTTTGATATTTTAAGAAGTTTGCTCCATTAGTTTATCGATTTTAAGACCATTCGCTCCATTTCTGACAATTAATACTTTTCGTACGATTTAGAGGCTGATGTAATCCTGGCGAGCGATAGCGAGCCTGCAATTTAAGAGGAATCGGCCTTCGGCCGACACATTTTTCTACCGAAAAATGTACAAATTTATCTTGAAAGGGGGTCAAGGGGCAGTCATTTTAAGCTTGATGGAAGTCTAGGGAATCAACTAAAAACCTCCCCTAAAGCTTGATGGAAGTCTAGGGAATCAACTAAAAACCTCCCCTAAAGCTTGATGGAAGTCTAGGGAATCAACTAAAAACCTCCCTTTAAGCTTGATGGTGGTCTAAGGAACAAACTCAAAACCTCCCCCTTCATGGTAAAGAGGTTTGGGGCTACTTATTTAGAACAAGGTATAGTGTCCATTACTAAGTTACACCTCTCCTCCACCACCACCACCACCACCACAATAACAAAAACAAAAGAGAAACGAGCTAATGGAGCAAACAAGAGGTAAATCCCCCGCGTATATCATGACGGTCTGGGGGATTACTTTAAGGGATTATACGGGGGACAGGGGGAGGGAGGGGGGTTTAATAGGTCCTTTCGCCCCTATGCATTTTCGCCCACTTTAAGCGACAATAGGAGTCTTCAAACTAATGACGCAAGTTATAATTTTGCCTCCTTTTGACGTTTCTGAGCCAGTGCCGATACGAAGGTCAGCCCTGTGGATCGAAACGGTCTACGGGCAAGCTCAAAAGAAGAAGAAGAAGAAGAAGATTGTCTGAAAACAAGATAACTCACTAAGTTATGAACCGATGTTGACGAAATTTGGTGGGCAGATGGGATATGCACCAAGGAGGAAGTGATTACCTTTACGAGACAGTCGGTAGAGCGCATACCTCCGACAGCGTAGGTGGAGGTAGGTGCTCTACCGAATGTTCATGTGTGTGTGCGTTTTTTTTAAGGGAGGATGGTTCGTTTTTGTGGCACCCCGTCTCCCTCATTTTTAGCCCCATTAGTTTTCAGATTGTAAGACGTTCGTCCCATTAGTTTGGTGATTTCCTGACCATTCGTCCCATTTCTTTGTGGATATTCAGATTTGTCGTGGTATTTAGGTGTCAATTTTTGTCCTGGCGAGAGATAGCGAGCCTGTATTGTAGTTATTAGTAAGGAACGCCCTGTTCTTAACCCTCTCCGACATATGACGCGTTTTGAGCCTATTAGGGATACTTTAAAGCCTTTGTTACCATCAGGGGTATTTAGAAACCTTTAGTTTAGTTACTTCAACCTCTGCAGTTGTCTTTGAGTTAGCTGTGGGCAGAAAACTAATTTTGGAGAGGTAATTATAAGAGGGAGAGAACTCTATTTCTTATTGCTAATCTGGCAACCTCTGCGTCATATGAGCGTGAAAGGGTTAACATTAATCCTCAATTACAAACCCCAATGCACTTTAATAAACTAATGAAAGCATATGGTCCTCCCGGGATTCGAACTCGGGACACCATACCCAGAACAACAGACCTATGCCGAGACATTTTTCTATCGAAGAAGAGACTTGGCGGCGAAGTGACTGTGAGCTAGGTAGGGACTATGGAGAGGAGAAGCTGTCAGTGTATGGTGATTTAATCTGTCGGGAGGCGTTGCTTTGGGCGGGGGTAGGGCGATAAGCGGTGTGTGTGGGGGGCTAGGCTGTCTTGGTTATTAGCTTATGGGAGACAGAGAGAGAGAGAGAGAACGTTACAAGGATTTACAAGGAATAGTTAGTATCTTAAGAGACCTTGCGGTCCATTTCGAGGAGATAGGCTACTTGAAGTGGAAGGAGAGAGACTATTTACTCTTTACAAAGTGTGCAAAATACTATCTACTCTCTTCTTGAACTGCATTACTGAAGAACTATTTACAACTTCGGAGGGAAGTTTGTTCCAGGTAGAACAGATCTTATATGTGAAAAGGTTTCCACAAATACTAGTGTTGAACCTTTTCAATTCTAATTTCCAGCCATGGTTGCGACGTGTTGTATTCATATTAAGACTAAACATTTTGCTATAATCCACATTGTCAAACCCATTAAGGATTTTAAAAACTTCAATGAACTGACAATGTAGTCTGCGTGTTTCTAACTAAAAGAGATCAAAAGCTCTCAATCGATCCTCATAGCTTAGTCTTCTAAGCTATGGAATAAGCTTTGTAGCTCTAGCTTGTACTCTTTCCAGTCGCTCTATATCTTTCCTGAGTGCTGGAGACCAGAATTGAACAGCATACTCCAGGAGAGGCCGTATCAGAGCGTTGTAAAGTGTGAGGACTATTTCCTTATTTCTATACTTAACCCGTACAGCCCCAGCGACGCGCCTGACGCGTCGGCGATGTATGTAACGCACAGCCCCAGAGACGCGCCTGGCGCGTCACCCTAATTGCGCCGACCGTAACCTCAGGTGTAGCCACTCAAGAGGGCTCAGATTTGTATGGGAACTGTGTACGTATCCCACGCAACCGTGCCGATGGTTGAAAACTCTCAAAGACCACGTGCGTGCGCGCGAGCGCGCAAAAACCTGTTTTTTTGGGATAATTGCCTTCAATTTTTTACTCTTATAAAATCCGTTTTCGGGGGCTCTGTAGGACCATTTTTTAAGCTTTTTGAGCGGTTTTTCGTGGTTTTTCCTTCATTCCTAACCCATTCGCTATTGTTTCTGGAATAAAACCATTTTTTGAAAACCGGCCGGGTTCTGGTGCGCAAACATTACAAAACTAGCCGGGGCTCCACGGGTTAAAGAGAGTGAGAGTACAAAGTACAAAAAAAGTCAAGCAACAACAGGTCTGGTGACGTTTTGAGGATGCTTGCACTCTAAATCACTGGTGCCCAAAATGTCTAATAGTGCTTCAGAGTGGGTAAGGGAAAAGAGGAAAGGAAGTACTGCCCTGGGACTAGTGGCCATGGAAGAGAGAGAGAGAGAGAGAGAGAGAGAGTAGTAAACAGCTTATACCCCCATACATCTACCGTGACGATCTTAACTCTGAGAAGATTATCACGCATTTTGACACTTTATTCCTTAGACGATTTTATTAAGTAACGCCCCGTTCTTAACATTAATCATCAACTACAAACCCCAATGCACTTGAAAAAACTAATCAAAGCATATGGTCCTCCCGGGATTCGAACTCGGGACACCACACCCAGAACATAAGCATCTAAACCATTACACCACCAACACAGGAAGAATCTGATGATCTCTCCGAAATTCATTTTAGGTGGTACTGCAGGATTTCATGTACACTCGGTCAAAAAAGTATCTGCACCCCTACCCTGATAACCTGGTGTGTACAGCTTGATAGTATAGGTAGATCGTAGTATAGATGGATATAGCTACAGGTAGATATGCAAACCCTACCAAGCTGTACACACCAGATGATCAGGGTAGGGGTGCAGATACTTTTTGGACCGAGTGTACATAGTACTTAGCTAGAACGCTTTGTTGTACCTCTTGGTAGTTCATCAGTAGCAGGAGAGTGAATGAGTAGCACTTCCCTGCTACACACTCACTCACTCACTCACATACACTCCCTCTCTCACACACTATCTCTCTCACTCACTCTCACTCTCTCTCTCTCTCTTTCATACACACACACACACACACACACCAAGAGGTATGAACAAGCCTTCTAGCTAAGTACTGTGTAGATGCAATCCTGTAGTACCACCCAACATGACTTTCGGATGGATCATCAGACAACATCCTATGGAAGGCATGAATACTCTCAGAAAAAGAGAAAAGATAGACACGAAGCTCTGCAACAACCAACTTGCCATAACCTTCGATGATATAATACAGAAGAAAAATATATATACAGTATATAACTATATATATATATATATATATATATATATATATATATATATATATATATATATATATATATATATATATATATTATTTACAGAGCAGTATAAAAGGTAGTGCCAACAAAAGGTAACATGTCCCTATAAATTTTAATGTGTCGCCATTTTCACAGGAGACAGAAAAAATGCAGGAGAATACACAATAGAACACACATAACGTGAGGCCCACACACACACAGAGAACACCCCCCCCCCCCCCCACACACACACACTCACTCACACACTCTCTCTCTCTATCTCTCACACTCACTCACTCGCTCACACACACACACACTCTCTCTCACTCATTCTTTCACTCACTCTTTCTCTCTCTCACACACACACACACACACACACACACACACACACACACACACACACACACACACACACACAGGGTACCATAAATAGGTTAGCAGTATAGGTGGCACCCAGGGGACAGACAGGCCGTGACGGTACCTTGGTTAGTGGGACAAAGGGGGGAAGAATCACCTGGGGAAGGGGGGGGGGGGGACAAGGTAATATATATATATATGTATATATATATATATATATATATATATATATATATATATATACAGTATAATATAAAAACGCAGGAATAATGAAACAATGAAACACCAAGCTTTCGTATATTCTCGTAAGACATCTTCAGGGTAATAATTTGATAACACTTATTTGTGATTATCTCTCTCTCTCTCTCTCTCTCTCTATATATATATATATATATATATATATATATATATAGTATACTGTATATATATGAGAAAGAAAGACGGGGAGGGAAGGTCTTCTAACACACTGCCTCTTTCATTTTGGACTCGTGGAAAAATGTTTATGACCAAGACTAACCAAATATCGCGTTTATTGTTGTCATTATGGCCATTACGAGTTTCACGGAACGGGAACGAATCAGGGAGAGAGGAGGGGGGGGGGGGGAGAGAGAAAGAGAGGGGGGGGAGGAGAGAGAGGAGGGGGCAGACAAGATAGGAGGCTAGGAGAAAGGGGGCGGAGGAGAGCAGAGAGAGAGAGAGGGGGTGGAAATGATTGGAGAGAGAGAGAGAGAGTGTGTGAGAGTGAGTGGAGGGGGATAGAAGGTGAGGGAGGGCGGTGGTTATTAAGAAGAGAGCGTGTTTATTAGCTAGAATTAACAGAATCTCAAATAAGTTTATAAATCGTCTGCCTTAAGGGGAGGTTTTTAGTGTTTCCTAGACTTCCATCCAGCTTGAGATTACACCCCCTTGACCCCCTTTCAAGATAAATTTGTACATTTTTCGGTAGAAAAATGTCCCGGCCAAAGGCCAGTTCCTCTTAAATTACAGCTCGCTATCGCTCGCCAGGAAAAAATCGACACCTAAATGGCACGAAAGGTTTTAAAAGTGACATAAATGGGGTGAAAGTTTTTAAAATCGCCAAACTAATGGGGCGGCGAACGTCTTAAAATCTCAAAAACAATGGGACTAAACATGAGGGAGAAAGGGGTCCAGAAAAATAATCCCTCAAGTGGAAATCTCCCCGTAATTGTCCTGACGATATAAGACATTTCACAGACTTACCCCGAGACAAAAACCATTGTCTCGCTTCTGACACTACTCGAAGGCACTCATGGTCTGCTTATAGAAACTCACGAATGAAGATACCCCACAATCCACCGAACACCTTACACGGATCGAGAGGATCGTTGCATACTCGCGTGCACCTTATACGGATCGTTGCATACTCGCGTGCACCTTATACGGATCGTTGCATACTCGCGTGCACCTTATACGGATCGTTGCATACTCGCGTGCACCTTATACGGATCGTTGCATACTCGCGTGCACCTTATACGGATCGTTGCATACTCGCGTGCACCTTATACGGATCGTTGCATACTCGCGTGCACCTTATACGGATCGTTGCATACTCGCGTGCACCTTATACGGATCGTTGCATACTCGCGTGCACCTTATACGGATCGTTGCATACTCGCGCGTGCACCTTATACGGATCGTTGCATACTCGCGTGCACCTTATACGGATCGTTGCATACTCGCGTGCACCTTATACGGATCGTTGCATACTCGCGTGCACCTTATACGGATCGTTGCATACTCGCGTGCACCTTATACGGATCGTTGCATACTCGCGTGCACCTTATACGGATCGTTGCATACTCGCGTGCACCTTATACGGATCGTTGCATACTCGCGTGCATGGTTCTTCGTTTTGAGACTGATAAGATGGAATTATTGATAACACATTGTGTGTTTTTAATTCTTATTTAGTTTATTATTATTATTATTATTATTATTATTATTAATACTATTATTAATATTATTATCGTTATTATTAGTGTTATTTTTATTATTTTTTTATGTTTTTGATAGAGAACGTGGTAAATTCCTCCCCCCCCCTCTCTCTCTCTCTCTCTCTCTCCCCCCCCCCATCTCAAAACCCACACTCCCCCCCCCTCCCCCCCTTCTTATGAATCTCTCTCTCCCCCGGCCCCGTGACCAAAGCCTCGCCCCCTATTGGCCTGGCACCGAAGCTAAAACGGCCATAAATTGCTTCCAGGTCTTTTGTTCCGCGGCCCCTGTGGTCTCCTCTTAACACCAAGGACCTCCCACGGAAAGAATACAATTCGTTGATGCATATTTTTCATTTTTCCGGCATTTTATTCATAGTGCAGTTGGATGCAGTACAGTCGCGCTAATAAGTCATGTCTCGGCACCAAGTATGTGTTGATCAATAATTGGTGTCAGCAATATCTAAGCTTCATTTCTTCATATCGAGTGAAATATACAAACATGTTCCTACACTTACCCACCCTATTCAACATCTGACAGACATCAATGCAGCCCAGAGCGAGCCAAACGTAATGCCAGCTGGGACATGACTTATTAGCGCGACTGTACATGATTATATTAAGGGGAGATCTCCACTTGAGGGATTTTTTTCTTGACCCCTTTCTCCCTCATGTTTAGCCCCATTGCTTTTGATATTATAAAACGTTTGCCCCATTAGTTTAGCGATTTTAAGAACTTTCACCCCATATTAAGACCTTTCGTGCAATTCAGGTGTCGATTTTATCCTGGCGAGCGATAGCGAGCCTGTAATTTAAGAGGAACCGGCCTTTGGCCGGGAAATTTTTCTACCGAAAAATGTACAAATTTATCTTGAAAGGGACTCAAGGGGGTGTAATTTTAAACTTGATGGAGGTCTAGGGAACAAACTAAATACCTCCCCTTAATGTCCAGTATTCGATAAATGGGTATTTATCGTAGCCATGTGCTGTACCGTAGACTACAGTAGATCTGGACTGGACACAAACATGGAACTTTGCAGTAAGGGACCCACAATCGGAGAACGAACCCCCAAGTTCGAACCTCGAAACCGCGAACATATCACATTTTCGCGGTTTCGGGGTTCGAACTTGGGGGTTCGTTCTCCGATTTTGGGTACCTTACTGCAAAGTTCCATTTTCGTGTCCAGTCCAGATCGACTGTAGTCTATGGCTGTACTTATAGCCGTCTTGATGGTGTAATGGTTAGAGTGTGTAGGTTCTGTATGAGATATCCTAGGTTCGAATCCTGGGAGAATCACATGCCTTCATTAATTTCGTTTGGGGGTTATTGGTGTTAAGGGGAGATTTCCACTTGAGGGACTTTTTCTTGACTCCTTTCTCCCTCATGTTTAGCCCCATTGTTTTCCTAATGTTAAGACGTTCGCCCCATTATTTAGACGATTTTAAGAACTTTCAACCCATTTCTGTCAATTTTAAGACCTTTTGTGTCATTTAGGTATCGATTTTATCCTGGCGAGCGATAGCCAGCCTGTAATTTAAGAGGAACCGGCTTTCAGCCGGGACATTTTTCTACCGAACAATGTACAAATTTATCTTGAAAGGGGCTCAAGGGGGTGTAATCTTAAGCTTGATGGAAGTCTACGGACCAAACTAAAAACCTCTCCTTAAGAACGATGTTAAAAATAATATGTACTGTGTGTGTGTGTGTGTGTGTGTGTGTGTGTGAGTGAGTGTTTGTAGACGCAATTGGTTTTCTGGCATTTTCTTCAATTCTGGTGTGTCAGTTTGAGAATTAAGAGTTGATACGAATTAACCCTTTCACGCATTTATGACGCAGAGTTTGCCAGATTAGCAATAAGAAATAGAGTTCTCTCACTCTTATAATTACATCTCCAAAATTAGTTTTCTGCCCACAGCTAACTCAAAGACAACTGCAGAGGTTGAAGTAACTAAACTAAAGGTTTGTAAATACCCCTGATGGTAACAAAGGCTTTAAAGTATCCCCAATAGGCTCAACACAGCTAACTCAAAGACAACTGCAGAGGTTGCAGTAACTAAACTAAAGGTTTGTAAATACCCCTGATGGTAACAAAGGCTTTAAAGTATCCCCAATAGGCTCAACACAGCTAACTCAAAGACAACTGCAGAGGTTGAAGTAACTAAACTAAAGGTTTCTAAATACCCCTGATGGTAACAAAGGCTTTAAAGTATCCCCAATAGGCTCAACACAGCTAACTCAAAGACAACTGCAGAGGTTGAAGTAACTAAACTAAAGGTTGCTACATACCCCTGATGGTAACAAAGGCTTTAAAGTATCCCCAATAGGCTCAACACAGGTAACTCAAAGACAACTGCAGAGGTTGAAGTAACTAAACTAAAGGTTGCTACATACCCCTGATGGTAACAAAGGCTTTAAAGTATCCCCAATAGGCTCAACACAGCTAACTCAAAGACAACTGCAGAGGTTGAAGTAACTAAACTAAAGGTTTCTAAATACCCCTGATGGTAACAAAGGCTTTAAAGTATCCCCAATAGGCTTAACACAGCTAACTCAAAGACAACTGCAGAGGTTGAAGTAACTAAACTAAAGGTTTGTAAATACCCCTGATGGTAACAAAGGCTTTAAACTATCCCCAATAGGCTCAACGCAGCTAACTCAAAGACAACTGCAGAGGTTGAAGTAACTAAACTAAAGGTTTCTAAATACCCCTGATGGTAACAAAGGCTTTAAAGTATCCCCAATAGGCTCAACACAGCTAACTCAAAGACAACTGCAGAGGTTGAAGTAACTAAACTAAAGGTTTCTAAATACCCCTGATGGTAACAAAGGCTTTAAAGTATCCCCAATAGGCTCAACACAGCTAACTCAAAGACAACTGCAGAGGTTGAAGTAACTAAACTAAAGGTTTATAAATACCCCTGATGGTAACAGAGGCTTTAAAGTATCCCCAATAGGCTCAACACAGCTAACTCAAAGACAACTGCAGAGGTTGAAGTAACTAAACTAAAGGTTTCTAAATACCCCTGATGGTAACAAAGGCTTTAAAGTATCCCCAATAGGCTCAACACAGCTAACTCAAAGACAACTGCAGAGGTTGAAGTAACTAAACTAAAGGTTTCTAAATACCCCTGATGGTAACAAAGGCTTTAAAGTATCCCCAATAGGCTCAAAATTGCGTCATATGTCGGAGAGGGTTAATGGACAGTTTCTATTTTTCCCGTATTTTCTTCCATCAGTATCATGTTGGCGATCTTAACCCTTTGAAGATGATGACGTATTTTGACAGGTTATTCTGGCTGTCATTGGACGATTGTGTACACCTTAAGGGGAGGTTTTAAGGGGAGGTTTTTAGTTGATTCCCTAGATTTCCATCAAACTTAAAATTACTCCCCCTAGACCCCCTTTCAAGATAAATTTGTAAATTTTTCGGTAGAAAAATTTCCCAGCCGAAGGCCGGTTCCCCTTAAATTACAGGCTCGCTATCGCTCGCCAGGAAAAATGGACACCTAAATGGCACGAATGGTCTTAAAATTGACAGAAATGGGGCGAGGGTTCTTAAAATCGCCAAACTAATGGGGCAAGCGTCTTTAAATCTCACAAGCAATGGGGCTAAATATGAGGGAGAAAGAGGTTCAGAAAAAAATCCTCCAGGTGGAAATCTCCCCTTAACTTTACATATGCTGAAAACTATACCCCACCCACGAATATACCCACACCGCCCCACTAAATCACTCAGGCATAAGGACAAAACTTAACCCACACTCCCGCCCACACCCACAAATATACTCCCACACCACCCCACTAAATCACTCAGCCATAAGGACACCATTAACCCACACCCCTGCCCACACCCACACACCCCATCACCTCACCCACAAATATACCCCCACATAACCCCACTAAATCACTCAGCCATAAAGACACCATTAACCCACACACCCACCCATACCCCTCGCCCCCACCCATAAATATACCCACACAGCCCCACTAAATCACTCTGCCATAAGGACACCATTATCCCACACCTCCACCCACACTGCCATCACCTCACCCACAAGTATACCCCCACACCACCCCACTAAATCACTCAGCCATAAAGACAACATTACCCCCACCCCGCCCACACCCCACACCCCCACCCACGCTACCATCACCCCACCCACAAATATACCCCCACACCGCCCACTAAATCACTCAGCCATAAAGACACCATTAACCCACACTCCGACCCACACACCCCATCAACCTCTCGCCGCCCACCACCCACACGCCCACCACCACCCATCCTGATCATGAATAACTCACTCGCCCAGAAAATCCCCAGTAAATTGCTTCATGGAGATTTGTGTCGGGTGAGGGGTGGAGAGATGGAAGAGGAGGGGTGGGGAGATGGGAGAGGAGGGGTGGAGAGATGGGAGAGGAGGGGTGGGGAGATGGGAGAGGAGGGGTGGGGAGATAGGAGAGGAGGGGTGGAGAGATGGGAGAGGGTGGGTCGAGAGATGGGAGGGCGTGGGGAGATGGGAGAGGAGGGGTGGGGAGATGGGAGAGGTGGGGTGGGGAGATGGGACAGGAGGGGTGGGGAGATGGGAAGGCGTGGGGAGATAGGTGAGGGGGGGTGGGGAGATAGGAGGGGAGATGGGAGGGGAGGGGTGGGGAGATGGGAGAGGAGGGATGGAGAGGAGGGGTGGAGAGATGGGAGAGGAGGGGTGGAGAGATGTGAGAGGAGGGGTGGAGAGATGTGAGAGGAGGGGTGGAGAGATGGGAGAGGAGGGGTGGAGAGATGGAAGAGGAGGGGTGGAGAGATGGGAGAGGAGGGGTGGAGAGATGGGAGAGGAGGGGTGGAGAGATGGAAGAGGAGGGGTGGAGAGAGGGAAGAGGAGGGGGGGGGAGATGGGAGAGGAGGGATGGGGAGATGGGAGAGGAGGGGTGGAGAGATGGAAGATGAGGGATGGGGAGATGGGAGAGATGGAAGAGGAGGGATGGGGAGATGGGAGAGGAGGGGTGGAGAGATGGGAGAGAAGGGATGGGGAGATGGGAGAGGAGGGGTGGAGAGAGGGAAGAGGAGGGAGGGGGAGATGGGAGAGGAGGGGTGGAGAGATGGGAGAGGAGGGGGGGGGAGATGGGAGAGGAGGGATGGAGAGATGGGAGAGGAGGGATGGGGAGATGGGAGAGGAGAGGTGGAGAGATGGCAGAGGAGGGGTGGAGAGATGGGAGAGGAGGGGTGGAGAGATGGGAGAGGAGGGGTGGAGAGATGGGAGAGGAGGGGTGGGGAGATGGGAGAGGAGGGGTGGGGAGATGGGAGAGGAGGGGTGGAGAGATGGGAGAGGAGGGGTGGAGAGATGGGAGAGGGGGGGGGGAGAGAGGGGAGAGGGGGGGGGGGCAGATGGGAGAGGAGGGGGGGGGAGATGGGAGAGGAGGGGTGGAGAGATGGGAGACGAGGGGTGGAGAGATGGGAGAGGAGGGGTGGAGAGATGGGAGAGGAGGGGGTGGGGAGATGGGAGAGGAGGGGTGGGGAGATGGGAGAGGAGGGGTGGAGAGATGGGAGAGGAGGGGTGGGGAGATGGGAGAAGAGGGGGTGGGAAGATGGGAGAGGAGGGGTGGGGAGATGGGAGAGGAGGGGTGGAGAGATGGGAGAGGAGGGGTGGAGAGATGGGAGAGGAGGGGTGGGGAGATGGGAGAGGAGGGGTGGAGAGATGGGAGAGGAGGGGTGGGGAGATGGGAGAGGAGGGGTGGGGAGATGGGAGAGGAGGGGTGGAGAGATGGGAGAGGAGGGGTGGAGAGATGGGAGAGGAGGGGTGGGGAGATGGGAGAGGAAGGATGGAGAGATGGGAGAGGAGGGGTGGAGAGATGGGAGAGGAGGGGTGGGGAGATGGGAGAGGAGGGGTGAAAAGATTGGAAGGGAGGGGTGGAGGAGGAGGGGGGGTGAGATGGGAGAGGAGGGGTGGAGAGATGGGAGAGGAGGGGTGGGGAGATGGGAGAGGAGGGATGGGAGAGGAGGGGTGGAGATATGGGAGAGGAGGGGTGGAGAGATGGGAGAGGAGGGGTGGAGAGATGGGAGGGGAGGGGTGGAGAGAGGGAAGAGGGGGGGGGGAGAGAGGGGAGAGGAGGGGTGGGGAGATGGGAGAGGAGGGGTGGGGAGATGGGAGAGGAGGGGTGGAGAGATGGGAGAGAAGGGGTGAGGAGAGGGGAGAGGAGGGGTGGAGAGAGGAGAGAGGAGGGGTGGGGAGAGGGGAGAGGAGGGGTGGGGAGATGGGAGAGGTGGGGAGATGGGAGAGGAGGGGCGGGGAGATGAGAGAGGAGGGATGGGGAGATAGGAGGGGAGGGTGGGGATGACGGGTGCGGGGTGGGGAGATAGGAGTACAAAGGAGTAAAAGGAAAACAAGCAACAACATATATATTGATCCTTTCGAGGCTGCGTGTAGGTAAACTATCTGACCTTGGCCTACGTGAGAACAAGATAACGGCAGCTCAAATTAAACGAGATATTCATCGAGGCGTATTTTGAAAGTGTCAACCGTACTGCATTTAAGGGGAGGTTTTTAGTTTGGTCCCTAGATATCCTTCAAGCTTAAGATTACACCCCATTGACCCCCTTTCAAGATAAATTTGTAAATTTTTCGGTAGAAAATGTCCCGGCTGAAAGCCGGTTCCTCTTAAATTACAGGCTCGCTATCGCTCGCCAGGATAACATCGACACCTAAATGGCACGAAAGGTCTTAAAATTGACAGAAATGGGTCGAAGGTTCTTAAAATCGTCAAAATAATGGGGCGAACGTCTTAAAATTAGAAAAGCAATGGGGCTAAACATGTGGGAGAAAGGAGTCCAGAAAATAATCCCTCAAGTGGAAATCTCCCTAATAACATATTAATAACATGACTGGGTAGTTCAATCCATAGGCTTACTACTCGATTAAAATGCTTTCCGATTATCTTGCAACCATTTCCTCTAGTGTAATTCAAATGATCGATTGACATCCATATTGTCAATACCTTTAAGGGGAGGTATTTAGTTTGTTCCCTAGACCTCCATCAAGCTTAAAATTACACCCCCTTGAGTCCCTTTCAAGATAAATTTGTACATTTTTCGGTAGAAAAATGTCCCGGCCAAAGGCCGGTTCCTCTTAAATTACAGGCTCGCTATCGCTCGCCAGGATAAAATCGACACCTGAATTGCACGAAAGGTCTTAATATGGGGTGAAAGTTCTTTAAATCGCTAAACTAATGGGGCAAACGTTTTATAATATCAAAAGCAATGGGGCTAAACATGAGGGAGAAAGGGGTCAAGAAAACAATCCCTCAAGTGGAGATCTGCCCTTAAGGGGTGTAGTTTATAAATGTATTCATGAAAATTGAACACGTTGATAAAATAAGTGCGTGGTTTCTATATACATAATACACTCAAACACAAACACACGCTCAAGCACACACACACGCTCAAGATTACACACACACGCTCAAGATTACACACACACGCTCAAGATTACACAAACACGCTCAAGATTACACACACACGCTCTAGATTACACACACGCGCTCAAGATTACACACACACGCTCAAGATTACACACACACGCTCAAGATTACACACACACGCTCAAGATTACACACACACGCTCAAGATTACACACACACGCTCAAGATTACACACACACGGTCAAGATTACACACACGCGCTCAAGATTACACACACACGCTCTAGATTACACACACACGCTCAAGATTACACACACACGCTCTAGATTACACACACACGCTCAAGATTACACACACACGCTCAAGTTTACACACATACACACACATGGTCAATATTACACACACATGGTCAAGATTACACACACATGCTCAAGATTACACACACACGCTCAAGATTACACACATACACACACATGGTCAAGCTTACACACACACACGCACACGCTCAAACACACACAAAAACGCTCAAGCTTACACACACACACACACACACACACACACACACACACACCTCAACAAAGCCCTATAATGATGATAATTGATGTCGGTGTTTACGTAGTCAGAGCCACAGTGCCCGTTTGTCTACCGCTAGTGTTTGTTCCGGAGACACGCTACTTACCGGAGCGCTACTGCTGTCATGGAGCAAAGTGATACAATACAGGAATTAAAGGGAGGTTTGGGGTTTTTCTAGACCCCTTTCTCCCTCGTGTTTAGCCCCATTGGTTTTGAGATTTTAAGACGTTTGCTCCATTAGTTTGGTGATATTAGTACCGGTACCTTTCCTGCCATTTTAAGTGTCAAATATTCTCCTGGCGACCGCAAGTGAGCTTGCAATATAGTAGAAATCGGCTTTAGCCAAAACATCTACCAACAAATGCACAAATTTATCTCGAGGGGGGTCTTGCGGGTATTATGTTTAAGGGGAGGTTTCTAGTTTGTTTCCTACTCCTCCAGCAATCTTAAAATGTCACCCGCTTGACCCCCTTTCAAGATAAATTTGTACATTTTTCGGTAGAAAAATTTCCCGGCCGAAGGCCGGTTACTCTTAAATTACAGGCTCGCTATCGCTCGCCAGGATAAAATTGAC
>CM064541.1:35078821-35106321 GCA_032716605.1 Paralithodes platypus | reverse complement strand
AGTGTATCTATGTAAATATATGCAAATCTCTCTCTCTCTCCCTCATTAATAATTATTGGTCATCTCATTAGGCTCTTTACTGCTCTCCTCAATTATCGTGTATCGCCGAGTCGAAGAGAGATCCTCACTTATAACTTAATGACTTGTGTATCTATCTATCTGTCTATCTATCTATCTATCTATCTATCTATCTATCTAATCTATTTATCTATCTCTATCTTATTAATTATTGGTCATTCCATAAGGCTCTTCACTCTCACTGCTCATCAATTACCGTGTATCGCCGAATAGAAGATTATAATTCTCACTTACAAAACAGTGACTTAAGCGTTTATGTAGCTCTCTCTCTCTCTCTCTCTCTCTCTCTCTCTCTCTCTCTCTCTCTCAAGAAGATCTTTTTGAATCTCCGCTGTATTGATCCAATAGTTAATAAGACAATTCACCCCATTCAGGATTAGATTTTTATTCCTGGGCGACCAAAAACAAGTCTATAACTTAGACGAATTCAGCCTTCGGCCAGGACACACAAATTTAGCTTGAAAGGGGTCAGGGTGAGCATTTTTTAGTTTGAAGGAAGTCGACGAATTCAGCCTTCGGCCAGGACACACAAATTTAGCTTGAAAGGGTTCAGGGTGAGCATATTTTAGTTTGAAGGAAGTCGACGAATTCAGCCTTCCGCCAGGACACACAAATTTAGCTTAAAAGGGTTCAGGGTGAGCATTTTTTAGTTTGAAGGAAGTCGACGAATTCAGCCTTCGGCCAGGACACACAAATTTAGCTTGAAAGGGTTCAGGGTGAGCATTTTTTTAGTTTGAAGGAAGTCGACGAATTCAGCCTTCGGCCAGGACACACAAATTTAGCTTGAAAGGGTTCAGGGTGAGCATTTTTTAGTTTGAAGGAAGTCGACGAATTCAGCCTTCGGCCAGGACACACAAATTTAGCTTGAAAGGGTTCAGGGTGAGCATTTTTTAGTTTGAAGGAAGTCGACGAATTCAGCCTTCGGCCAGGACACACAAATTTAGCTTGAAAGGGTTCAGGGTGAGCATTTTTTAGTTTGAAGGAAGTCGACGAATTCAGCCTTCGGCCAGGACACACAAATTTAGCTTGAAAGGGTTCAGGGTGAGCATTTTTTAGTTTGAAGGAAGTCGACGAATTCAGCCTTCGGCCAGGACACACAAATTTAGCTTGAAAGGGTTCAGGGTGAGCATTTTTTAATTTGAAGGAAGTCGACGAATTCAGCCTTCGGCCAGGACACACAAATTTAGCTTGAAAGGGTTCAGGGTGAGCATTTTTTAGTTTGAAGGAAGTCGACGAATTCAGCCTTCGGCCAGGACACACAAATTTAGCTTGAAAGGGTTCAGGGTGAGCATTTTTTAGTTTGAAGGAAGTCGACGAATTCAGCCTTCGGCCAGGACACACAAATTTAGCTTGAAAGGGTTCAGGGTGAGCATTTTTTAGTTTGAAGGAAGTCTCTGGGAAGGTGATTTGTTATGCTAGGGGACAAACTATAATACATTGCTCGAAAACGGTAAAAGCGACCAAAATCCTCAAAAACAATTAAACATAATATAAAATGAATTACTTAAGGAGTGCGTGCGGAGTTACATGGAGGGATAGACAGACTAATGAGGAAGTAAGAAGGAGGTGTGGTGTGGAGGTAGATGTGCTGGAAAGTGTGAAAAGGAACAACTTGAGATGGTTCGGCCATATGGAACGTATGGAGAGCGAGAGAATGACTAAGAGGGTGTACGAGAGCGAGGTGGAGGGACAGAGAGGGAGAGGCAGACCGAATGAGAGGTGGAAGGATGGAGTGAGGAAGTACATGAACGAAGGCGGTGCTGGTTGGGGGGAGGGGCGTCGACTGACTGGGGACAGAGGTGCATGGGGGCGGTTCGTTCGTGACCACACCTTCGGGGATCACGGGAGGTCGGCCCAGCTATGCCCTGTTCCAAGCAAGTAGGCCAAAACTCTTAAACATCATCCTCTATAACTCTCAAACCACTAGAGTAATCGAGCTCATTTTTGTCTCATTTGTGAAGGGTGAGCCAGGGAATAGGCGTGGTAATTTACAGCTCATTTGCTCCAGCCCCTTTTTGAGTTACAGAGGTTAGGGTTCACGATTTCTGGAGTGCCAATTTGGAACCGGATATAGTAATAACCCTTTCAGTACCGAGGACGTCCTTTTTTTATACTCTGCCAAATATCAGACAATTTTTATTCAGCTTAGGAAGGGCGTTTACCCGTTAAAAGGCATACATATCGTCTCAGTTAAGGCGGGTGACCTGTTTTGGTTCTGTCCTTTTCTATCTTTCTCTGGCTTGTATCCATTTGGCCCCATTCAGCCTACTGTTTTAAGACGTTTATCCCCATCCAGGTGTAAATTTTGTACTGGTGAGCGGTAGCGAGCCAGTATTTTTTTTATTTTTTTTTTTTGACAGCAGGCTAAATTTGTACAATTTTCGATAGAAAAATTTCTCCGGCGAAGCCGGATTTCTTCATATAATGCTGGCTCGCTATCGCTCGCCAGGAAGAAATCGACACCTAGATGGGGATAAACGTCTTAAAATAGTTGGCTGAATGGGGCCGAATGGATACAAGCCAGAGAAAGAGAGAAAAGGAGAAAAATAAAAAAACAGGTCACCCCCTTAATCGTTTTAGCTAGGTACCATATAGCCTTCCTAAGCTTCATAAAATCGTCTAAATGTAGCTGAAATCCAATTAAAGACATCACCGGTAAAGAAGGGGTTAAGAAGGTCGTCTGTTGTGAAAGAGGTACTGTATATATAGAAAGGGTAAACATTGAGAGAGCTCAGTGGTCAAGCTGGAGAGCTTTTGTGCGGACCTGCGCAGCGCATCGGCTTATCTGTTTAAGGGGAGATTAACACTAATTTGTTTATTAATTTTATTTATTTATACTATTATTATTATTATTTATATATATATATATATATATATATATATATATATATATATATATATATATATATATATATATATATATATCTATATATATATATTTTTTTTTTTTTTTTTTTTTTTTTTTTTTCCTAGCTTCCTCCCTAGACCTCCCATCAAACTTGTAAGAATATATTCAAGAAACTACTTCGGGGTAAGTTTGTGCATTTTTCGGAAGAAAAATTGTTCCTAAACCGCAGGCTCTCCAGGAAAACAAACCTGACACTTATTAAATGGCAGGAAAGGTCTTACTATCGGAAATAAAAGCACTCCTGTGATTTTGTATATAGGGAAATTCTCTAGTAAAAGGGTTAAAGACAGCAGTGTTTTCGGAGGTGGGAGGCCGAGCGGGAGAGGTTTTGTTCGGAATTACCTATCTATTTACTAGTCAATCTACCTACCTACCTACCTACCTATCTATCTACCTACCTATCTACCTACCTACCTACCTACCTACCTACCTACCTACCCACCCACCTACCCATCACCCACCCAGCCACCCACCAACCTACCCACCTACCCATCACCCACCCACCCACCTACCTACCCACCTACCTACCCACCTACCTACCCACCTACCTACCTACCTACCTACCTACCTACCTACCTACCTACCTACCCACCTACCTACCCACCCACCCACCCACCCAACTACCCAGACACCCACCCACCTACCCAGACACCGACCTACCTACCCACCCACCCACCTACCCACTCACCCACCCACCCACCTGCTTCACCACCCACCCACCTACCTACCTACCTACCTACCTATTGCCAAACCGAATAATCCTCTTTGAATCTGTGTATTTGGCGTAGTATTTAGCGGGCGTCACTATCCGGAAGGTAAACTATACGGCGGTTTTGGTGAAAGGGGTCCGCAGAATTCCTCCAGGGGGGATGGGGGGGGGGGGGGGTGAGCTGAAAAACAAACACTTCGATTAGTCTTGGTGTTCTTCTTAATACCTCCTCCTCCTTCGGCACGGTGGTGGGAAAATAAAATTAGTAAACAAGTATTTTAATCTATGTATGTATGTATGTATGTATGTACTCAGGCACATTTCCCATAGCTGGGGATGGCAGACTCGAGGAAGAGCCCGAACAGAAACCACATTTAAAGTTCCAATTCTTAGGGTCCGAGGCCACTTACGCGTTCCCTCCCCCCTTAACCCTTCCAGTACCAGCGACGTGTTATTTCTTATTCTAGCTATATTTAGACGATAAAATGCAGCTTAGGAAGAATATGTGATAGGTTGATTGAGATAGTTTGAAGCCTAATTATTGATAGAGGTCCTTCGTAAGCTGACTAAAATCGCATAATAGTGACCAGGCTATGATGAAAAGGACGTCTTTGGTACTGTATGGGTTAACTCTGCCTCGTTTAGTAGGTGAATCTTACAAGGGGAGGAGGATTCCTAGCCCCCTGCCCTAGTCTAATGAAATATAGTTTATCTTGGCCTAACCTAACTCGGGTTTATTTGAAAGAATATAAACACCATGTAACGAGGAACACTTTATTGATAACGTTTCCCACTTTATTGAACACTTTGTCAATAAAGTTATCATTCTCACAGTGTTTATGTTCAGTCTGTCAAATTAATCTCCGTATATATTAATCTCAGTATAAATTAATCTCAGTATATATTAATCTCCGTATATATTAATCTCAGTATATATTAATCTCAGTATATATTAATCTCAGTATATATTAATCTCAGTATATATTAATCTCAGTATATTAATCTCAGTATATATTAATCTCAGTATATATTAATCTCAGTATAAATTAATCTCAGTATATATTAATCTCAGTATAAATTAATCTCAGTATATATTAATCTCAGTATAAATTAATCTCAGTATATATTAATCTCAGTATATATTAATCTCAGTATAAATTAATCTCAGTATATATTAATCTCAGTATATATTAATCTCAGTATATATTAATCTCAGTATATATTAATCTCAGTATAAATTAATCTCAGTATATATTAATCTCAGTATATATTAATCTCAGTATATATTAATCTCAGTATATTAATCTCAGTATATATTAATCTCAGTATATATTAATCTCAGTATATATTAATCTCAGTATATATTAATCTCAGTATATATTAATCTCAGTATATATTAATCTCAGCATATATTAATCTCAGTATATATTAATCTCAGTATATATTAATCTCAGTATAAATTAATCTCAGTATATATTAATCTCAGTATATATTAATCTCAGTATATATTAATCTCAGTATATATTAATCTCAGTATATATTAATCTCAGCATATATTAATCTCAGTATATATTAATCTCAGTATATATTAATCTCAGCATATATTAATCTCAGTATATATTAATCTCAGTATATATTAATCTCAGTATATATTAATCTCAGTATATATTAATCTCAGTATATATTAATCTCAGTATATATTAATCTCAGTATATATTAATCTCAGTATATATTAATCTCAGTCTGTCAAATTAATCTCGGTATATATTAATCAGTGTTACCTGACCTATAATATAATAGCTAAGTATATCATTAGCATTAATGGGGGAGGGTCATTTTTTCTGGTCTCCCTTCTCCTTGATGTTCAGCCACACGAGTTTTCATATTTTAAAAAGTTTGGCCCATTAATTTGACAATTTCAAGACCTTTCGCCCCATTTCTTTGTCAATATCAAGATCTTTCGTCCCATTTAGGTGTCTATTTTTTCCTGGTGAGCGATAGGAGGAACCGGCCATTAATTAATAGACCCAACAAACTGCCAGTCTCCCCTTAATCTAAAACAAACTTCAGCTATCCAAACTTGACTTTATCTAATCTAAATCAGTGTTTAATTTGTTCTCGATTATCAATCACTCTTAAACCCACTGAGGATAAAACAGAATTATGACTCGTTCTGACCGTATATTCTGGATTTCATTAGACGATTTTATTCAGCTTTGGAGGGCTCTCTAGGATTTAAAAGGGTAGAATATAGAGCAATTAACCATCGGACTAAACTTAAGGGGGGTCACCTGTTTTTTTTCTTCTCTTGCTCTCCTTTTCTCTCTTTCTCTGGCTTGTATCTCTTCGGCCCCATTCAGCCAACTCTTTTGACGTTTATCCCCATCCAGGTGTCGATCCCTTCCTGGCGAGCGATAGCGAGCTAGCATTGTATGGAGAAATCCGGCTACGCCGAAGAAATTTTTCTATCGAAAAATGTACAAATTTAGCCTGCTGTCAAACAAAAATAAAAAAATATGGTGGTTCGCTACCGCTCACCAGTAAAAAATTGACACCTGGATGGGGATAAACGTCTTAAAACAGTAGGCTGAATGGGGCCAAATGGATACAAGCCAGAGAAAGATAGAAGAGGACAGAACTAAAACAGGTCACCCCCCTTAAGCCCTCCCCTCTCCAATGAAGCCCCAAAACCTCCCAAATCGCCAACATCGATCATGAATGCATAATTAATTAGGTGTGTGTGTGGTGTGTGTATGTGTTTGTGTGTGTGTGTGTGTGGTGTGTATGTGTAGCCTATGTGTGTGTATGTGTGTGTGTTCTAAGCTCCGCGGAGACCCTACTACCTCCCCCTTGCTCGCTGTGGTAATTGTTTTTTATCTCTTCCCTTCTCCTAACTCATCACCTTTGAAACATTTTGAATAGGATTGTTTATTTATAAATAGATTATTCTTATTCTATATTACATTATATTACAGTATAATTTAATATATTTTTTGTTATTGATCCTTAATTGATTTGATAGCAATACATTAATTACCGGTAGTAAATAAATACATTAATTCATTCATTTATGTTATTTGTTTATTTTAGTTTCGTCCCGAGACCTCCATCGAGAATAATAATAACACACCTCCAAGACCCCATTTTATGATAGATTTTTGCATACACTTGTAAATTTGTACATGTATGTATGTATATATATATATATATATATATATATATATATATATACTGTGTGTGTTCTTTTATTTATGTATTTTTTATTTTAGTAAGCGTTGTTTCCACATAGCGATTTGATAAGTTAATTTGACTTTATATTGTCTTTGTCCCAGGTTTGGTGTGTTTAGTTATGTGTTTTAAATGTTAATATATAATTATATATATACCGTATATATATATGTATATATATATATATATATATATATATATATATATATATATATATATATATATATATATATATATATATATATATATATATATATATGTGTGTATTTAAAACATAAATATGATCTGTAATAAAATATAATCTATTACAAAGAGAGTGAGGTCAGACAGAGAGACACGCAGCCTTTCTATTCAGCCTTCTATTGTCTTAATATACTACTACTCGGGTTACCCTGGGGTACGAATCCTGGACCAGACAACAGGTGGGTAGACGATGCAGCGGCAGCCAGGCGGGCGGGCGTGGGTGGGTGGGGGTGGGGTGGGAGAGGGTAAGGTAGGGAGGGGGGGGTAGTTTGGGGGGATAGAGGGGGTGGGTTGGTGTAGGTTGGGGGGGGGGGGGGTGGGGTGGGAGAGGGTAAGGTAGGAAGAGGGGGGTAGCTTAGGGTGATAGAGGTGGTTGGTTGGGGTAGGTTAGGGTGGCAGAGGTGGGGTGGTGGAAGTGGGTGGGTGGGGTTGTAGAGGTGGATGGATTGGTTGGTAGAAGTGGGTGGGTGGGGTAGGTTATGGTGGGGGAAGGGAGTGGAGGGGTAGGTTAGGGTGGGGGTGGTGGAAGTGGGTGGGTGGGGTTGTAGAGGTGGATGGATTGGGTAGGGGGGGGGGTGGGGGCGAATGGGGTAGGAGAGGTGGGGTAGGTCAGTGCTTCTCTCAGATTGTATTATTGAATTGTATTATTGAATTAGAAGCGTTCCTTGTTATGCTGTAGTAAATTCACCATCGTATGCAATTACTAAATAATATACTACATTATATATTCAATTATACTATATTTACTTACATCATTAAAATCTAAGAGGAACGGAACTTGTGCAAGGAAGTGTACCCTAGCATATAAGGTACCCTAACAGATAAGGTACCCTAACAGATAAGGTACCCTAGGATATAAGGTACCCTAGCGGCACCCTCATCTAAGGTTTATATTACCCGCCCTATTGATGTATTGTTTGGGGTGTGCTACGACGCTCGCCAAGCTAACCCACACCCACCCAACCCCCACAGTCCCGTAACCCTGCACCCACCTATGCCACCCACCTATACCACCCACACCCACCCATCTATACCACCCCCACCCACCCACCCAGTCCCTTAACCCTGTACCCACCTATACCACCCACCCACCTATATCACCCCCACCCACCCACCTTTACCACCCACCCACCTATATCACACACCCACCTATAATACCCCCCCCCCCCCCCCCATATCACCCCCACCCACCTATATCACCCCCACCCACCCACCCAGTTCCTTGAACCTGCACCTATACCCACCCCACCTATACCACCCACCCACCCACCCAGTCACGTAATCCTGCATCCACCTATACCACCCACCCCCACCCATTCACCTACTCAATCCTTTAACCCTGCACCCACCTATGCCACCCACACCCACCTAAATCACCCCCACCCACCCACCCAGTCCCTTAACCCTGCACCCACCTCCACTAACCAATCGCTCCCACTTGTTCGATGTCCATTCCACGAGTCATCATCATCATCAGCAATTAGGAGTCCACTGCTGGACAAAGGCCTACAAACCTTTTCCATGACTCCTGAGACTTTGCCAGCCGTTGCCATGTTACCCCTGCAGTCTTTTCTATCTCGTCTCTCCCCCTCTTGCCTGGTCTACTTCTATCGCCCTTTCCTTCTCTTGGGATCAAATCATTCAGTCTTATATACTCCACCTATTGTCCTCTCTTCTTGCTACATCTCCAACCAATCATTCCACGAGTAATGGTATATAATTTGTCGGTTACCTTGTGAACCACATAACATGTGTCTGGTTAACCCCTTATGTACCGGCAACGTTTGTATTATTTGATTTCAGCTTCATTTAGACTATTTTATGAAGCTTAGGAAGAATATATGGTAGCTAAAAGGGTTAATATATGGTGGATAAAAGGGTTAATATATGGTAGCTAAAAGGGTTAATATATGGTGGCTAAAAGGGTTAATATATGGTAGCTAAAAGGGTTAATATATGGTAGCTAAAAGGGTTAATATATGGTAGCTAAAAGGGTTAATATATGGTAGCTAAAATGGTTAATATATGGTAGCTAAAAGGGTTAATATATGGTAGCTAAAAGGGTTAATATATGGTGGCTAAAAGGGTTAATATATGGTAGCTACAAGGGTTAATATATGGTAGCTACAAGGGTTAATATATGGTAGCTACAAGGGTTAATATATGGTAGCTACAAGGGTTAATATATGGTAGCTACAAGGGTTAATATATGGCAGCTAAAAGGGTTAATATATGGCAGCTAAAAGGGTTAATATATGGCAGCTAAAAGGGTTAATATATGGCAGCTAAAAGGGTTAATATATGGCAGCTAAAAGGGTTAATATATGGTGGCTAAAAGGGTTAATATATGGCAGCTAAAAGGGTTAATATATGGCAGCTAAAAGGGTTAATATATGGCAGCTAAAAGGGTTAATATATGGCAGCTAAAAGGGTTAATATATGGGAGCTAAAAGGGTTAATATATGGTGGCTAAAAGGGTTAATATATGGGAGCTAAAAGGGTTAATATATGGTGGCTAAAAGGGTTAATATATGGTGGCTAAAAGGGTTAATATATGGTGGCTAAAAGGGTTAATATATGGGAGCTAAAAGGGTTAATATATGGGAGCTAAAAGGGTTAATATATGGTAGCTAAAAGGGTTAATATATGGTGGCTAAAAGGGTTAATATATGGGAGCTAAAAGGGTTAATATATGGGAGCTAAAAGGGTTAATATATGGTAGCTAAAAGGGTTAATATATGGTGGCTAAAAGGGTTAATATATGGTGGCTAAAAGGGTTAATATATGGTGGCTAAAAGGGTTAATATATGGTAGCTAAAAGGGTTAATATATGGTGGCTAAAAGGGTTAATATATGGTGGCTAAAAGGGTTAATATATGGTGGCTAAAAGGGTTAATATATGGTAGCTAAAAGGGTTAATATATGGTGGCTAAAAGGGTTAATATATGGTGGCTAAAAGGGTTAATATATGGTAGCTAAAAGGGTTAATATATGGTAGCTAAAAGGGTTAATATATGGTGGCTAAAAGGGTTAATATATGGTGGCTAAAAGGGTTAATATATGGTGGCTAAAAGGGTTTAATATATGGTAGCTAAAAGGGTTAATATATGGTGGCTAAAAGGGTTAATATATGGTGGCTAAAAGGGTTAATATATGGTGGCTAAAAGGGTTAATATATGGTGGCTAAAAGGGTTAATATATGGTAGCTAAAAGGGTTAATATATGGTGGCTAAAAGGGTTAATATATGGTGGCTAAAAGGGTTAATATATGGTAGCTAAAAGGGTTAATATATGGTAGCTAAAAGGGTTAATATATGGTGGCTAAAAGGGTTAATATATGGTGGCTAAAAGGGTTAATATATGGTAGCTAAAAGGGTTAATATATGGTAGCTAAAAGGGTTAATATATGGTAGCTAAAAGGGTTAATATATGGTGGCTAAAAGGGTTAATATATGGTAGCTAAAAGGGTTAATATATGGTAGCTAAAAGGGTTAATATATGGTAGCTAAAAGGGTTAATATATGGTGGCTAAAAGGGTTAATTGAGATAGTCTGTGGCCTTTTAATGGGTAGACGTCCTTCCTAAGCTGAACAAAGTGGGCTAATAGTTGTCAGATTATAAGGAAAAGTACATCACCGGTAAAGAAGGGGTTAAAAACAACCGCTTCACAAGCAGTGAGGTGGAGTGTGTGATGTAGGGGAATTGTGGTGGAGGGGGGGGGGGGATATACATGTATTTGTGGGTGGAACAGTATTTATGTAGGTGGTGGAGGGAGTGTGTGTGTGGGGGGTGTAGGTGTGTAGGTTTCGGGCTGTAGGTGTGTAGGGCTGTAGGTGTGTAGGGCTGTAGGTGTGTAGGGCTGTAGGTGTGTAGGGCTGTAGGTGTGTAGGGCTGTAGGTGTGTAGGTGTGTAGGGGAGAAGGGGGGCGTATTGTTGCGTGCATGCTTGAGCTCGTGTGTGTGTGTGTGTGTTAGAATGGTGTGGGAGGCTGTTAGAAAGCCCCCCAACGTCCCATCAACAACAACCCCCATGTCGGTGTTGAAGCAGGACCACAACCAACGGCCCTCCGGTTACTGCTCAACGCTTCTATTAAACCCACTCCTCCTCCCTCCCGCACACGACCACCCCCACAATACAGACCCCGCGTTTAACAGTGAGAGGACAACTGCTAATACCACAATTAACCTCTTTAACTACCACAGATCCTTCCTAAGCTACATAAAATCCTCTAAATATAGCTAGAATAAACTAATAAAGACTGTCGCCGGTACAGAAAGGGTTACAAATCCCGCTACTCCACATCCAAACCACCCCAAAATGGCGTTCAGACCGTGGCCTATTTGTCTCAAGGGAGTAGGGTACATTTTTTTTTTTTTTTTTTTTTAAATGTCCTCGCTAGACCTCCATCAAGCTTAAAACACACACACACACACACACACAGACACATCCCCCTTCGAGTTAAATATGTAAATTTTTCTATCGAAAAATGTTCCGGCCGAAGGCCAGTTCCTTCTAAAATTACAGGCTAGCTATCCCTCGCCAAGAATAAATTGACACCTAAATGGCACGAAAGGTTCTAATACTGACAAAGAAATGGGGCGAGAGGTCTTAAAATCTCCAAACTAGTGGACCGAACGTCATAAAATCTGAAAAGTGATCTCAAAACTAAAGGAGCTAAAAATGAGGGAGAAGGGGGTCCAGTAGACCCCCCCCCCCCCCACCTTGGACTGACAATGGGGGCTGAGGGTCGCCATACGATAGGGCAACCCGATGACACTCACACGTTTTAATTAGATTTCAATGAGTCAGCCACGTGTTGGGGTCGACATGGGGGTTGGTGGCTTACAACAACAGGGTACCGGTATAAGAACAGGGTAGCGGTGTTGGTGGCTTACAAAAACAGGGTAGCAGTATAGAGGGTCGACATGGGGATTGGTGGCTTAGAATAACAGAGTACACCGCCATTTCGGGACTTCGGTGAGACCTTTTCTGTTGAGCTAGACATATCGAAGGCCTTCGATAGAGTCTGGCACAAATCTCTAATTTCTAAACTACCCGCCTTCAGTTTCTATCCCTCCATCTGTGCCTTTGTCTCTAATTTCCTTTCCGGCCGTTCCATAGCTGCGGTTGTGGACAGCTATCGTTCACTTCCTCATCTTAGCAACTCCGGTGTTCCTCAGGGCTCTGTCCTATCTCCAATTCTCTTTCCAATTTTCATAAATGATCTTCTCAATTGTAGCTCCAGTCCTATCCATTCATATGCAGACGACTCTACCTTACACTACTCAATTAGTTTTCCAGAACGCCCCAGCCAGCAATCCCTCAAAAACAAACGTAATGAAGCCATACAACACTTATCTTCTGATCTAACTACTATTTCCAATTGGGTCAGAAAAAACCTTGTTGCCTTTAATGCTTCCAAAACCCAATTTATCCATCTATCTACCCGTCGTGAACTCCCAGCGGACTATCGCTTATATTTCAACAATACAAAAATCAACCCTTCATCTTCTCTCAGTATTCTTGGTGTCTCTTTTTCTTCTGCTCTCTTGGAAGGACCATATTACCAGTCTTGCTAAGGCAGCCTCCCAGAAGCTGGGTGTGCTCAACCGCCTCAAGGGGTTCTTTACCCCTGCACAGCTTCTTGCTCTGTACAGGGGCACGGTGCATTCTTGTATTAAGAATTGTTCACATGTGTGGGGAGGATCCTCTCACATAGCACTTCTAGACAAAGTAGAAAGGAAAGCCTATCGTATCATTAACTCCCATCCACTCACCGACTCTCTGCAATCTCTCTCTCTTCGCCGTAAAGTTGCATCTCTAGCTATTCTACCGCTACTACAATAGTCGGTGTTCCTCAGAGCTCTCTCAGTGCATACCACCACCTCTACGTAGGGTAGATGGTACCCGTCTTGCAACACAATCCCACCCTTACTCTGTGCAACTCTCCAACTCAAGAGTGAAGAGTGAAACGTTGCTCACAATCTTTCTTCTATTCAACAGCTGAGCTCTGGAAATCTCCCTGAATCCATGTTTCCCTCATCCTATGACTTAAATTGCTTCAAACTCCGTGTGTCCAGACATTTTGGCTCGAACATTCCTTAATTTTGGCCCTGCCACTCTTTCAACTCAGGGGGAGGCACTCTTCACAGGCAATTTTGCCTTTTGTCTCCCTCATCCACATACAAAAAAAAAAAAAAAAAAAAAATATATATATATATACAGTATATATATAGGTTTCAATGTTTTCCTGACGAGCGATAACGAGCCTGCAATTTAAGAGGTATCGGCCTTCGGCTGGGACAGTATTCTACCGAAACATTAACAATTTTGTCTTGAAAGGGGATCTAGGGGGTGCAATTTTAAACTAAATGGAGGTCTAGGGAACAAACTAAAAATCTCCCCTTCCGGCTCCAAGCTCCAGGCCATCGGGTGCCATCTTGTTTCGCGGTCTCTTTCTGGGCATTATTCCTGACCCATTATTATGTACCGGCAGCGTCATTTGTATTGTATTTTAGCTAATGTGTGTTGTATATAAGCTTTATTTTGATGCATTGATTTTGTTCTTTTTTCTTTCTCTTTCCAAGCGCTAGTGAATTCTTCGGAAAAATTGGCGCTTATTATTATTATTATTATATTTAGATTATTTCGGCCAGCTATAGAAGGATCTGTGGTGGTAAAAAGGGTTAAGAGAGATAGTTCGAAGCCTGTTAATTGCTGGAAGCTCTTTTGAAACTGAATAAAATCGTCTAATAGTTGCCAGAATAAAGTTAAAAGGACTTGGCCGGTACAGATGAGGGTTTAGCACGACTAGGAAACAAAATGGCGTCCAAATGTCACTGAAGGGATGTAGTACCAGTAGGAAACAAGATGGCGTCCTAATGTCAACTGAATGGATGTAGTACCAGTAGGAAACAAGATGGCGTCCAAATGTCAACTGATGGGATGTAGTACCAGTAGGAAACAAGATGGCGTCCAAATGTCAACTGATGGGATGTAGTACCAGTAGGAAACAAGATGGCGTCCAAATGTCAACTGAAGGGATGTAGTACCAGTAGGAAACAAGATGGCGTCCAAATGTCAACTGAAGGGATGTAGTACCAGTAGGAAACAAGATGGCGTCCAAATGTCAACTGAAGGGATGTAGTACCAGTAGGAAACAAGATGGCGTCCAAATGTCAACTGATGGGTGTATTTATTTGTTCATTTATGTATATTTTATTGTTTCTTTAGTTTCCTCCCTAAACCTCCATCAATCTTAAAAAAACACTCTCCCAAGACCCTCATTAAAAATACATTTGTACATTTTTCGGTAGAAAAAGGTTCCTCTTAAAATACAGGTCGCTATCGCTCGCCAGGACAAAATTGACACCTAATTGACACGAAAAGTCTTGATATTGACAAAGAAATGGTGCGAAAGGTCATAAAATCGCCAAACTAATGGGCCGAACGTCTTAAAATCTGAAAACTAATGGGGCTAAACATGAGGAAGAAGGGGGGGACCAGAAAAACGACCCACCTCCCCTTAAGGGTTGCAGCACGAGTAGGAAACAAGATGGCGCCTAAATGTCAACTCCGCGGGGCCCTGTTTGATCAGTCTCACCGCCATGGGGGCGCTCTGTCGTAGAAAACGGAATGCGGTCGAGTTACGGGCAGCTCTTTTTAAGATGGTGTCACACGAGCGCTTTTTCCGGCAATTTTCGAGAGCAATTTTAGTTTTTAATATTTTGATGATTTCACATTGGAATCGGGAACTAGACTGACGGTAGGTTATGTTAGGCGGCTGAAATCTGATATAACTGATATTTTAAAGCTGCCAGACTACTATTGCTCGTACAAATGGACGGAAAAAGCGCTCGTGTGACACCGGCTCAGTACTTGGAAGGCTTCGCATTGTCTTGTGGGGTAAGCATTTAGATAATGGTCGCGGGCCGCCTATTGTTAGCGAAGAATAGACGTCCTTTGTATTAGGTTACTTTAAGGGGACATGGGCCGGTTTTCTGGATCACTTTCTCCCTCATGTTTAGCCCCATTAGTTTTCATATGTTAATATGTTTGCCCCATTAGTTAGTCGATTTTAAGACCTTTCGCCCCATTTCTTCGGCAATATTTAGACCATTCGTGCTATTTAGGTGTCGAATTTTTCCCTGGCGAACGATAGTGAGCCTGTAATGTTGGAAGAACCGGCCTTCGGCCGGGAAATTTTTCTATCGAAAAATGTACAAATTAATCTAGAAGGGGGATCTAATGGATGTTTGTTTTAATTTGATGGAGGTCTGGGGAGGAAACTAGAAAAATAATTAATAGACGTCCTTTGTATTAGATTACTTTAAGGGGAGGTTTTTAGTTGATTCCCTAGACTTCCATCAAGCTTAAAATTATTCCCCCTAGACCCCCTTTCAAGATAAATTTGTACATTTTTCGGTAGAAAAATGTCCCGGCCGAAGGCCGGTTCCCCTTAAATTACAGGCTCGCTTTCGCTCGCCAGGAAAATATCGACACCTACTGTAGATGGCACGAATGGTCTTAAAATTGACAGAAATGGGGCGAGGGTTCTTAAAATCGCCAAACTAATGGGGCAAGCGTCTTTAAATCTCACAAGCAATGGGGCTAAACATGAGGGAGAAAGAGGTTCAGAAAAAAATCCTCCAGGTGGAAATCTCCCCTTAAATATGAGCAGTTCTTGGGTCTACACCTGTTTGTCATCTTTTGTTCAATAAGAATGGAAGTCGTTTTCTATACTGTATACATTCAATAATTGTATATTACATAGTGCTATTATATTTTACGGGGATGCTTATATAGTTAAGGACGATATACTTTGAAAATAGAGTTACTGATATATAATTGTTATGGTATATATTATATCCTTATTGTGTAGCCGCTCAATTAAAAATACTATATATATATATACAGTATATATAATTGACTTTTTATGTACTTAATTATGTAAATATAGATATCAGTATTTATTTGTTGGTGAATTAACCCCTTCAGTATTTGAGCATGTATTTATTCCTTATATTCTAGCTATCAGTAGACGATTTTGATTTAGTTTAGGAAGGCATGTTGAAAGCCGGAGGGTTAATGGGGATAACCTTTACCTCTTTGATTCTTAGACGGTCTACCAAAGCTGAATAAAGTCGTCTTATTATATAGCCTTGATACAGTGGAAAAAGGAGTACTGTAAGGGTGAATATTGTTTATGGTATGAGATCTAGACCGTTCGCCCCACTATTATAGCGATTATTAAAACTTTCGTTCCATATTCTCTTTGTCAATTTCAAGAACTTTCGGGCCATTTAGGTGTCGATTTTGTCATTGCAAGCGATACCGAGCCTGCAATTCAGTTACCCAGTCATTTGTCTACCGAATAATGTACTTGGGGTGAATTTTAAGTTTGATGGAGGTGTAGGGTGGAAAATTAGAATAATAACATTAATAATAAAACAAAGAAAATACAGAGAGAGAGAGAGAGAGAGACGATGACAGCCGATACAGATTGGTAGATGAACACAGAAGGAAGGTGATAGGGAGAGAAGGGATTAAGCTATTTTTTTGTCTGGCCCCCTTTTCCCTCGTGTTTAGCCCCATTAGTTTTTTTTTATAGATGTTCGCCCCCATCAGTTTGTCTATTTTAAGATATATTACCCTAATTTCTGTGACAATATTAACACCTTTCGTGCCATTGGTCGATATTTTCCTGGCGAGCCTGTAATTTAGGAGGAAGCGGCCTGCGGCCGGGAAATTTTTCTACCGATTTTTTTTACAAATTTATGTCGATGGTCTTGTTTTTTTTTGTTTTTTTTTCAAATTTTGATAAAGGTTAGGTAAATGCTCTATGCACGAAAAGGGTTGACAGAGCCTGCAAGGAAAGAGAGAGAGAGAGAGAGACGGGAGATGACAGCCGATAAAGATTGGTAGATGGACACAGAAGGAGGGTGGAGATAGGGAGAGAAGGGATTAAGGAGGGAGGGGCCGAGGAAGAAAGAGGGGAGAGAGAGAGAGAGGGAGGGGGGGGAGGGGGTAATTGAGGAGATAAGAGAGAGAGATGAAAGGAGGGATTTAGTAAGGAGTTGTAAGGCCGAGGGAAGAGGAGAGAGAGGAGGGAAGGAGAGAGAGAGGAGAGAGTAGAAAAGGAGGTAAAAGAAGCGAGAGAGGAGAAAGGGAGATAGAGTGGAGAGAAAGGCAATTGAGGAGATAGGAGAGAGGTGTGAAAGGAGGGTTTTTAGTAAAGAATTGTAAGGGCGTGGGGAAGAGGAGAGAAGGATAGATAGAAAAGATAGAAGATAGAGTAGGGAATGAGAGAGAGAGAGAGAGAGAAGGGGGTCAAGAACTGGAAGGGAGCGAAGGAAGTATGTTGAGAGAGAGAGAGAGAGAGAGAGAGAGAGAGAGAGAAGGGGGTCAAGAACTGGAAGGGAGCGAAGGAAGTATGTTGAGAGAGAGAGAGAGGAGAGAGAGAGAGAGAGAGAAGGGGGACAAGAACTGGAAGGGAGCGAAGGAAGTATGTTGAGAGAGAGAGAGAGAGAGAGAGAGAGAGAGAAGGGGGTCAAGAACTGGAAGGGAGCGAGGGAAGTATGTTGAGAGAGAGAGAGAGAGAGAGAGAGAGAGAGAAGGGGGTCAAGAACTGGAAGGGAGCGAGGGAAGTATGTTGAGAGAGAGAGAGAGAGAGAGAGAGAGAGAGAGAGAGAGAGAGAGAGAGAGAGAAGGGGGGTCAAGAACTGGAAGGGAGCGAGGGAAGTATGTTGAGAGAGAGAGAGAGAGCGAGAGAGAGAGAGAGAGAGAGAGAAGGGGGGTCAAGAACTGGAAGGGAGCGAGGGAACTATGTTGAAAAGGAGAGAGAGAGTACAAAGGAGTACAAAGGAAATCAAGCAACAATAGGTCTAGTGACCCTTCTAGGCTGCTTGTCCTCCAAAACACTGAGGATCAAGTGTCCAAACAGTGGTTTAGAGTGGGTAAGGGAACATTGGAAGGGAACTACTGCCCTGGAACTAATGTCCGTGGCAGGATTAGGAAGTTAGTAGGGGACAGATGGGTTAGTAATTGATGGGAGGATAAAATAAAGTTATTCATTTACAAACGCAGTCAGTCGCGGGTTTGATGCGAGATATTTGTCTAGGCGAAGTTTAAATGAATCAACGGTGCTGCAGTCTATGACATCTCGGGGAAGCCCATTCCATAAGTTGACAACTCGATTGAAGAAGAAATTCTTAGCTTCGTGCGAGTTAAAAGATTTACCAATAATTTTGCAACCGTTTCCCCGCGTGTAATTAGATTGGTCGATAGTGAAGTACTTACTACAGTTCATATTGTCGATGCCTTTGATGATTTTGAACACTTGAATTAAGTCGCCTCTTAATCTGCGCTGGGTTATAGGAAATAGATTTAATTCTCTAAGACGCTCCTCGTATGGTTTGTTCTTTAGGCTAGGTATAATTTTGGTAACTCTACGATGGAGAGATGGAGAGACTGTGTAAGAAAGGCTTTGGATGATAGAGGAATGACTATAGATCAGGCAGGGGAAGTGGTGGTGGACAGGAGTGAATGGAGAATGCTTGTGAATAGTTGAGTGAACACGTGGTCATTTGGAGTAAGGGGTCGGGCGCAAGTTGGACTAGATAATAGTCCATCAGGTGCCTGGCCCGGGGAGACGATTAATATGAAGGGTGCGCCTGGAAGTGTGGTGGGAGGGCTTGTGGCTTTGGCTCCGCTGCATGTCTGCCTGCCGAGATCGGAACCTCTCCGGGTGGTCGGGGGCCGGGGGAGTGCTGGAGCGACCTTGGTGACCCTGGTCTCTGGGTCTTCTCCTGGGTGACCTGGATGTGTGTGAGTTTGTGCTTTTTATCTGTGTTTATTTGTTGTTTTATGTTGTTTTTGTGTTTTCCCTGTTCTTGCTCTGTCTTGAGTCGGCTACCCCCAAAATGGGGATTGGGCCTGAGCATATAGATAGATAGATAGATAGAACTCTACGTTGAACTCGTTCTAGCTTGTCTATATCTTTTTGGTAATAAGGGCACCAGCATTGAACGCAGTATTCCAGAAGAGGGCGGACTAAGGAATTGTAAAGGGTTAGGATAATGTCTTTGGATTTATGCTCAAATGACCTGCCTATAAAGCCAATTATTTTGTTTGCCTTCTTAACAACTTCTGAACATTGTTGGCTAGGTTTTAGGTTACTCGATATTGTTACTTCCAGATCGGTTTCTCTGTTTACATTCTTAAGCTGAGTGCCATTCATTAAATAGTTTGCTTTCTCATTTTGGTATCCGATATGTAGTACTTTACATTTATCCGCATTGAAACTCATTTGCCAAATTTGGGTCCAACATGACAACTTATCTAGATTGTGTTGCATATCGTCAACTTGTTCTTTTGAGAGTACGCTATTTGCAATTTTTGTATCGTCAGCAAATTTTGAGATTGTACAGGTGAGACCCTCATCTATGTCGTTGATGTAAATTAGAAAGATAATTGGTCCTAGTACCGATCCCTGGGGTACCCCGCTACTTACATTGGTCCATTTAGATGCCTTACCGTTTATGACTACTCTTTGCTTTCTGTCGCTGAGCCAATTTTCTATCCATTTCAACACACCATCTTGTATTCCATGCGCTTTTAGTTTTAGCAGTAAACGTTTGTGCGGAACTTTGTCAAAGGCCTTTTGAAAATCAAGGTATATAATATCTACAGCTTTACTCTCATCGTAGAGGTTGAGGATATCGTGGAAGAAGTCTAAGAGGTTTGTTAAACAGGAACGTTTTTTACGAAAGCCGTGTTGAGTATCTTTAAGTATGTTATTTTCCTCTAAGTGATTTACGAGTCTGTCTCTTATGAGTGTTTCTAACATTTTACATACAACTGAGGTTAAGCTAATTGGACGATAGTTACTGGGTAGGGATTTGCTGCCGTTTTTGAATATCGGTGTTACGTTGGCTAGCTTCCACTGATCAGGCATATTTCCAGACTGCAAGGATTTATTAAATAGCAATGTCAGTGGTTTGGAGAGCTCATCCTTAGCTTCCTTTAGGACTCTAGGTGAGATTTTATCAGGTCCAGGCGTTTTATTTACCTTCAGTTTATCTAAACAATTCAATACTTCTCTCTCTGTAACGGTGATATTGCTTAGAACATCTGAATTATCAATCTGAATCGGCGATGGTGTAGGGATATCACTGAGGTCTTCCGTTGTAAAAACTGATGCAAAGAAGGTATTGAGGGCATGACTCATTTGTACTTCGTCTTTGGTGTATTCTCCATTTTCATCGACTAACGGTCCAACAGTTGAAGTAACTACTTTTTTCTTTCTGATATAACTATAGAATTCTTTCGGGTTTGTTTTACTTTGATTCGCAATATGTAACTCTAGGGTCTTTTTATTTAGCTTAATTAATGTTTTGGCTTTGCGTCGTAGCTCTACAAATTTCACCCGTTCTTCGACATTTTGTAAGGATTTTAATCTATCATTGACTAACTTTTTAGCAGAGTTTGAAATATCTTTATTCCACCATTTGGGCTTATTATTAAGGCCTGGACGCCGTATTTTTGATGGTATGCAGTCCTGCACTGCTTTTAGGTAAGTGGTTTCGAATAATTCCCAAGATGTATTTATGTCGTTATTGTTAATTAAAAAGCTCCAGTCGTTTCTTTAACCATAGCTCTAAGTTTATGAAAGTTTGCTTTCTTGAAATTAGGGACTTTTTCGATGCTGCTATTTGGTTCGTTACTAGTAAACTTTAAAGTGAAAGTTATTGTACGATGGTCGCTGTTACTGAATTCATCACCAACATTCAAATTCTCTATTAATTCTTCTTTTGTTGCAAGTACAAGGTCAAGAACATTATTACCACGGGTCGGCGATCGAACAAATTGATAGAGTGAACTCTTTTGCAAGTTCGCATACAAGTCATGTCCGGAGTGTGAAGTAAGAGTATCGCCCCACTTGGTCACAGGTAAATTAAAGTCGCCAAAAAATACGGTATCTTGTGAGTTACTTACATCTGCAATTTGTTCATAAATTTCTCGGTCAGTTTGCACCGATTGAGCTGGAGGTCTGTATATTAATGCAAGTATTATTTTTGTACCTTTATTATTCTTTATTAGCACAAAAGATGTGTCGACGTTCACAATTTGAGGTTTTGACAAGAGGGTCGGTTAAGACTTTCTTTGATATAAAATAAAACGCCACCTCCATTTTTATTTATTCGGCTTTTCTCAAACATTACATAACCGGGAAGTGAATACTCTGCTAAAAAGTCTCTATCTACTGTATTGAGCCAAGATTCTGTTATACCAATCACATCATAATTTTCAGTAAACACTAGTTCCTCTAAATCTGAAAATTTATTGCGTATGCTACGAGCGTTTGCATTGAAAACCTTTAAAGTTGCGGTTTTAGAACTCACAGAACGTTCTTTAATCAAATTTTTGGTTCTGGTCGGATCTACATTTACATTCATGGCTGTCATCGGTCCTCGGTCGTTATCCCTGGCGGTTTTGAATTTGGGTCGTGTTGGTGGAGCCTTATCCAAATTCGCGAGAGAGAGAGAGAGAGAGAGAGAGAGAGAGAGAGAGAGAGAGAGAGAGAGAGAAGCAAGACGAAAGGGAAGGGAGCGAGGGAGAAGAGAGAAGAAGTCGAGGAACTGGAGAGAGAGGATAGAAAAGAAAGAAGAGAGGGGAGGGGGGGTAAAACAAGAGCGAAGGAGAGCTGGGGGCAAGTCGTAAGGTAAGAAAAATCTAGACCGGGGAACTGTATGAGAATAATATTGCACTTGGCAGTAATGGGCGAGGTGGATCAAAGAACTTGGGTAAAAAGAATAATAGGGTGGATGGGAAAGAGATATAATATGACCTGGATGGGAAGAATCCTAGGGTGATGGGAAGAAAAATAGAAAAGGGAGAAAGGAAGATAAGGCCAGTAGGTGGATGGGGAGTAATATTTAGGGAAGAGAAGGACATATATAGGGTGGATGGAAAGAGAGAATAATAGGTGGCTGGGAAAGATAGAATATAGAGAGAAGGAGTGAAGTAGGGGTTGGAATAGGTATTTATATTTTTAATGTAATTATCTTATTGATTATTTAGTTCTCCGAAGATCCAAGTTACAAAATACTCCAAAGACCCCCCTCCCCCCTTCGAGATAATTTTTTGCATTTTCAGGCAGAAGAATACACGGCGAAGGCCGGTTCCGTCTAATGCACGAAGTATTTTAAAATCGCCAAACTAATGGGGCAAACGTCTGCAAATCTCAAAACAAATGGGGTTAAACTTGAGGGAGAAGGGGGCAAATTGGCGGTCTCTATCTTGGTTACTCCGCTATTATGCGATGTGTAGCGAAATATGTTGATAATTATGAACACTTGGTGGTAATGGACGTAGAGACAGGTGTTTTATACTTGTCCATCGATAAATCGACATCAGGAACTGAATATACCGCCAGCTGGAAATAAAGACACTGCAGTATAGTAAAGCGAATATATGATGATATAAGGACTACACATTGTTTTCCTTATGGTGTCGCTACTAGGGGAGATAGGCAGGTACGAAGGTCTTCATGGTCTCTTTATTCGCTTAGTAATTTTCAAAAAGATTTTCAAGCCAAACATGTTCTTCATTTTGGTAGTATATAGCCAGGTGGAGTTCCGTTAATATTGTTCATCAAGATCAAGTATAAACCTTTGTAAGTTAATCTGTAATACATGGTTAACCCACTTTGTGTGAGAGATAGCCCTTGGTAGTGGAATTATGGCAAGTGATTGTTGATATTGTTAGTATGATTATATTATTTATTATTAGTAGTAGTAGTAGTAGTAGTATTAGTAGTAGTAGTAGTAGTAGTAGTATTAGTAGTAGGTGTACGGTAGCATGTATATATATATATATATATATATATATATATATATATATATAATACCATATATATATATATATTATATAAGATATATATATATATGAGAGAGAAGGCGACCAGATGAATACCGAAGGAGGCAGACAGAGGTTAAACATGGGGGGGGGGGGGAGAGAGAGAGAATGTAACAGCTAGAAGTTGGGGGGGGGAGGAAGGGGGGCTGCATATAAGAGTGGGGGGCAGGGGGGGGCATAAGTCAACAAAGCCCCTGGTTGACTCAATACACTGACGAGAGTGGTCAATCGAACCCTCCGCTCCAGAAGAAAAATAAACCACACGATTCGCTTTTGTTTTCGTGTTTGGCTCCCAGCCGCCGTTCCCGAAGCTAAACAATGCGCGGCGATCATCTTTTTGTTTTTTTATGATTATTAATATTTTGTTTTGTTTTCGCTTTTTGGAATCGATGAGGAAAGGGTTTGTTTGTTGCTGTTGGTTCATACGCAAATATCGGGCCGTTTTCTTTGTTTTAAACATTTGTTGCTGTTTGGTTCATACGCAAATATCGGCTCCCTTTTCTTTGTTTTAAACCTTTTGTTGCTGGTGTTTCATACGCAAATACCGGCTTCCGTTTTCTTTGTTTTAACCCTTTGTTATTGCTGTTGGTTCATACGCAAATATCGGCCTGTTTCTTTGTTGTGTGTGTGTGTGTGTGTGTGTGTGTGTGGGGGGGGGGGGGGTTTCTGGACCCCCTTCTGCCTCATTCTTAACCTCATTAGTTATCAAATTTTAAGAGCTTCGCCCCTTTAGTTTGGCGATTTGAATTGTTTTCGTCCCATTTCTTTATTTCTTTGTCAATATTAAGACCTTTCGTGTCATTTAGGTGTCGATTGTAACCTGGTGAGCAATAGCAGGCCTGTAATTTAGCAGGAAACTACCGATAAATGTACAATATTTTCTCAAAGGTTAGGGATACAAAGGAAGGAAAACAAGCAACAACAGATATACTGATCCTTACTAGGGTGTGTTTTTTTGGGGTAAAGCTTGATAGAGGTCTAGGTTGCAAACTAAAAACCCTCCCTTAACCCTTTTGTTGCTGGTGGTTCATACGCAAATACAGGGTCCTTCCTTTGTTTCAACCTTTAGTTTAATGAAGTGTATGGCCTTAGGGATATACCTGGAGGGTATTATGATAGGGATATTGGAGTCACATTCCTTGGCAATGGTCGTTGGGATATCGATACATCCGTTTGCAGTAGTCGGGTTAAGGGGAGGTTTTTAGTTGATTCCTAGACTTCCATCAAGCTTAAAATTACTCCCCTTGACCCCCTTTCAAGTAAAATTTGTAAAGTTTTCGATAGAAAAATGGCCTGACCGAGGGCCAGTTCCCCTTAAAAACAGGCTCGCTATCGCTCGCCAGGAAAAAATGGACAAGTAAATGGCACGAAAGGTCTTAAAATTGACAGAAATGGGGGGGGGGGTTCTTAAAATCGCCAAACTAATGGGCAAGCGTCTTTAAATCTCACAAGCAATGGGGCTTAACATGAGGGAGAAAGAGGTTCAGAAAAATCCTCCAGGTGGAGATCTCCCCTTAATTTAGTTTGGGCTGTCTTTAATTTAGTTTGGGCTGTCATTAATTTAGTTTGGGCTGTCATTAATTTTCATGTTCCTTCCAACAACCAACTCTCCTCCTAAAATCGATTTATGAAATTTACAAACACATGTGGCAGTCCGTGGATTCGAACCCAGGACGCTCACACCGAAAATCAACACCTTATGCATCGCACCACGAAGACAGTGTAGCTTGAAGTAATATTAGTTTTATATGATGATAATTATTATACAAGGATATTACTGAGGGATATGGCGTTCACATTCCTTGGCACTTTGGAAGGCCGATACTTCAGTTTGAATCCGTCGGTTTATCTAAAGCCGGTATCACACGCGAGGTTCTTCACTCAACATTTATAGTGAACACTGGTCTGGCAGCTTATAAGGTTAACATTTATAATATGTCTGCCACCTAAATTCATCTATTACCAGTCTAAGTTTCCGATACCAGTGCAAAATATTCCAGAAATGTTGCCATAAAAATGTTGACCATCGAATGTTGACTATACTTCAGTTTGAATTAGTCGGTTTATCTTAGTTTGTTAAGGGTGGATGGGACTCGTTAGCCTTGGTCGGCAATTCATCTAGGGGAGACAACCTTATACAAATTCGGGTGGATGGGACTCGTCAGCCTTGGTTGGCAACCTGTCTAGGGGAGTAAACCTGATACAAATCCGTACTGCTTACCTAAGGGTAAGGCAGGTTAGTGGATGGATTAGCCGAACACCACTGTAGAAAAATAGTGCTAACAAGATACACAGAGGGCCTCGGAGTCGGACGGATCCTAAATTGAGTGGTCAATCCTGTAAGTCCTTCACTAAACTGGCTCGGGTTTGTCCCTCTCACAGGGAATAGGTCCGCTTGGGGGCATTCTGTGTATGGGCACCGTCGTAATGGGAGTAAGGTGTCCAGCAATAGATAGATAGATAGATCGTAGTTTGGGCTGATATTGATGTATCTCTGAGTGCTATTAGTGAGGTTTGGAGGGGTATTGGATTCCCATTCCTAGGCAGTGTTCGTTGTAAGGTCGATATTGCCGAGTTATTGCTTGAAGTTATATTAAGGGGAAATTTCCACTTCAGAGATTTTTTCTGGACCCCTTTCTCCCTCATGTTTAGCCCCATTGCTTTTGATATAAAACGTTCGACCACTTAGTTTAGCGATTTTAAGAACTTTCGCCCCATTATTAAGACCTTTCGTGCCATTCAGGTGTCCAATTTTATCCTGGCGAGCGATAGCGAGCCTGTAATTTAAGAGGAACCGGCCTTTAGCCGGGAATTTTTCTGCCGAAAAATGTACAAATTTATCTTGAAAGGGACTCAAGGGGGTGTAATTTTAAGCTTGATGGAGGTCTAGGGAACAAACTAAATACCTACCCTTAAGTTTGATAATTGTGCCCCCTAAAATAGTCCAGCAGTACACTAGACTGTATGATAATATAATCCATGAAGCCGAACCTCTTTGGGAGAGAGCCGGAGTCACACGAGCCGTTTTTCGAGCAATTTTTACGGGCAATTGTGGTCAGAAAGCTTACAAAATGACCCTTTATCAGAATTCAGCCGCCTAACATAATCTACCTTCAGTCTAGTTGCCGATACCAGTGCCATAAAGTCCCGAAATATTACGAGAAAAAATTTGCTCATGGAAAATTGACGGAAAAATCGCTCGTGTGACAGCGGCTGAACACACTCTGCTTAAGGGGAGATTTCCACTTGAGGGATTTTTTTCTGGACTCCTTTCTCCCTCATGTTTAGCCCCATTGCTTTTGAGATTTTAAGACGTTCGCCCCATTATTTTGACGATTTTAAGAACTTTCGACCCATTTCTGTCAATGTTAAGACCTTCCGTGCCATTTAGGTGTCGATTTTATCCTGGCGAGCGATAGCGAGCCTGTAATATAAGAGGAACCGGCTTTCAGCCGGGACATTTTTCTACCGAAAAATGTACAAATGTATCTTGAAAGATGGTCAAGGGGGTGACATTTTAAAGATTGCTGGAGGATTAAAAAACACACTAGAAACCTCCCCTAAGGCTGAAAGACAAGAGGATTACGGAAGACCACCTTGTGTTTATAACATCTTCAACAGCAATATTGCCAAAACATAATTTTACCCTGGTTTGGTGAAAATCTATAACATATTCCATCCGCCAGATTTAATTAAATATGAGAAACAAATGTATTGACTTGACACACGATAAACCACACCCTCAAAACACAAACACATCAACTGACCCACACATCCCAAACACACAAACGAAAAGCACAAAAACACACACACAAGAATCCCCGACCCCCCCTCCGACCCCTTACACTCACACCAGCACACGACACACACACCGCCACACCGACACACACACACAAACCGACACACACTCTCACCGACACACACACACACCTCTCCGTGGCATAACAGATAGCGAGTCTGGTTCACAACCAGAGAAGGTCCCCGAGGCGGGACCCGGGCGGGGAAAGGACATTTGGGCAAGTCTCTTAACGGGGTAGACGCTGTTCACCTAGCCGTATAAATAGGAACCGGGAATACGTGGACGAAGTTGTGACGTCCCATCTGGGGTTGGTGATCGGTTACAAGGTGAGATGGGTATCGTACTGGTCAACCTAAGAACTGGTCAACCCTAAGCCTTCGGGTGAGACTGGTACCGTAGTGAGAATGGTACCGTACAGATTAACCCTAAGCCTTCGTTTCCAGATGTCGCCAATTGGCTAAAATAATACAGACTACACACACATCCACAGGCCATTCCAATGATACATAAACACCTAAACATGCATTTCACGCAATACATTCCCAGTGAAGGAGGCGCGAGAATAATGAGCTTAGCTTGCATTGCGTGGATTGCCCCTTGACGAACCAGTAAGTGAA
>CM064541.1:35051164-35078721 GCA_032716605.1 Paralithodes platypus | reverse complement strand
TAGGGGAGAGAGATGGGGAAAGGTTATTTATATATATATATATATATATATATATATATATATATATATATATATATATATATATAAAGGGGGTATTCTGGACCCCCTTCTCCCTCATGTATAGCCCCATTAGTTTTGAGATTTTAAGACATTAGCCACATTATTTTGGCGATTTAAGCCCTTGCTAAGCACTTAGGTGTTGATGTAGGTCTGGCGAGCAATAGCGAGCCTGAAATTTGGTAGGAATCAGAAATATACACAGATTTATATCGAAGGGGAGTCTAGGGGGTGTTTTCAAGCTCGATGGAGGTATAGGGAATAAACTATCTATCTATCTATCTATCTATATGCTCAGGCCCAATCCCCATCTTGTCCTATTGTTTTTTATTTTTTATTGTTTTTTTCAATTTTTTGTTTATAAATTAAAAATAATAAATAATTATTATTTTTATATACAAACAAAAATCTCCCTTTAAGGGGATATTTCCACTTGAGGGATTTTTTTATTTGCCCCTTTCTTCATCATGTTTAGCCCCATTGCTTTTTATATTTTAAGACGTTCGCCCCATTAGTTTGACGATTTTAAGAACTTTTGCCCCATTTATGCCACTTTTAAGACCTTTCGTGCCATATACTGTAGGTGTCGATTTTTTCCTGGCGAGCGATAGCGAGCCTGTAATTTAAGGGGAACCGGCCTTTGGCCGGGACATTTTTCTACCGAAAAATGTACAAATTTATCTGGAAAAGGGGGTCTAGGGGGGAGTAATTTTAAGCTTGATGGAAGTCTAGGGAATCAACTAAAAACCTCCCCTTAAGCTTTATTCGATCACTTGAGAAAATATCCACAACAAATCCTAAAAAAATATATTATCAATATAATAAAATATACTTTTCTGGGTAAATACTATAAAAAAACTAAATAAAAAAACTATAAAAAAATAAAAAACAAGAACTATAAAAAAAGAACCTGTCTCAGCTGTCGAATAATGGATCTTAGCTGAGTAAAGCCGGTATCACACCACGAGAGCTTTTATAGTCAACATTTTTCTGGCAACATTTCTTGAATATTTTGCCCGGGTATCGGAAATTTAAGACTGATGGTAGATGAATTGAGGTGACCGAAATAATGTAAATGTGGACTTCATAAGCTGCCAGACCAGTGTTGCGGATAAATGTTGAGGGTAAAAGCGCTCGTGTGATACCCGGGCTCAATAACCGACCACATTCAAAGCCAACACGACAGCACCTTATAAATAACCTGGACCGTTTTTCTGGACCCCCTTCTCCCTCTTGTTTAGCCCCACTGGTTTTGAGATTATAAGACGTTCGGCCCATTAGTTTGGCGATTTTAACACCTTTCGCCCCATTTTGTTGTCAATTTTAAGACCTTTCGTGCCATTTAGGTGTCGATTAATTCCTGGCGAGCGATAGCGAGCCTGCAATTTAAGAGGATCCGGCCGAACCTACCGAAAAATTTACAAATTTATCAGTGGGGTCTAGGGGGTGTTTTTGTAAGCTTGATGGAGGTCTAGGGAGGAAACTAAACAAATATATGAATAAATGAATTAATAGACCCAACAAACGGTCAGTCTCCCCTTAACCTATCGTGTAACACCTTCAGAGCTTCAACTTTCACCCTTAGTATAATACTCCATAAGATCGTGTGTGTGTGTGTAAGAGAGAGAGAGAGAGAGAGAGAGGTCGAGACGAGAGAGAGGACGGAGAGGATGGAGCGAGATGACGGGAGACTGGTGGAGAGTAGATTGAGCGTTGAGAGAGAGAGAGAGAGAGAGAGAAAAAACAAAGCTAGAGAGAGAGAGAGTGAAAGTGAGTGAGAGACAGTGTGAGAGTGATCAGTGTGTGTATATGTGTGTGTAAGAGAGAGAGAGAGAAACAAAGCTAGAGAGTGAGTGTGAGTGAGAATGAGAGTGAGAGAGTGAGAGAGTGAGTGAATGACATGTGACCTCATTCTGGCCCCCCCATAATCACCTGGTCCTTCATCCTGAGTCTTGAGTGATACTTGACGTGACTAAACCCTCCCAGGCATGGCATACACACACACACACACACACACACATACTGTACATACACACACTATACATACATACCTACCATACGTAGATATACACACAGCCATATACAAATACACACACAGCCATATACACATACACACAGCCATATACAATTACACACACAGCCATATACAATTACACACACAGCCATGTACACATAAACACAGCCATATACACATACACACACAGCCATATACACATACACACACAGCCATATACACATACACACACAGCCATTATACACATACACACAGCCATATACACATACAGCCATATACACATACACACACAGCCATATACACATACACACACAGCCATATACACATACACACAGCCATATACACATACACACACAGCCATATACAATTACACACACAGCCATGTACACATAAACACAGCCATATACACACACAGCCATATACACATACACAAACAGCCATATACACATACACACACAGCCATTATACACATACACACAGCCATATACACATACACACAGCCATATACAATTACACACACAGCCATGTACACATAAACACAGCCATATACACATACACACACACACACACAGCCATATACACATACACACAGCCATATACACATACACACACAGCCATATACACATACACACACAGCCATATACACATACACACAGCCATATACACATACACACACAGCCATATACAATTACACACACAGCCATGTACACATAAACACAGCCATATACACATACACACACAGCCATTATACACATACACACAACCATATACACATACACACACAGCCATATACAATTACACACACAGCCATATACACATACACACTCAGCCATATACAGTACACATACACACACAGCCATATATACCTCCCCGTGGCGTAACGGATAGCGCGTCTGGCTCACAACCAGGTCTCGAGTTCGAGACCCGGGCGGGGAAGAGACATTTGGGCAAGTCTCCTAACGGTGTAGCCTCTGTTCACCTAGCAGTATAAATAGGAACCTGGTATAAGTGGACGAAGTTGTGACGTGCCATCTGGGGTTGGTGATCGGTTACAAGGTGAGATGGGTATCGTACTGGTCAACCTAAGCCTTCGGGTGAGACTGGTACCGTAGTGAGAATGGTACCGTACAGATTAACCCTAAGCCTTCGTTTCCAGATGTCGACAATTGGCTAAAAATACAGACTACACACACATCCACAGCCATTCCAACGATACATAAACACTTAACATGCATTTCACGCAATACATTCCCAGTTAAGGAGGCGCGATAATAATGAGCTTAGCTCGCATTGCGTGGATTCCCCTTGACGAACGAGTGAGTGAATAACACACATGCGATGCGAAGAGGAGGTGGAAGAAGAAGAGGAGGAGGAAGAGGAGGTGGAAGAAGAAGAGGAGGTGGAAGAAGAAGAAGAGGAGGAGGAAGAGGAGGTGGAAGAAGAAGAGGAGGAAGAGGAGGTGGAAGAAGAAGAGGAGGTGGAAGAAGAAGAGGAGGAGGAAGAGGAGGTGGAAGAAGAAGAGGAGGTGGAAGAAGAAGAGGAGGAGGAAGAGGAGGTGGAAGAAGAAGAGGAGGAGGAAGACGAGGTGGAAGAAGAAGAGGAGTGTGGATTAATACAAAGAAAGATATGAAGGAATACAAGTGTGGAGTTATGCGAAGAGGAGTGTGTGGAGTGATGCGAAGTGGAAGAGAAATATGGAGTAATGCAAAGAGGAGGAAGGTGGAGTGATGCGAAAAGATGGAAGAAGAGGAGAGTAGGGTGATGCGAAGAGGAGGCAAAAGACAGAGAGGAGGAGGAAGAGGAGGAGTGTGGAGTGATGCGAGGAATACACGAAGAAAACAAATCAGATAAAGTGTGTGGAATAATGCGTAGAAGAGAAGGTGGAAGAGGAGGAAGATAGAGTATTGAGTGACGCGTGAGGTAGAAGTAGGCCCTCCGGTGGTCTCTCTCATTAATGCTCGACCCACCGACCCTCAATGGAAGCACTTTTCTTTTGGGCACCCTTCTGTTTTGAGAATTTAAGAAGTTTCACCCCATATATGTCAATTTCAAGACCTTTCGTGCCATTTAGGTGTCAATTTTTCCTGGCGAGCGAGAGCGAGCCTGTAGTTTAAGAGGAACCGGCCTTCGGCAAGCACACTTTTCTACCGAAAAATGTACAAATTAATCTTGAAAGGGGGTATAGGGGGTGTAATTTTAAGGTTGATGGAGGTCTAGGGAACAAACAAAGAAAAAGAAGAAAACAAGAACAAGAAAAACAGTGAAATAAGCATAATAATAATAATAATAATAATAACAATAATAATAATAATAATAATAATAATAATAATAATATTAATAATAGATAATAATAATAATAAGAAGAAGAAGAAGGAGGAGGAGGTGGAGGATAGAGAGTGGTGGTGAGTGACGCGTGAGGTAGAAGTAGGCCCTCCGGTGGTCTCTCTCATTAATGCTCGACCCACCGATCCTCCTGAATGAAAGCACTACTACTACGTTCTTCACACACACGTTCCCTTCTTCCGACTTGTTAGGGGGGGGGGGGTATTTAAGGTCTTCACTCACAGGTCCCTTCGCTCACAGTCACTTGCACCATTGTTATGAACGACAATTACTGATGGATGAAATGGTCGGTCACACCAGACTGGGTCAGAGGTTCGTCTTTGTGGAGGGGCAAGACTGGTCTACATAATTCGGTGAGCCTGATCTAGTACACGAGGTCAGGTCAGGTCAGGTATAAGGTATTGAAGGATAAACCTTAACAACGGCACCTCGTATCTACTTTTCGAAGAGTGTTGAGAGTGGGGAAGGGGTGTTGGAGAGAGAGGAAGAGGTTAGCATTCCTTGAGAGAGAGAGAGAGAGAGAGAGAGTGAGTGAGTGAGTGAGTGAGTGAGTGAGTGAGTGAGTGAGTGAGTGAGTAAGAGAAGGGAGGCGCTTAGTCATATTACGCGGTTTGCTCAGCATAATTGGGTTTCCTCATTTCCTACACCAGAACCGGGTAGGCTTTCTTGAGAGAGAGAGTGAGTGAGTGAGTGAGTGAGTGAGTGAGTGAGTGAGTGAGTGAGTGAGTGAGTGAGAGTGAGAGTGAGAGTGAGAGAGAGAGAGAGAGAGAGGTGAAATAAAATCACGAAGAGAAGAAGTAATAGTAAGGAAGAACAAAGCTTATTAACCCCTTCAGACACATATGACGCAGAGGTTGCCAGATTAGCAATAAGAAATAAAGTTCTCTCACTCTTATAATTACCTCTCCAAAATTAGTTTTCTGCCCACAGCTAACTCAAAGACAACTGCAGAGGTTGAAGTACCTAAACTAAAGGTTTATAAATACCCCTGATGGTAACAAAGGCTTTAAAGTATCCCCAATAGGCTCAACACAGCTAACTCAAAGACACTGCAGAGGTTGAAGTACCTAAACTAAAGGTTTCTAAATACCCCTGATGGTAACAAAGGCTTTAAAGTATCCCCAATAGGCTCAACACAGCTAACTCAAAGACAACTGCAGAGGTTTGAAGTAACTAAACTAAAGGTTTCTAAATACCCATGATGGTAACAAAGGCTTTAAAGTATCCCTAATAGGCTCAACACAGCTAACTCAAAGACAACTGCAGAGGTTGAAGTAACTAAACTAAAGGTTTATAAATACCCCTGATGGTAACAAGGCTTTAAAGTATCCCTAATAGGCTCAACACAGCTAACTCAAAGACAACTGCAGAGGTTGAAGTAACTAAACTAAAGGTTTCTAAATACCCCTGATGGAAACAAAGGCTTTAAAGTATCCCCAATAGGCTCAACACAGCTAACTCAAAGACAACTGCAGAGGTTGAAGTTAACTAAACTAAAGGTTTCTAAATACCCCTGATGGCAACAAAGGCTTTAAAGTATCCCCAATAGGCTCAAAATTGCGTCATATGTCGGAGAGGGTTAAGCATACTTAGCCACGACGTAAATTTCATACGCGTTATCGAATACCTGAAGACCCTGCGTTGTTTTTTTTTTTTTTTTTTTTTTTTTTTTTTTTTTTTTTTTTCCATTCACTAGGTCTAAGAATTATGAGACATACTTGTGGGTTATACAGTAGTTATGTATGCTAGTTAAAATTCTCAAGGCCCCGCTAGGTTTGGGGGGGTGACCTGTTTTTGGTTATTTCTGTCCTTTTCTCTCTTTCTCTGGCTTGTATCCATTCGGCCCCATTCAGCCAACTATTTTAAGACGTTCATCCCCATCTAGGTGTCGATTTCTTCCTGGCGAGCGATAGCGAGCCAGCATTATATGAAGAAATCCGGCTTCGCCGGAGACATTTTTCTACCGAAAAATTTACAAATTTAGCCTGCTGTCAAACAAAAATAAAAAATATGCTGGCTCGCTACCGCTCACCAGTAAAAAATTTACACCTGGATGGGGATAAACGTCTTAAAACAGTAGGCTGAATGGGGCCAAATGGATACAAGCCAGAGAAAGATAGAAAAGGACAGAACAAAAACAGGTCACCCCTCTTACTCGTGTTAGGGCTTCATTAGGTGAATGTCTAGGGGTGATTTTTTTTCTTTTTCTATGATAAATTGCCATGACGATTACGAAGTAGTAATTTATGATACGGCGAGGACTTATGAGGGAGGAACGAAAGAAGAGAGGAAGCAAGGGAGGGAGGGATGAAAGAAGAGAGGAAGCAAGGGAGGGAGGGATGAAAGAAGAGAGGGAGCAAGGGAGGGAGGGAGGGATGAAAGAAGAGAGGGAGCAAGGGAGGGAGGGATGAAAGAAGAGAGGAAGCAAGGGAGGGAGGGATGAAAGAAGAGAGGAAGCAAGGGAGGGAGGGATGAAAGAAGAGAGGGAGCAAGGGAGGGAGGGAGGGATGAAAGAAGAGAGGGAGCAAGGGAGGGAGGGAGGGAGGGATGAAAGAAGAGAGGGAGCAAGAGAGAGAGGGAAGGAGGGATGGATAGAGCGACCATCTGAAAGTTGGAATGGAGGGATTCCTGGAGTAGGGACGATTCTGAAGGAGGAGAGAGAGAGAGAGAGAGAGAGAGAGAGAGAGAGAGAGAGAGAGAGAGAGAGAGAGAGAGAGCGAGAGAGAGAGAGAGAGAGAGAGAGAGAGGGGGGGGGGGGGGGGGCAGGAGGAGGAAGAAGAGAAGGAGGAAGAGAAGTTGTCTCTGCTAAGTTAACATACCACCACAATGTACCGATGATCCTGTGGTCCATTTGGTAAATGACGGGTATAATTGAAGGGTTAAGGGGAGATTTCCACTTGAGGGAGTTTTTTCTTGACGCCTTTCTCCCTCATGTTTAGCCCCATTGCTTTTCTAATTTTAAGACGTTCGCCCCATTATTTTGACGATTTTAAGAACCTTCGACCCATTTCTGTCAATTTTAAGACCTTTCGTGCCATTTAGGTGTCGATTTTATCCTGGCGAGCGACAGCGAGCCTGTAATTTAAGAGGAACCGGCTTTCAGCCGGGACATTTTTCTACCGAAAAATGTACAAATTGATCTTGAAATGGGCTCAAGGGGGTGTAATCGTATGCTTGATGGATATCTAGAGACCAAACTAAAAACCTCCCCTTAAGTTCTGTGATATAATGGGAACACAGAAAATGATGGTGTAAAAAAAAAATAAAATAAATATATATATATATATATATATATATATAAAAAAAGTAAATTCAATAAAAACAAAATAAAAAACTTCCATTAACAAAATTCTATATGAATAATTTACCACAATGTTCTGATGATCCTGTGGTCCACCCGGTAAAATTATGACTAATGACACGCCAAGGTGGAAATTGTGATGTATGACCTAACACGGTATATTTATTGAGCAAGTTGATACACACAGACCATGACGAAACTAGTGTATACACATTATGTAGATTACGCAATATAGTATTGATAAGATTTAATACCGTGGTGTAATTGATTAAGCGTCGGCTATCGTTCTGATGGTCGATGGTTCGATCCCCACTGAGAGACTAGAAACACACATATATATATATATATATATATATATATATATATATATATATATATATATATATATATATATATATATTCTGTATTTCTACATAACATCGATAACTACACCTTGAACTTCTTAATTAAGAGCCTGAAACTCGGAAGTGATCAATTATGGCCTTAGTGAATGCCAGGTAACCCAAGACTAACCTCCACGCGGTACCCAGAACACGTAGCCTATCCTAGCCACACGCATCAACATTCTGGAGGGGGGGGGGGGGGGGGGGGCTACATACTGGCCAAATTTACACTAGCTACTCCGAAGTCTTATGTGATCGTATGATACTTTTATGATACGGTACTTCTATTTAAGGGGAGATCTCCACTTGAGGGATTTTTTTCTTGACCCCTTTCTCCCTCATGTTTAGCCCCATTGCTTTTGATATTATAAAACGTTTTCCCCATTAGTTTAGCGATTTTAAGAACTTTCACCCCATATTAAGACCTTTCGTGCCATTCAGGTGTCAATTTTATCCTGGCGAGCGATAGCGAGCCTGTAATTTAAGAGGAACCGGCCTTCGGCCGGGACATTTTTCTACCGAAAAATGTACAAATTTATCATGAAAGGGACTCAAGAGGGTGTAATTTTAAGCTTGATGGAGGTCTAGGGATCAAACTAAATACCTCCCCTAAGACTTTCAATAATCTTTCCCAGACTTCATTCAGGCACAACAAATGCCAACCCAGACCTCCTTCAAGCAAAATTTTTACATTTTGCAATAGAAAAATGTCCCGTCGAAGGCCGATTTTAAGCAACAGGCTCGCTATCGCTCGCTCAGAATAATATCGACGACTAAATAGGTTGAAGCGTCATATTATTTTTAATATCAATGGTGTGAGACGTCTTGAAATATTCAAGCTATCGAACTATACAAGACGGAAGACAGAACTCAGAGCACGTTCCCAGACACAGAGCACGTTCCCAGACACAGAGCACGTACCTAGAAAGAACTCAGCACGTAACCAGACATAACTCAGAGCACGTAACCAGACATAACTCAGAGCACGTAACCAGACATAACTCAGAGCACGTAACCAGACATAACTCAGAGCACGTAACCAGACATAACTCAGAGCACGTAACCAGACATAACTCAGACCACGTAACCAGACATAACTCAGAGCACGTAACCAGACATAACTCAGAGCACATAACCAGACATAACTCAGAGCACGTAACGACATAACTCAGAGCACGTACCTAGACACTCAGAGCACGTAACTAGACACTCAGAGCACGTACCTAGACACTCAGAGCATGTACCTAGACACACAGCACGTACCTAGACATACAGCACGTAACTAGACACAGAGCACGTTCCTAGACACAGAGCACGTTCCTAGACACAGAGCACGTACCTACTGTAGACACAGAGCACGTACCTAGACACAGAGCACGTACCTAGACACAGAGCACGTACCTAGACACAGAGCACGTACCTAGACACAGAGCAAGTACCTAGACACACAGCACGTAACTAGACACAGAGCACGTACCTAGACACAGAGCAAGTACCTAGACACACAGCACGTAACTAGACACTCAGAGCACGTACCTAGACACACCCGGACGTTCTGGACCAGATGGGGCGGACCTGCAGACACGTACACCTCCTCTCTGACTTACCCTGAAATGGACAAAAGAAAAGAAAACTATTAATATCGAATGTTAGGTTTAAGGGGAGATTTCCACTTGAGGGATTTTTTTCTTGACTCCTTTCTCCCTCAAGTTTAGCCCATTATTTTGACGATTTTAAGAACCTTCGACCCATTTGTGTCAATTTTTAGACCTTTCGTGCCATTTAGGTGTCGATTTTATCCTGGCGAGCGATAGCGAGCCTGTAATTTAAGAGGAACCGGCTTTCAGCCGGGACATTTTTCTACCGAAAAATGTACAAATTTATTTTGAAAGGGGCTCAAGGGGGTGTAATCTTAAGCTTGATGGATATCTACGGACCAAACTAAAAACCTCCCTTTAAGTCAATTGTGTATGTAATCACTGATATGTTAATATATTATAATTATCAATATATATGTATCATCATTACATGTATTATATAAATGGGGTTAACCCTCTCGGACATATGACGCGATTTTGAGCCTATTAGGGATACTTTAAGGGGAGGTATTTAGTTTGTTCCCTAGACCTCCATCAAGCTTAAAATTACACCCCCTTGAGTCCCTTTCAAGATCAATTTGTACATTTTTCGGTAGAAAAATGTCCCGGCCTAAGGCCGGTTCCTCTTAAATTACAGACTCGCTATCGCTCGCCAGGATAGAATTGCACGAAAGATCTTAATATGGGGTGAAAGTTCTTAAAATCGCTAAACTAATGGGGCATACGTTTTATAATATCAAAAGCAATGGGGATAAACATGAGGGAGAAAGGGGTCAAGAAAAAAATCCCTCAAGTGGATATCTCCCTAAAGCCTTTGTTACCATCAGGGGTATTTAGAAACCTTTAGTTTAGTTACTTCAACCTCTGCAGTTGTCTTTGAGTAAGCTGTGTTGAACCTATTGGGGATACTTTAAAGCCTTTGTTACCATCAGGGGTATTTAGAAACCTTTAGTTTAGTTACTTCAACCTCTGCAGTTGTCTTTGAGTTAGCTGTGTTGAGCCTATTGGGGATACTTTTAAAGCCTTTGTTACCATCAGGGGTATTTAGAAACCTTTAGTTTAGTTACTTCAACCTCTGCAGTTGTCTTTGAGTTAGCTGTGTTGAGCCTATTGGGGATACTTTAAAGCCTTTGTTACCATCAGGGGTATTTAGAAACCTTTAGTTTAGTTACTTCAACCTCTGCAGTTGTCTTTGAGTTAGCTGTGTTGAGCCTATTGGGGATACTTTAAAGCCTTCGTTACCATCAGGGGTATTTAGAAACCTTTAGTTTAGTTACTTCAACCTCTGCAGTTGTCTTTGAGTTAGCTGTGTTGAGCCTATTGGGGATACTTTAAAGCCTTCGTTACCATCAGGGGTATTTAGAAACCTTTAGTTTAGTTACTTCAACCTCTGCAGTTGTCTTTGAGTTAGCTGTGTTGAGCCTATTGGGGATACTTTAAAGCCTTCGTTACCATCAGGGGTATTTAGAAACCTTTAGTTTAGTTACTTCAACCTCTGCAGTTGTCTTTGAGTTAGCTGTGGGCAGAAAACTAATTTTGGAGAGGTAATTATAAGAGTGAGAGAACTCTATTTCTTATTGCTAATCTGGCAACCTCTGCGTCATATGTGCGTGAAAGGGTTAATTCTAGTGTCTAAACTGGAGCTACTCTCTCAACACGTGGAGTTACTGAAGACACTGTTTTTATCTTACTTACACGTGGAAGGGAAAAATAAACCCAATTATTATACATTGCCGCTCATGTATTTAATCATTGGTTTTGTATAAATTAGCTATATATTTATGTTGTCTAAACAAAAGGGTCACTCTTCTCTTAATTCAGTATCATGGAAAGTTTTTTATTGGACTGAAAACAGATTGCACGTAGCGAAAGGGTTTACTACAGGTTATAAATTGAATATCACACACACACTCACACATATATATATATATATATATATATATATATATATATATATACAGTATACATAAATATACTTATTGAACTACGTACCATATGTTCCGACTAGCCTCCTTTTTCCAGTACACAACATGGCTTATACAAAGACTAACATGCCAGAAGCTCTCCCTATAAAGGACTGGGGTAGTTTGTATAAGTTCCCTACCAGAGACGGGCTGAGAGCAACATCTGTAAGTTGGTATGGTAGGGGATGCTGTGTGTGTGTGTGTGTGTGTGTGTGTGTGTGTGTGTGTGTGTGTGTGTGTGTGTGTGTGTGTGTGTGTGTGTGTGTGAGAGAGAGAGAGAGAGAGAGAGAGAGTTACATAGAAACGAGAGAAGAGAGGGAGGGAGGAACGAAAGAAGAGAGGGAGGGAAGGAAGAACGAAAGAAGAGAGGGAGGGAAGGAAGAACGAAGGAAGGGAGGAGGGGAGGGATGGAGGTAGGGAGGAATGAAAGGAGAGAGGGAGGGAGGGAGGAACGAAAGAAGAGAGGGAGGGAGGGATGGATAGAGCGACCATCTGAAAGTTGGAATGGAGGGATTCCTGGAGAGTCGGGACGATTCTGAAGGAGGAGAGAGAGAGAGAGAGAGAGAGAGAGAGAGAGAGAGAGAGAGAGAGAGAGAGAGAGAGAGAGAGAGAGAGAGAGAGAGAGAGAGAGAGGGGGGGGGGGCAGCAGGAGGAAGAAGAGAAGGAGGAAGAGAAGTAGTTGGAACACGGACGGAGGAGGGAGGGAGAGAGAGAGAGCAGTTAGAGAGATAGAAAGAGGAGACTAGGAATGAACTTGGAGTGATTCTCGACCAAATAATATGGTAAGACCAACTATCAAATACATTAAAAAAAAAAAAAAAAAAAAAAAAAAAAAAATATATATATATATATATATATATATATATATATATATATATACCGGTATATGATTAGGGATTTTCAAAATAAGACTCAAGGTGGCAGCCAAAATTAAATTCAATTTCCAGTAATATTCTGTACAGTGGAATTTACCAAACCATTAACATTCTTACCAGTAAATTCTTACCGGTACATTCTTACCAGTACATTATTACCAGTACATTCTTACCAGTACATTCTTACCAGTACATTCTTACCAGTACATTATTACCAGTACATTATTACCGGTACATTCTTACCAGTACATTATTACCAGTACATTCTTACCAGTACATTCTTACCAGTACATTCTTACCAGTACATTCTTACCAGTACATTCTTACCAGTACATTATTACCAGTACATTCTTACCAGTACATTCTTACCAGTACATTCTTACCAGTACATTCTTACCAGTACATTCTTACCAGTACATTCTTACCAGTACATTATTACCAGTACATTCTTACCAGTACATTCTTACCAGTACATTCTTACCAGTACATTCTTACCAGTACATTCTTACCAGTACATTCTTACCAGTACATTATTACCAGTACATTATTACCAGTACATTCTTACCAGTACATTATTACCAGTACATTATTACCAGTACATTCTTACCAGTACATTCTTACCAGTACATTCTGACCAGTACATTATTACCAGTACATTATTACCAGTACATTCTGACCAGTACATTCTGACCAGTACATTATTACCAGTACATTCTGACCAGTACATTCTGACCAGTACATTCTGACCAGTACATTCTGACCAGTACATTCTTACCAGTACAGACAGTACCCCATCTGCTATCCTATTAAGGGGGGTGACCTGCGTTTTGTTATTTCTCTCCTTTTCTCTCTTTCTCTGGCTTGTATCCATTCGGCCCCATTCAGCCTACTGTTTTAAGACGTTTATCCCCATCCAGGTGTCAATTTTTTACTGATGAGCGGTAGCGAGCCAGCATATATTTAAAATTTGTTTGACAGCAGGTTAACATTGTAAATTTTTCGGTAGAAAAAATTCTCCGGCGAAGCCGGATTTCTTCATATAATGCTGGCTCGCTATCGCTCGCCAGGAAGAAATCAACACCTAGATGGGGATAATCGTCTTAAAATAGTTGGCTGAATGGGGCCGAATGGATGCAACCCAGAGAAAGAGAGAAAAGGAGAAAAATTTAAAAAGCAGGTCACCCCCCTTAAGCCGGTATCACACGAGCGCTCTTTCACCTAACATTTATCCTCAACACTGGTCTGGCAGCTTATGAGGTCAACATATATAATATTTCTGTCACCTAAATTCATCTACCATCAGTCTAGTTTCCGATACCAGTGCAAAATATTCCAGAAATGTTGCCAGAAAAATGTTGATCGAATGTTGACTAAAAAAGCTTTCGTGTGATACCGGCTTTAACGTAATTTACAGTCATAATACAGTCAAGTAACAGTAATATTGAATACAGTCTCGAACGTCTAAATTTGGTGTTAATTTTAAGGATATTTTCCACAGTGCAAGCAATGAACTTATGACATCCCAGTCTACGTCGGAGGCCAAGCATATATGTTATAATAGTTACCCCTAAACATATGTTATAATAGTTACCCCTAAACATATGAGAGGGAAGAAAATGGGGGAGGGGTGAAGAATTTATTATATCGAATACGGTTTCCGAACGTTTGAAGGGGAGATATCGACTTGAGGGATTTTTTCTGGACCCCTTTCTCCCTCATGTTTAGCCCCTTTGCTTTTGAGATTTTAAGACAGTCGCCCCATTAGTTTGGCGATTTTAAGAACTTTCGCTCCATTTCCGTCAATTTTAAGACCTTTCGTACAATTTAGGTGTCGATTTTATCCTGGCGAGCGATAGCGAGCCTGTAATTTAAGAGGAACCGGCTTTCAGCCGGGACATTTTTCTACCGAAAAATGTACATATTTATCTTGAAAGGGGCTCAAGGGGGTGTAATCTTAAGCTTGATGGAGGTCTAGGGAACAAACTAAAAACCTCCCCTTAATGTAATTAATAATAAGGATATTTCTCACAGTACATGCTAAGAAAACATGACCATTCTTCGTCAGAGGCCAAAGTAAGATAGAACAGTTACCCCTAAACATACGAGGGGGACGAAAATGAGAGGGTGCATGAAGACGTGAGCATAATAAACAGGAGGCAAATATGAAGTTTAAAATAAGTTATATCATAGTTATACCTAAACATATGTGGTGGGGGTGAAGAAAACGGGGGGGGGGGGGGTGCAAATAACACGGCAGGGAGGTGGAGGTTATACTTATCTTTTATTAGAAGGTAGTCGTGTTTTGATAAAGGGAGGTTTTTAGATTGTTCCCTAGACCTCCATCAAGCTTAAAATTACACCCCCAAGACCCTCTTTCAAGATAAATGTGTACATTTTTCGGTAGAAACATTTCCCGGCCGAAGGCCGGTTTCTCTTAAATTACAGGCTCGCTATCGCTCGTCAGGAAAAAATGCACGAAAATTCTTAAAATTGACAGAAATGGAGCGAAAGTACTTAAAATCGCAAAACTAATGGGACGAACGTCTAAGGATCTCAGAAGCAATGGGGCTAAACATGAGGGAGAAATACAGCACAACAAGCAAAGAAAACGGGGGGCGTGAAGACGTTATAATAATAAATATGAGACGATATAAAGACCAGTCATATTACGGCAGGTGTGAAAATAACACCACGGCGGCGGCGGGCCAGGTGAAGGTTATTATTATCCTTTATTAGGCTAGGTCAGGTCCGGTTAAGGGGGGGTTTCCACTTGAGGGATTTATTTTCTTGACCTCTTTCTCCCTCATGTTTCTTTTTTTGGGCGAGTATGTCATTTATACAGAATATATTTTGTCCTCCCTAGACCTCCATCAAACTTTATCAAAACACCCCCAAATACCCTCCTTCAAGATAAATTTGTACGGCCGAAGGCCGATTCCTCCTAAATTACAGGCTCGCTATCGCTCGCCAGGAAAAAATCAACACCTATATGGCATAAAAGGTCTTAAAATTTGCAAAAATGGGTCGAAACTTCTTAAAATCGTCTTAAGATCTGAGAAGCGGCCAGGTGGAGGCTATACTTATCCTTTATTAGGTCGCTGTACAAGATAGTGGGCTAGGTCGGGTCCGGTGAAATTACGATAGTTTGCCCTTAGAATAGAAAATACACGATACGAAAGGACTAAATATTAATAGTTCTCTTACCCCCACTCACTTTTAAACACACACGCACGCACACACACGTACGGTACCCAAACACACACACATACATAGGCACACACGCATAGACACTCTCTCTCTCTCTTCTTCTTCTTTTCTATCCTTTCCTTCAACTTTCCTTTTCTCTCGGATATGCCATCTCTTCTAGAATTAAGTCCTGACCACCTCGTTTGGATCGTAAGGTCTGTGTGGCCAGTGTATCTATGTAAATCTATCTCTCTCATTTTGGCGAACATGCGCGCGCTCTCCCGTAAGTACCTGTTCGCGCGCTGGGAATAGATGATAATAAACTCAGGTGAGACAAGCAGAATTAGTAGACGGAGGGTTACCTGAAGCATAGTGCGGAGAAACACGGAGGGCCCAAAGTACCTCCTTAATCTGTGTGTGAGTGTGTGAGAGAGAGAGAGAGAGAGAGAGAGTGTGTGTGTCTGTGTATGTGTGACAGAGTGAGTGTGTGTGTGTTGTGCAAGTGTGTGTGTCTGAGTGTGTTGTGCAAGTGTGTGTGTGTGTGTGTGTGTCTGTGTGTGTTGTGTAAGTGTGTGTCTGTGTTGTGTGTGTGTGTGTGTGTGTGTATATAAGGCTAGGAATAGAGTGGAGACAAGAAGTAGACGGAGGGTAACTTCAAGCATAATGTAGAAAAACACGCGATGCCAAAGTACGGTCGCGCTAATAAGTCATGTCTCGGCTGTCATTACGTTTAGCTTGCTCTGTGCTGTATTAATGTCTGTCAGATGTTGAATAGGGTGGGTAAGTGTAGGAACATGTTTGTATATTTCACTCGATATGAAGAAATGAAGCTTAGATATTGCTGGTACTAATTATTGATCAAAACATACTTGGTGCCGAGACATCACTTATTAGCGCGACTGTACCTCCTTATTCTTATGATGTGTGTGTGTGTGTGTGTGTGTGTGTGTGTGTGTGTGTGTGTGTGTGATGATAGCATTAACAGGTGGGGTTTAAGAAGTAGATTGGGGGGTACCTCCATGCATAATGCTAAAAAATCATGCAGCAGAGAGAGAGAGAGAGAGAGAGAGAGCGAGAGCGAGAGAGAGAGAGAGAGTAGAGTAGATAATTGCGTACAGACTAGTATATATATTGCAGAGAAAATATTTAATATGATATTGTGTCCTCCAGAATTTACAACTATATTAGCCTCACGATGTTAACCCTATTCGGTGCTGGGCGGGTCTATTTGGAGCCTCCCTGTTTTCTTCCATTAGTTTGTAGATTTGGAGACGTTTCACTTATTTAGTTTGGCAATAATAAGGCGCTTCAACCCAATAAGTTGTTGATATTTCCTGGGCGAGCGATAGCGAGCCTGCAATTTAGGAGAAGTCGGCCTTTGGCCGGGATTTTTTTTTATCGAAAAATGTATGTACATATTTAGCTTAAAGGGTGTCTGGGGGACGTATCATTAGTTCGATTTTTTTTTTTTTTTTTTTTTTTTTTTTAAGTCGAGGAGATAAACCAAATAATTGTATAGTGTTCGAATATAGCATAGACAATCATAAACCTCAATAACAATTACATAACATCATACTCACCCCCAAGACGTTGGTCGGCAACCTGTCTAGGGGAGTAAACCTTATACAAATCCATACTGCTCACCTAAGGGTGGAGCAGGTTAGTGGATGGACTAGCCACGCACCACTGTAGAAAAATAGTGCTAAAAATATAAACAGAGGCCTCGGAGTCAGACGGACCCAAAGTTGAGTGGTCAATCCTGTAAGTCCTTCAGTAAACTGGCACGGGTTGTCCTTCTCACAGGAGTTAGGTCTGCTTGGGGGCATTTTGTGCATGGCCACCCTCGTAAAGAAGAGTAAGGCGTCCGGCAATAGATAGATAGATAAAGAACATGCCTTTTGACCGAGCCTGTACCAGAGTGCTGCATAGACCTCATTATCCTGGCCTGATCCGTCATCTATCTATCTATCTATTGCCTGACGCCGTGATCCCCGAAGGGGTGGCCACGAACGAACCGCCCCCATGCACCTCTGTCCCCAGTCAGTCGACGCCCCTCCCCCCAACCAGCACCGCCTTCGTTCATGTAGTTCCTCACTCCATCCTTCCACCTCATATTCGGTCTACCTCTCCCCCTCTGTCCCTCCACCTCGCTCTCGTACACCCTCTTAGTCATTCTCTCGCTTTCCATACGTTCCATATGGCCGAACCATCTCAAGTTGTTCCTTTTCACACTTTCCAGCACATCTACCTCCACACCACACCTCCTTCTTACTTCCTCATTAGTCTGTCTATCCCTCCATGTAACTCCGCACGCACTCCTTAAGTAATTCATTTCCACTGCTCTCACTCTTGGTCTGAGTCTCTCAACCAACGTCCATGCTTCGCTTCCGTAAGTCAGTGTCGGGATTACCACACTGTCATGCAAGGACTTCTTCACTTCCATACTGACCACCCTATTTCTTGTTACTGCTTTTAGCGTTCCTACAACCCTCTTCCCCTGTTGTACCCTCTCCCGCACCTCTTCATCCATAGTCCCATCTTTACTCAACACACTGCCCAGATACTTAAAAGAGTTGACGATCTCCATAGCCTGACCGTTCAGCTTCACCTCACACTCTGTGACTTCACCCCTTTCGAAGACCATAACCTTGCTCTTCCCCGTATTTACCTTCAAATTCCGTTTTTCGCACACTGTTCCAATATAGATAATCCACTTGAGGGAGTTTTTTCTGGCCTCCTTTCTCCCTCATTTTTAGCCCCATTGCTTTTCTAATTTTAAGACGTTCGCCCCCATTATTTTGATGATTTTAAGAACTTTCAACCCATTTCTGTTAATTTTAAGACCTTTCGTGCAATTTAGGTGTCGATTTTATCCTGGCGAGCGATAGCGAGCCTGTAATTTAAGAGGAACCAGCTTTCAGCCGGGACATTTTTCTACCGAAAAATGTACAAATTTATCTTGAAAGGGGCTCAAGGGGGTGTAATTTCAAGCTTGATGGATATCTAGAGACCAAACTAAAAACCTCCCCTTAAGAAAGTATGACCCATTTTGACAGCTTAGGAAGAATCTGTGGGAATGAAAAGCGGAAAGACGGTGTCAATTAACCCTCTAACACCCATGTAATCTGATTTTGACTAGGCTAATAATAACCACAACACAGACACGAAATGTGCGTCATCGGCTCTTTTAAGGGGAGATTTCCACTTGAGGTTTTTTTTTTCTTTACCCCTTTCTCTCTCATGTTTAGCCCCATTGCTATTGAGATTTTAAGATGTTCGCCCCATTAGTTTGGCGATTTTAAGAACTGTCACCCCATTTAAGTCATTTTTAAGACCTTTCGTGCCATTTAGGTGTCGATTTTTTCCTGGCGAGCGATAGCGAGCCTGTAATTTAAGAAGAACCGGCCTTTGGCCGGGAAATTTTTCTACCAAAAAATGTACAAATTTATCTTGAAAGGGGGTCAAGGGGGTGTAATTTCAAGCTTGATGGAGGTCTAGGAAACACAATAAAAACCTCCCCTTAACAGTTAAGCCTGTCATAAATTAGGAGAGTCAACTGTGGGATGATATATAAAGTTAATGGCAAAGAATTTTCATCAAACGATAATTGGATTAAGGGAAGGTATTTAGTTTGTTCCCTAGACCTCCATCAAGCTTAAAATTACACCCCCTTGAGTCCCTTTCAAGATAAATTTTTACATTTTTCGGTAGAAAAATTTCCCGGCCAAAGGCCGGTTCCTCTTAAATTACAGGCTCGCTATCGCTCGCCAGGATAAAATCGACACCTGAATTGCACGAAAGGTCTTAATATGGGGTGAAAGTTCTTAAAATCGCTAAACTAATGGGGCAAACGTTTTATAATATCAAAAGCAATGGGGCTAAACATGAGGGAGAAAGGGGTCAAGAGAAAAAAATCCCTCAAGTGGAGATCTCCCCTTAAAGGGATAAAAGGGTTAAAACATGTTGAGTACAAACCTGAAGCCGAATTGAATTTCCGTTATGATTGTCTTTGCAACATCATCAATATACACAGGCACATATCCCATCGCTGGGGGTGGCCGACTCGAGACAGAGCCCGAACAGGGACAACACAACACACACACATATATATATATATATATATATATATATATATATATATATCTATCTATATATATATATATATATATATATATATATATATATATATATATATATATATATATATATATATATACATTTATATACCGGTATACAATATATTCATACACATCTACTGTAGGTCGTCCAGGAGAAGACCCAGAGACCAGCATTTCCCCGGCCCCAGATACTTTATTCAGATTAACATTTATTCAGGCGGGAGTTGTAAGTTAAGGGGAGATTTCCACTCGAGGGACTTTTTTCTTGACCCCTTTCTCCCTCATCTCTAGCCCCATTGTTTTTGAGATTTTAAGACGTTTGCCCCAATAGTTTGGTGATTTTAAGAATTTCCGCCCCATTCTGTAAATTTTAAGACCTTTCATGCCATTTAGGTGTTGATTTTATCCTGGCGAGCGATAGCGAGCCTGTAATTTAAGAGCAACCGGCCGAAGGCCGGTTGCTCTTAAATTATTTTCCCATTATTTCGACGATTTTTAGAACTTTCGACCCATTTCTGTCAAATTTAAGACCTTTCGTGCCATTTAGGTGTCGATTTTATCCTGGCGAGCGATAGCGAGCCTGTAATTTAAGAGGAACCGGCTTTCAGCCGGGAAATTTTTCTACCGAAAAATGTACAAATTTATCTTGAAAAGGGCTCAAGGGGGTGTAATCTTAAGCTTGAAGGATATCTAGGGAACAAACTAAAAACCTCCCCTTAAGGGTATACTAAGGGTATATAAATTCCCATCCACCCGGATTTGTATAAGGTTGTCTCCCCTAGATGAGTTGCCGACCAAGGCTAACGAGTCCCATCCACCCAACTTGGGTATACTGATAGTTATTCATCTTTGCTTGTTTGATATCATATTTCCTAGGTGGGTATATCACTACTAATATACTTCAAAACTGTATGTTATTCTGGACACTTTAATTCCCCAATATATACCGACATTAGTAACATAAGGTAGGTTATAATCAAACTGGATTATGCTACGAAAAAAAAAAAAAAAATCGACATCTAACTGACATGAAAGGTCTTAATATTGACAGAGAAATGGGGCGAAAAGTCATATAATCGCCAAACTAATGGGGGCAAACATCCTAAAATCTCAAAACGAAGCGACTCACGAATGGGGAGCGAATGTTCCAGCCAACGAAGAGAGCCCGTGAACCGGGCACTAGGTCTGGTGGCGGAATGGTATAAGGAGCGGCGAACTACACGATATATATAGGGTACGCCAATTTCCAGCCTGGGTTAATCTATGGGTATGATGGAGGTAGGAGGAGGGGGGGGGGGGGGTTGTATTTCATCTTGTATTTCTTCATTATTACACATGTATTTTTTTTATTGTTCCATTTCTTTGTCAAGATACAGACTTTTCCTGTAATTTAAGAGAAACCGGCCTTTAGCCTGGATATTTTTGTATCGAGAAAAAAAAAAAAAATCATGGGGTGTTTTAGTGAGCTTGAACCCCTTATTAGCGGCGCTCGACTTAAGTCGTGCACCAATTTGCAGCAAGTTAGGAGCATTATTAAGGCTTTTAAAGGGTTAAAATCGAGTGCAAATGGCCGGGAGCACAGCGGGCCAGACAGCCGACTCCCAGAGCTTACCGCCACCCATTAACTCATGTTCCCTGTGTTCTCGAGAGGCCGGCAGTGTAGCCAGTAGTGAGCATAGCTGGGAAAAATATACCGATATATGCTAAACTCCCATGTTGGTGGCACCACTGCAAGAGAACCACGAGTGCTACGTAGCTCGTTCTGGCCTCATTTTGAAGCTTTTAGTGCCTAGGTTTTTGCTAAATAATTTTTTGTTCATGCAGATGCTTGATTTGTCATGCAGGAGGGCCTGAATATGCCCAAATGAGCCCAAAACACCCCGCTAGACAAGGGAGACTAGGGAGGAAATTAAAATGACAATACAATTTTAAGACAATATAATGTCCCCCCCCCTCCCCCTCCTCCCACCCCCCTCCACCCCCTTAACTTGTAACATATCGTCCACACCTTTAACTTCCTTATAACCAGAAATTCCTAAGTGGCCAATTGTAGGTCATATTTTGAGCAATGGAGATGATGGTCGGGGCGTGGGGAGGGCAATCAACGGCGGCAGTGTGTGTGTGTGTGTGTGTGTGTGTGTGTGTGTGTGTGTGTGTGTGTGTGTGTGAGTGTGAGTGTGTGTGTGTGTGTGTGTGTGTGTGTGTGTGTGTGTGTGTGTGTGTGTGTGGTGTGTGTGTGTGTGTGTGTGTGTTGTGTGTGTGTGTGTGTTGTGTGTGTGTGTGTGTGTGTGTGTGTGTATGTATGTGTGTGCGTGTGTGTGGTGTGTGTGTGTGTGGTGTGTGTGTGTGGTGTGTGTGTGTGGGTGTGTGTGTGTGTGGGTTTTGAGTGTGTGTGTGTGTGGGTTTTGAGTGTGTGTGGGTTTTGAGTGTGTGTGTGTGTGTTCTGTGTGTGTGTGGTGGTAATGGTGTGTGTGTTCTGTGTGTGTGTGTGTGTGGTAATGGTGTGTGTGTTCTGTGTGTGTGTGTGTGGGTGTGGTGTGTGTGTGTGTGTGTGTGTGTGGTGTGTGTGTGTGTGTGTTGTGTGTGTGTGTGTGTGTGTGGGTGTGTGTGGGTGTGTGTGTGTGTGTGTGTGTGTATGTGGTGTGTGTGTGTGTTGTGTTCGTGTGTGTGTGTGTGTGTGTGTGTTTGTTTGTGTGTGGTGTTCGTGTGTGTGTGTGTGTTCATGTGTGTTGTGTTCGTGTGTGTATGTGTGTGTGTGTGTGTGTGTGGTTGTGTGGGTGTGTGTGTGTGTGTGTGTGTGTGTGTGTGTGGTGTGTTGCGTGTGTGTTGTGTGTGTGTGGTGTTGTGTGTGGTGTGTGTGTGTGTGTGTGTGTGTGTGTGTGTGTGTGTGTGTGTGTGTGTGTGTGTGTGTGTGTGGTGTGTTGTGTGTGGTGTGTGTGGTGTATGTGTGTGTGTGTTGTGAGGGGTGTGTGTGGTGTGTGTGTGTGTGTGTGTGTGTGTGTGTGTGTGTGTGTGTGTGTGTGTGTGTGTGTGTGGGTGTGTGTGTGTGTGTGTGTGTGTGTGTGTGTGTGTGGGGTGAGTGTGTATGGGTGGTGTGTGTGTCTGTGTGGTGTGTGTGTGTGTGTGGTGTGGGAGTGTGGTGTGTGTGTGTGTGTGTGTGTGTTGACAATTGCGTATGCGTTTGAGTGTGTGAGTGTATATGCTTGTCCTGACTGAATGTGTGTTTGTATAAGTGTGTTCGTGTAAGTGTTCATGTGTGTGGTTTTAGGAATATATGTGTGTGTACGTGTTCATGTGTGTGTTTTTAGGAATATATGTGTGTGTGTGTGTATTTGTGTATATGTGTGTTCGTGTTCATGTGTGTTTCTAGGAATATATGTGTGTGTCTGTGTATGTACGTATCGTCGTGTACGCGCCCGTGTCTATGTATGTAGGTATATGTGATTATATACGTGTGCACATCCATACTGATGAGGCGGTGTCCCTCACAGGGTTGGTATTACCTACATGAGATTAATGTGAGAGAGAGAGAGAGAGAGACGGAGAGGGAGAGATAGAGAGAGAGAGAGAGAGAGAGAGAGAGAGAGAGAGAGAGAGAGAGAGAGAGAGAGAGAGAGAGAGAGAGAGAGAGAGAGGGCGAGAGGGAGGGAGGGAGGGAGGGAGGGAGGGAGGGAGGGAGGGAGAGAGGGAGAGGGAGAGGGAGAGGGAGTATATATATTTACTTTTACTAAATATAAAGTGTTAGAAGCGTCGGGTGTTGTAGCTGGTTAAAGGGTACGAAAGTTGACCGGAGGCATTGGTTTGCCTCTCTACTGACTACCCTCTACTTTGCTTTATAGTTTTAAAGATATTTGTGTTGTTTCATAAATAGACAGAGAAGTAAGTACAAATCTGCCATAATATACTTTCCTTAGTATGAACTCGAAGAACTGATAAATGTGCTTGAATGCGAGAGGACAAGGGTTTCTAAGGGGAGATGGGCGTATTTATTTGCTCATATATAAAATTCTAGTTTCTTCCCTAGACCTCCACCAAGCTTTAAAAAACACCCCCTCTCTCACTCACATTCACATTCACTCTCTCTCTCTCTCTCTCTCTCTCTCTCTCTCTCTCTCTCTCTCTCTCTCTCTCTCTCAGGAGGCAGGAGGGCGTATAAGAGGCGCGTGTAGGTAATTCTGACCCAGGAAGAGACGCAACCACGCATCCGGACCTTATTATTATTATGAGACACATACACACACACGCGTACATACAAACACACACACATACACATACACACACTCAAACACAAACACACACACACATACTTGCCATAACACACATGAGTACACACATACATATAAATTATGCGCACACGACGCAATGACCTATTTAAACACACACACATAATATATGGACACACATATGTATAACGACATATACACCAAGAAACACACTCAACATACATAGAGCTCTCCCAGTGTATACCACCTCCTCTTCGTAGAGCACGTAGCACGCGTCTTGCAACACAACCCTACCCCTACTCTGTGCAACTCTCCAACCCAAGAGTGAAACGTTACTCTCAGACTTTCTTCTATTCAACAGCCGAGCTATGGAACTCTCTCCCAGAATCAGTCTTTCCCTCTTCTTATGACTTAAATTGCTTCAAACTCCGTGTGTCCAGGCATTTTGGCTCGAACGTCTCTTGATTTTGGCTCCGTCACTCTTTCAACTCTGGGGGAGGCACTCGTTACAGGCTGTTCTGCCTTTTGTCTCCCTCACTCACATAGAAAAAAAAAAAAAAGTAACTAAACTATTATACCAGTAAATTATTTTAGTTCAATAGAAAGTATCAACCAAAAAAAATTAGCGGAAAATGTTAATATAAATACGCCGTACTATTAATGTTAATATAAATACGCCGTACTATTAATGTTAATATAAATACGCCGTACTATTAATGTTAATATAAATACGCCGTACTATTAATGTTAATATAAATACGCCGTACTATTAATGTTAATATAAATACGCCGTACTATTAATGTTAATATAAATACGCCGTACTATAAATGTTAATATAAATACGCCGTACTATTAATGTTAATATAAATACGCCGTACTATAAATGTTAATATAAATACGCCGTACTATTAATGTTAATATAAATACGCCGTACTATTAATGTTAATATAAATACGCCGTACTATTAATGTTAATATAAATACGCCGTACTATTAATGTTAATATAAATACGCCGTACTATTAATGTCGACTATACAAACTGGTCCAACTCGGCGTAAAAACCCAAAATCGCCTCCAGGTAGCGGGATCTGGGTCACCTGGTACAGTGCCTCATTAAGGAGAGATGGGTCGTTTTTCTGGGCCCCGTTTTCTTCCTTGTGTTTAGCCCCATTGTTTTTTTGTTTTTTTTTTTTTTTAGATAATAATACGTTCGTCCCATTAGTTTGGCGATATTATGATCTTTTGCCCCATTTCTTCGTCAATATTAAGACTTTTCGCGTCATTTAGGTGTCGATTTTTTCCTGGCGAGCGAAGCGAGCCTATAGTTTTGGAGAAACCAGCCTTCGGCTGGGCCATTTTTCTATCGAAAAATGTACAAATTTATCTTGGAGGAGGGTCTTCGGAGGGTGTTTTTAAAGTTTGATGGAGGTCTAGGGAGGAAACTGAAAAATATATATAAAAGCTACCAAAAATATATACGCCCGTCCCCTCATTAACCTGACGCCGTGATGGTATGACAGGTAAAAAGTTGGTCCTTATGAAGCGGTGAGGGGAGAGAGATGTACATAGATTTACATAGATACACTGGCCACACAGACCTTACGATCCAAACGAGGTGGTCAGGACTTAATTCTAGTAGAGATGGCATAAAGGTCCGATAGAAAAGAGGGAAAGGTTTGAAGGAAAGAGCTAGAAAAAGGAAGAAGGCTCCTCTCCCCCCCCAACCCTACGTGTCCCTCCGGCAATTGCCGTACATGAAAAAGTTGGAAGGTGATTAACCTTGCTGGGCTTTTCGAAATCCCCAGAAGGAATTACCCAGCCCAAACAGGAAAAATTGGAAAGAAAAAAAGGGAAAACAAGAAAGGAAATTAAAAAATCAATCAACCCTGTCGCCTTAGCACATGGTAATTTTGGGGTTAATTGGAATCATTCAACCCATCCACCCTTAGTAGTATGTACATATTTAGTGATTGTTTTATTATTCTTATTTTGTTATGTGTGTATATTAATTTTTTTTATTGTTTTTTTCTTTTCGTAACTCGCTCTCTTCGCTGAAAAAAACCAAATAATAACGGTGAGAATTACTACTTTCGCCTACTCCATACCCATTTTTTCTGTGGTATTAGTCTAGATTTTTCTTAAATGTATCTATAGAGGCGCTGTCTATTACTTTATTTGGAAGTTTGTTCCACTCCTCCAATAGCACTGTGAGTGAAGATTCTTTTTTTGCTGTATCTAGATCGCTCCTCGACTCCTCCGACCTAATAATTTTAAAATTGTTTCCCCCCCCCGTCTTGTAGATGTTTCTTCGGCTTTTTTGAATAACTTATCTAGGTTAATGTTACTGAAGTTCCTGTTTAGAATTTTAAAACAGACTATCATTGGCCTCTCATCCTTCGTTTTCTTAAGGGAAAATATATCAAATTTCTCTCAGTCTTTCATCATATGATTTCTATTTCTTTCTCAATGCCGTGGATTAGCTTAGTGGCTCGCCTTTGCTACAAGATTTTCGCCAATTTTTTAAACAATCCTTTATGAGGTGATGTGACCCAAACTGGCAAACAGCATTCTTCGAGGTGCGGTACTCACCCATACTTTTGTATAAGGGCAAAAGCTAATGTCTTTGCTGTGATAGTGGAAGTTTCCTTCTTCCTTCTGATGAAACCTAAGTGCCCCTGTGTTTTGCTTTGTTTTGGCAGCCGCTTTGTGTCATTTGATTGGAAGATTTTAAGTTTTTCGTTTAAAAAATCAGCACTCCCTAAGTCTTATTTATAATAAGTTTTGTGTTACATTTTTTATATTATCCTTTTTCTTACCTTCCCCCCTTCATTCATGTTGAGTATTCATATTTATTTGGTTTTTACACCGAACCTATTTTTTCCAATATCTGACAGTTATATTTACATTAAAACGGCATTTTCCAACTTCTCCGACCATTCTGTGACTTTATTTAAATCAGAATCACTTGAAGGTTTTATTTATTTTTTTTTTTTTTTCCACCCTCACCTTCGTGAAATGATTGGCCTAATTAATTATAACCAACCCTATCTTCGTGTCATCAATCCGCGAATTTTGGAAATTAACATTATTGTTATTGTATGCCAGGTTATCTAAGAGATAGGAGAGAGAGGAGAGAGAAGGAGAGAGAGAGAGAGAGAGAGAGAGAGAGAGAGAGAGAGAGAGAGAGAGATTAACTGCTAAGCTATTTTTTGTTTTATCCTCTGTCTGTCAATCTTTATTTTCGTTTCGCATTGTGAAAACAAACAAGAGTATTTAATTCCAAAAAATTCTTCATTTAAGGGGAGGTATTTACTTTGTTCCCTAGACCTCCATCAAGCTAAAAATTATACCCCCTTGAGCCCCTTTCAAGATAAATTTGTACATTTTTCGGTAGAATCTCTCCTTAAATTAACAGGCTTCGCTAATCGCTCGCCATGATAAACATCGACACCTGAATGGCACGAAAGGTCCTTAACTATGGGGTGAAAGTTCAT
>CM064541.1:35031810-35051064 GCA_032716605.1 Paralithodes platypus | reverse complement strand
CTCCACCATCTCACCCCCCCCCCCCACCTTTCGTCCTGTATTTGTTTGTTGATATATATATATATATATATATATACATTATATATATACCGGGTATATTCTTTTCCTCCCAAGACCTCCATCAAGCTTCACAAAATAACCCCAAGAGAACAAATGTGCTCGCTATCGCTCGCCAGGAAATAACCAGGAAAAAAATCAACACCTTAATGGCACAAAAGGTCTTAAAATCGCCAAACTAATGGGGCTAAACAAGCATTCCCTTACCTACAACCATGTCTCCGCCGGCACATATGCTATCTGCCCTCTAAAGTTCGTAAATATCTCCGGATTGCCTCCTAAGCTGAATAACTTCCTTGGCTCATAATATCCCATCTGCCCACCAAATTTCGTGAACATCTTTAATCTTTAATTTAATCTTTGTGAGATATCTAAGTTTACAAGCAGACAGACAGACAGGCGAAAACTTAACCTCCGTCCAACTTTGGTGGCGGACGTATCAACAAAAACCACAACACACTCTCTAACCCACCAACAACACCCTTTGACTCACACACACACACACACACACACACACACACACACACACACACACACACACACACACACAGAACACACTCATGTTTTTCTTATTTTATAATTTATATCTAATATAATATAATCTTATCTACTATATCTAATCTAATATATCTATCTATCTATCTATCTATCTATATATATATATATATATAACTAATCCAATCTAATCTATTCTCTACAATCTATATATCTATCTATTTTATATATATAATATAATCTATCTATCTAATCTCTACTATATTATCTTTATCTCCCCCGTGCTTCCCCACCTTACCAGTTACCCCCCCCCCCCCCCCCCACCCCCAGGTCCCCGTGGGCGATTGCTTAATGCATAACATTAGGGTGGGGAAGACATTGTAAGTTGCAGAGCCTTATTCCTTTTGGCCAGAAATGCATTTTTTTTTTTTTTTTTTCAACCAGATTAGGGTTCTTATTCTCATAATTCAAGAAAGAGCTTCAGTAAAGGAGCCATTATTTCTAATATTCTCAAAGCTCCTGAGAAAATGTGTATATATATATATATATATTATATGTATATATACGGTATATCAACCTAGCCTAACGTATTAATTAGCGTAACATAACCTAGCTTTATTTAATTTGACTATCTTATTAATGCACAGTCGTGAACATAATTAAGGTAACACCAATTATATATATATATATATATATATATATATAATAAAGATATATATAGATAGATAGATAGATAATACAATGCTTTATTGTAGACCAGATGCTTCTGAACTTGGCTTCAAAGGAGGAAAGACTCGAATTGGTGTGACCTTTTTTATGTTCACGACTGTACACTAATGGGTATATAAGAAGTCAAAGTAAATAAAGCTAGGGTATGTTACGTTAAGGGGACATGGGCCGGTTTTCTGGACCACTTTTTCCCTCATGTTTAGCCCCATTAGTTTTCAGATGTTAAGATGTTTACCCCATTAATTAGTCGATTTTAAGACCTTTCGCCCCATTTCTTCGTCAATATTTAGAACTTTCATGCTATTTAGGTGTCGATTTCTTCCCTGGCGAACGATAGTGAGCCTGTAATGTTGGAAGAACCGGCCTTCGGCCGGGAAATGTTTCTACCGAAAAATTTACAAATTAATCTAGAAGGGGGATCTAAAGGATGTTTTTTTTTTTTAATTTGATGGAGGTCTAGGGAGGAAACTAGAAAAATAATGAATACATGAACAAATAATGAATACATGAAAAAATCGCCCAAAAAGTGAACCATCTCCTCTTAATGAATACGTTAGGCAAGGCTGAGTAATATCCTCGTTCCCAACTTGCTATAAATACAAAATGTTCCATATCAGCAGTAAAAAAAATATAATATAAAAATTCAATCATTAATTTCACTCCCACCACCAAACACCTCCCAATGCAATTAATGAAAGCGTGTGATTCATCCCGGGATTCGAACCTGGGACACCACATACAGATCAGCAACTTTAACCATTACACCACCAAGACAGTTAAAGGTTTAGTACATTACTAAAATTTAAAAATAGGAATATATTTATAAGAATAGGTTCCATGTCATCTCAACCAGTGCCAAATTAACCCAGACCAACCAAACCAGTGCCAAAATATAGTACTACCCTAACCTAACCGTATTGGTTGATTTGGTACTGGTTGACAGCTACTGGTTGAAATGGTCTACTGGTTGAGTTGACCGGTCACCATAAGAATGATACCTAAAAAAAAAAAAAAATCGTGCCCAAGTTATTCCACGTGTTTTCCATAATCAACTTACAATCTGGTGAAGGGAGGGGAGCTGCTACCCCCGCGAGCCCCAGTGAAGAATACCCCCCTCCCCCCTCTCCCCTCCCCTCCCCCCCACCTACCCAACACTCCCCGCCCCCCCCTCCCCCCCCCCCCCCCCCCCCTCCCCACCACCCTCCCCCCCCCCCCCCCCCTCCCCTCCTCTTCTGTTGTAATCACACACCAACAATGAAAATCTCATCTTGGTCCACTTTTTATCTGAGAAAGACCTCCATCAAGCTTTCAAAACACCCCCCTAAGACCCTGCTTCAAGATCAATTGGTACATTTTTTGATAGAAAAATGTCTCGGCCTAAGGCCAGTTTCTCTTAAAAGTACAGGCTCGCTATTGCTCGCCAGGAAAAAATTATCACCTAAATGGCACGAACGGTCTTAAAATTTACAACGAAATGGGGCGAACGGAGTTAAATTCGCCAAACTAATCCCCCCCCATCCCCCCCCCACACACACACACACACACACACACACACACACACACACACACACACACACACACACCCTCGTTGTAATCAGACACCAACAATGAAAATCTCATCTTGGTCCACGTTTTATCTTTGAGAAGGAAATGTGTCCTCTGTATGCAGATATTAAGGGGAGGTCTCCACTTGAGGGATTTTTTTCTCGACCCCTTTCTCCCTCATGGTTAGCCCCATTGCTTTTGAGATTTTAAGACGTTTGCCCCATTAGTTTGGTGATTTTAAGAATTTCCGCCCCATTCTGTCAATTTTAAGACCTTTCGTGCAATTTAGGTGTCGATTTTATCCTGGCGAGCGATAGCGAGCCTGTAATTTAAGAGTAACCGGCCTTGGGCCGGGACATTTTTCTACCGAAAAATGTACAAATTTATCTTGAAAGGGGGTTAAGGGGGTGACATTTTAAGATTGCTGGAGGAGTAGGAAACAAACTAAAAACCTCCCCTTAAGATATTTATTCTCTCTTCTTTTAGTTTATATCGGGCCTAGATTGTGGCGTATAATAGTTTCTCTGGAACATACTTTTCGTCGTTATTAGTGTAGATAACCCGTCTTGCAACACAATCCCACCCCTGCTCTGTGCAACTCTCTAACCCAAGAGTGAAACGTTTCTCTCAAAGTTTCTTCTACTCAACAGCTGAGCTCTGGAACTCTCTCCCAGAATCAGTCTTTCCCTCTTCCTATGACTTAAATTGCTTCAAACTCCACTTGAGGGATTTTGTTCTTGACCCCTTTCTCCCACATGTCTAGCCCCATTGCTTTTGAGTTTTAAGACGTTTGCCCCATTAGTTTGGTGATTTTAAGAACTTTTGCCCCATTTCTGTAAATTTTAAGACCTTTCGTGCCATTTGGGTGTCGATTTTATCCTGACGAGCGATAGCGAGCCTGTAATTTAAGAGGAACCGGCCTTTGGCCGGGAAATTTTTCTACCGAAAAATGTACACATTAATCTTGAAAGGGGGTCTAGGGGGTGTAATTTTAACCTTGATGGAATTCTAGGGAACGAACTAAAAACCTCCCCTCAAGAACAAACTCGACCATAGGACGCAAGATACGGTGCCTATGCCACTCAGTAGCTTCCTATGTGTGGGAAGCAGACATTATAAAGGTGGTATTTATCCTGGGCGACGACAGTGTGGCATAGGACACTTGGTTAGGCTGGCCGTAGGTGAAAGTTTCGTTTAAGGGGAGATATCTCCACCTGGAGGATTTTTTTCTGGACCCCTTTCTCCCTCATGTTTAGCGCCGTTGCTTTTGAGATTTTAAGACGTTCGCCCCATTAGTTTGACGATTTTAAGAACCCTCGCCCCATTTAAGTCAATTTTAAGACCATTCGTGCCATTTAGGTGTCGATTTTTTCCTGGCGAGCGACAGCGAGCCTGTATTTTAAGGGGAACCGGCCTATGGCCGGGACATTTTTCTACCGAAAAATGTACACATTTGTCTTGAAAGGGGGTTTAGGGGGAGTAATTTTAAGCTTGATGGAAGTCTAGGGAATCAACTAAAAACCTCCCCTTAAAACCTCCCCTTAAAACCTCCCCTTAAAACCTGCCCTTAAAACCTCCCCTTAAGTGTTGCTCAGGGATTGTTCCAAAAACTCGTCGTTGTTGTAGTTTTGTTCTTAGTGCTCGTAACTCATAGATTCTGCTATACTTCCGGTGACGGTCTTGTAGGTGCTAGCCAAATGCTGCACGCTGCTGGCAATGCAGCTTAGATGGCTGACGAGATTTCTAACAGTACAGATTGAGTTACTGACGAGATATCTAGTGGTTGCTGATGAGTTGTTTAGCAGTGCTGGCCCTACATGCCAGGGTTCTGTGCAGGGTTCTTCAAACAGTTTTTAGGCTGTGGTGATACTTGCCTCCTTTGGTCTTGTCAGGGGCAGCTATAGCCAGGAATCCGGTTAGAGTCAGCTGGTGGGGAGCTTAGAATTAGAAGGGCATGCTGGTATCGTGGGATTGGGCGGTTTATAGGCCGTTGTGGTGCAGAGGGTTGGGTGGTGGTGGTGGTTGGGGCCCCTGGTGCCTCCAATATCCCCCTACCGTATTTTAACCCTTTCACGCATTTATGACGTAGAGGTTGCCAGATTAGCAATAAGAAATAGAGTTCTCTCGCTCTTATAATTACCTCTCCAAAATTAGTTTTCTGCCCACAGCTAACTCAAAGACAACTGCAGAGGTTGAAGTAACTAAACTAAAGGTTTATAACTACCCCTGATGGTAACAAAGGCTTTAAAGTATCCCCAATAGGCTCAACACAGCTAACTCAAAGACAACTGCAGAGGTTGAAGTAACTAAACTAAAGGTTTATAACCACCCCTGATGGTAACAAAGGCTTTAAAGTATCCCCAATAGGCTCAACGCAGCTAACTCAAAGACAACTGCAGAGGTTGAAGTAACTAAACTAAAGGTTTCTAAATACCCCTGATGGTAACAAAGGCTTTAAAGTATCCCCAATAGGCTCAAAATCGCGTCATATGTCGGAGAGGGTTAAACAAAAAATCCCATTTTCTTTGAATTGCTGATGGTTTTCTTTAAGGGCTGACAATTATTCTAAGGCATAAGAATATGTGATCATCAATGTATGCCTGCTTGTGTTTTACTCATGTGTGAGAGCCTTAACCCCTTCTGTACCGGCGACGTCTTTTAAATTTTATTCTAGCTACACTTAGATGATGTTGTACAGTTTAAGAAGGATATGTGATAGTAAAAATGGTTAAGTGAGGTCGTTCAAAGCCTGTTAATGGTTGGGGGCCTTTGTAAACTGAATACAATCGTCTAATAGTAGCCAGAATATAGTTAAAAAGACGTCGCCGGTACTGAAGGGGTTAAGACACATGTCGACGAAATTTTGAAAATATATTCAAGAGGAAACCCTCTCTTGTTCTGAAATCAGTAGCTGCAATCCTTCTTTGATCTTGTCTAAAAAGGTTACTGTCCTTTTATCAAGGGACATCGGAATGCAGTCCGTAGTTATTCTAAGAGCAAGAGATAATTATGCATTGGTAAAAACTTTAAACTCCGTAATTCCCAAACCCAGTCTTGCTGAAGGAAGCGAATTTTCCAGAGAAATACGAAGGAACTGTTTCGTGATCCTCGGCCAATCTTATGGAGAGATATTGCTTTCCATTTTAAGGGGGAGGTGGGCCGTTTTTCTGGTCCCCTTTCTTCCTCATGTTTAGCCCCATTAGTTTTCAGATTTGATGACGTTCGCCCCATTAGTTTGACGATTTTAAAACCTGTCGTCCCATTTATATATCAATATCGAGACCTTTCGTGCCATTTAGGTATCGATTTTTTCCTGTCGAGCGATAGCGAGGCTGTAATTATAAGAGAAACTGCTATCGAAAAACGTACAAATTTATCTTGAAGTGGGGGGGGGGGGAGTGTTTTTTTGTTTAAGCTTGATGAAGGTCTTACGAGGATACTAAAAGATTAATTAATATATAAATAAATAGACCCCCCCCTCAAAAAATAACCACTTTCCTCTTAATATGAGAAAAATCCAGGAGAAATGGCCGGGCAATAAATCTCACGCAATTTCATTATGAATTTGAAGTGACCACGGCCGGGGGAGATGAAATCTTGACCCCGAGAAATAGTTATTTATTTTGTATTTAATTGACCAATTGCGAGTTTCAGGCTATAGGGAAGTTGTAGACGTCGATATAAAACAGAATTGCAATATAATGTAGATTTCTGATATAGAAAGTATGATGAATTTGGTGTTACTTGTTTTTACAATTAATGTACTACGACCGTACTACCCAGGGGAGGCCTCGTAGGGGTGCACGTGAAAGAGTTGTTGGAACCCCTGGGTCATTTGTCTGTTTCTGTTTGTGCCTCACCTACACAGTGAGTAATCCAGCTAGCTCTCACAAACACCTCCTCCTCCTATTCATTTCACTACACTAAACAAGCACTTCTTTCCAACACACCAAAAAAAACAGATTATTGAAGATGACCGCATAATGAGTTAATTGCTCAATAGATGGCGTTCTGAGAGAGAGGGTCCTAGTCTTCGCAGTGAGACAGTGAAGCACAAAGGCGAAGCAGCTTCAGATATGGGGCGGCTTTGAGCCGTGAGTGGGCAACCACGCGCCGTGCGTCTGCGAAAGCAAGATGGTGACGGCTGGTCGCAGCTCTAAGTGCTTCACATGTTTCGCTCCCTAGACTGGAACGAGACCTCACAGGCTTCACCGTGTTGAGCAGTAGAATGTACAGGGTCTCAGCCTATGCCCGAGAGGGAGTAGTTGGAATATAGGAAAACAAAAATAGAGCCCTTACTTTGGCTCTGTTACTGTTTCAACTTTGAGACACTTGTTAAAGGCAGCTTTGCCTTTTGTCTCCCTCATACACATAAACAAGATACAAAATAAACGCAGTATCAAATATCCCACAAGACGTCAGAACTAATAGAGTTAAGACGTACCTGATCCTAAATGACCAATATATATTCCGATATAAAATGTTTTATTTATTTGGTGTCATTATGTGCTTATGTTTCCTTTTTTTATTCTGGATCAAACGTGCTGGAAGTCACTTGATCTTTCGCCAGCCGAGAAAGGAAATTGGTATGGAGATTAACTCGCTCACGTTGATGACGCCTTCCTTACTCCTATGCTGGCTACTAGTAGACGATTTTATTCAGTTTGGTAAAGAACTGTGTGCGTCAAAGGTTGAATTGCCCACTTGCGAGTTTCAGGCTACAAAGTTAGCACAATTGTAGTACAGTCGCGATGTCCCAGCTGTCATTACGTTTGGCTTGCTCTGTGCTGTACTAATGTCTGTCAGATGTTGAATAGATTGGGTAAGTGTAGGATCATGCTTGTATATGTCACTCGAAACTAACACATCAAGTTTTAGATTATTGATCAAAACATGCTTGGTGCCGAGACATGACTTATTAGCGCGACTGTACATCTATAATTACATAAAACCCAATTCAACATATATTTAATATTAAACTAACCGAAGCCTACAGTACATTATCATTGCATTTATATATTATAGCGATGTTTACGGCTCCAACTTCCTCGTAGCCCCAAATTCGCAATTGGATATTTGAGGTATTAGCCCCCCCCCCCCCTCCCCCTTTTTTTCCAGAGGTCTTTGCCAATCTGAAAAAAGTTGTATAGTGCTGGACAGAATGAAGTAAATATCTCTCTTCCTTCTTCCTTCTTCTCTCTTCCCCCTCCATCATCAGTTATGTTGTCCTCCCACCCCCCTCCTCTCTCTCCCTCTTTCCTCCTCCTCCTTCTCCCGTAGAGTTACCAAAATGATACCTAGCCTAAAGAACAAACCATACGAGGAGCACCTTAGAGAATTAAATCTATTAACTTTAACCCAGCGCAGATTAAGAGGCGACTTAATTCAAGTGTTCAAAATCATCAGAGGCATCGACAATATGAACTGTAGTAAGTACTTCACTATCGACCAATCTAATTACACGCGGGGAAACGGTTGCAAAATTATTGGTAAATCTTTTAACTCACACGAAGCTAAGAATTTCTTCTTCAATCGAGTTGTCAACTTATGGAATGGGCTTCCCCGAGATGTCATAGACTGCAGCACCGTTGATTCATTTAAACTTCGCCTAGACAAATATCTCGCATCAAACCCGCGACTGACTGCGTTTGTAAATGAATAACTTTATTTTATTCCCGCCTCAGATTCATCAAACGATTATTGCGTTTATATAATATTACTAAGATTTAACTCTCTTTTTCCCAGATATACGAAAGATCCTTATAACTGTGTTACTAACCGATCTGTCCCCTACTAACTTCCTAGTCCTGCCACGGACATTAGTTCCAGGGCAGTAGTTCCCTTACCCACTCTAAACCACTGTTTGGACACTTGATCCGCAGTGTTTTGAAGGACAAGCAGCCTAGAGGGGGCACTAGACCTGTTGTTGCTTGATTTTCTTTGTACTCCCCTTCTCTCTCTTCCCTCTTCTCCCCCCATTATCAGTTATCACGTTCTCTTCCCCCCCCCCTCCTCTCTCTCCATCTTTCCTTCTTCTCTCTCCTCCCTCTTCTCCTTTCATTATAATTATCAGTTATGTTGTCCCCCCCCCCCCGCCCCCCTTCCTCTCTCCTCCTCGATGGGGATGGGCGTCTTGAGACAGTGGGCTGAGTGGGGCAGACTGGATGCAACCCGGAGAGGGAGGGGGGAGAGAAAAAAAAAAACGAGGTGGGTCCACTTAAGGCCAGGTGTCTATAGGCCACGCAGTGCCCTGGCGCACAATTATGCCTGTCGCACATTGAGACCTACAACCTGACGATGTCACCAGTCATTGACCTCTACTCACAAGTTCCAGAGGATGCAGCAAGAGACCAGAAGAGGCAGAAGACAACACCAACACCAGCAGTAAAGGAGACATTACCAGTTGCAACTCCCGAGCCCCAGCCACCCACATCACAACCAGCCAAAACTCCTCACCAATTGTTCATCCTACCAGACCTGTCTAAGGACTACAACATGACAATGAGCTATGCTTACAAGGACTGCATCACACCTGAATTCCACGGATCCCTGTCCTACTGTATGGAGAACTGGAAACGAGACGGCTGCAACTGCTACTTCCACACGAAGGACAAAAACAACTACGTGACTTGCAGCCTAACAGTGGAGGAAGCTCTACAACGCGGCTTCCTGGACCTCCCGAGGAAGTAAAAATCACCACCACTCATCACCATCACCACCACCACCACCACTCATCACCTTCACCACCATCACCAGTGGGCTATTAGTACGGGACTCCCAGTCGGGCCGGGAGGATAAATATATGGCCTTAAATTCCCTACCTGTATAATAGCCCACAGTACCAGCCTCACACGCCGCCGACCAGACATGGCAGATGATACCCGTGCCAGCGAGGAGCCTCCCCCCTGTCTACCTTGCCCTGGCCAGTCACTTTAGCAGTTAAAATTAGTAAAACCCTCAGGCAGCACCAGTTAAGCCTGGACACCTTTTTCTCCTGCTAAAATTCACTTCATCCAACTGATTCTTGTCCTATCCCCACTTCCCCCTAACCCCCTTTCACTACTATTTTGATTGATTGATTGAGACGCAGACAACGCAGGTGGCGCAGCACAGAGCAGGCAGACAAGGGAAAGGGTAATTTAACACTTTGAGTACCAGCGACGTGTGCTATCAATTAATTGCTGTTATATTTAGACGATATTATGCAGCTTAGGAAGGATCTGCGGTACTTAAAAGGGTTGTTTGAGATGGTTTAAAGCCTTATTATTGCTAGAGGTTCTTCCTAATCTGAATATAATCGCCTAATAGTTACCACACTATAATGAAAAGGACGTCACCGGTACTGGATGGGTTAAAATTAGACGTAGGCCTGCACTGACCTGCGTCCCAATGTGCGTAATTCGAAATTATTATTTGCGTATTCTTGCCCTGTTCTGTGTTGCATTTGGGGTAAATTCTTTTCAGTAGACCTATGTGTATATGCATGCATCTAAATTAGCATGTACTGTAGCATCATCTAAAATATATTGGAGAAGCCCAATATGGCAGACTATTGCTTCACTGATGTTTAATAGGAGACAGTCAATTAAAAGCAGCATATAGAGATGAGTATGGACAGGTGGGCGTGACTTACCATAGCCTCCCACAATCCAACCAATCAAAACGGCGATATTTTATTCCTCCTCCATCCCTCCCTTCCTCCCTCCTGCAGGTGTAAACAAAGGTGGACCATGCTTCCGAGTTTCTTTAGACCGTGTGTTTGTGCTTGCGTGTTGCCCGTTGTTTATCGTGGATTATCCGCTGCATCCTCGGAGATTCTGGCCGCAGTGCGATAGGTAAGGATAGATTTGTTCCTTGTGGAGTGAATAAGGGTGATGAAATTGCTGGATAATGCGATAATATAGGGATTAATAGGGTAATTATTGTGGTTAAAGGCATCGAGGGCTTGACCGTGGGTAATGGGTGTTGTACCGAGCGTGGGGTTTTAAATTAAAATGAGTGACACGTTATTTTTTTTGTATTACCATGATATCCGAAGGGGTGGACACGGATGAATCGCTCTTATACATTTCTGTCAGCCGACGCCCCTCCTCCCATCCAACACGACTTTCACTCGTAGACCTTTAAATTAATTGTTCGGCCTCACTCTCAGTCTGCCTCTTCCTCTCCGTCCTTCCACTTAACTCTCGTACACTCTTGAACCATAATTATCGCTTCCCAAACATTCCACATGGCCGAACTATCTCAAGGTGTTCATTCTCACTCTGTCCAGCACATCCACACCACACCGCTCTCATACTCCCTCATTACTTGTCTATCCCTCCATGTAATTCAGAAGTTGTCAGAAGTTGATGCCGACTGAAGTGATCGTGTGGCGACCCCTACTGTTTATGCCGTGGTGTTATATCGTCCTGATCTGTTTTATTGCCAAGTAATTGCCAGTCCATTACAACTCCCTTTCTTTCCTTACCTCCCGTCACTCCTCACTTTCCCCCTTCCATCCTCCCTCTCCCTCCCTCCCCCCATCCCTTCCTCCCCCCATTATCTCACTCCTTCCCCCTACTCTTGCAATACCCACCTGCCTTTGTCATTCTCCCCCTCCCTCCTAGTTCCTTCCCCCCCCCCCCCTCCTCTCTCTCCCTCTATCATCCCCTCTCTCGCCTGCCCCCTCTTTAACTCACCTTTCCTCCCACTTTTCTGATACCATTTACTTACCACTTAACCACTTAGTTATTTGCTTTTTATCACGTGGTACTTCCCTCCTACTTACCGTTTACTTACCTATTATTTACCACTACTTACCTCCTTGTCACCTACATACCACTACTTACCACCTTGTCTCTTAATTACCACCTTATTGCCACCTACTTACCACCTTATTGCGAACTACTTACCACTTACTTGCCTACTTACCACCTTATTGCGAACTACTTACCACCTACTTGCCTACTTACCATACTATCCACCTTATTGCGAACTACTTACCACCTACTTACCATACTATCCACCTTATTATGAACTACTTACCACCTACTTGCCTACTTACCATACTATCCACCTTATTGCTAACTACTTTCCATACTATCCACCTTATTGCGAACTACTTACCACCTACTTACCATACTATCCACCTTATTGCTAACTACTTACCATACTATCCACCTTATTGCGAACTACTTACCACCTACTTACCATACTATCCACCTTATTGCTAACTACTTACCATACTATCCACCTTATTGCTAACTACTTACCATACTATCCACCTTATTGCTAACTACTTACCATACTATCCACCTTATTGCTAACTACGTACCATACTATCCACCTTATTGCTAACTACTTACCACCTACTTACCATACTATCCACCTTATTGCTAACTACTTACCATACTATCCACCTTATTGCTAACTACTTACCATACTATCCACCTTATTGCTAACTACTTACCACCTACTTACCATACTATCCACCTTATTGCGAACTACTTACCATACTATCCACCTTATTGCGAACTACTTACCATACTATCCACCTTATTGCTAACTACTTACCATACTATCCACCTTATTGCTAACTACTTACCATACTATCCACCTTATTGCTAACTACTTACCACCTACTTACCATACTATCCACCTTATTGCTAACTACTTACCACCTACTTACCATACTATCCACCTTATTGCTAACTACTTACCATACTATCCACCTTATTGCTAACTACGTACCATACTATCCACCTTATTGCTAACTACTTACCACCTACTTACCATACTATCCACCTTATTGCGAACTACTTACCATACTATCCACCTTATTGTGAACTACTTACCACCTACTTACCATACTATCCACCTTATTGCTAACTACTTACCATACTATCCACCTTATTGCGAACTACTTACCACCTACTTACCATAATATCCACCTTATTGTCAACTACTTACCATACTATCCACCTTATTGTGAACTACGTACCACCTACTTACCATACTATCCACCTTATTGCGAACTACTTACCACCTACTTGCCTACTTACCACCTACTTACCATACTATCCACCTTATTGCGAACTACTTACCACCTACTTGCCTACGTACCATACTATCCACCTTATTGTCAATTACTTGCCACCTACTGTACTTGCTTTTCAACTCTGCGGAAGCAGAGTTTGGTATCGGCGGCCCCCCCCCCCCCCCACCACCGAAAAAAAAAAATCTGTCGTCGTTGTTGTCGCCAGTCTGTCCCGAAACTCCTCCTAGACCGTTGGACGGATTTTCTCCAAATTTCACACGAACATTTGTTGGGTGAATGCGAACGTCAGTCAAAAAATATTTTTTTGAATTTGTGCAATAGTTATGATTTTAGGTCCAAAATATGGTGACAGTAGGATACATGATGGTAATACTTGTGACAATAGTAATGATGATTGTAAGATGGTGGTGATGATAGTAGTAATGATGGTTGATAGGTGTAGTATCAATGATGATAGTAGTGATTAAGATGGTAGTGACAATGGTGACATTAGTACCGGTAGTGATGATGGTGAGAGTAGTAGTGATGATGATCATAGTAATGGTGATGATGACAATAGTCATGATGATGGCAGTAGTAGTGATGATTGTGATTGATGATGGTATTAGTAGTGATGATGGTATCCCATCGCAGAGTTGGGTATGCCGTTTTGATTTTGGGCGAAACGGCACGTCTATTGAAAACATCTCGCTCCGTATTTGCTAGGTTAAGTTAGTTTAGTTGACATTAGAAGTGATGGTAGTAATAGTGGGGATGATGGTAATTGTAGTGATAATGGTGATAATATTAGTGATGATGGTTGTAGTTGTAGTGATGATGACAGCAGTGATGATGATGGTAGTAGATATGATGGTGACAGTAGGCCTACTAGTAGTAGTGATGATGGTCATAATAGTAGTGATGATGGTGACTAGCAATAATGATAGTTGTAGTGATAATGATGACAGTAGTGATGATGGTGACAGTATTAGTGATGATGGTGAAAGTTGTAGTGATGATGACAGTAGTAGTGATGATGATGGTGAGAGTAGTAGTGATGACTATAATAGTAGTAGTGCTGATAATAGTAATGGTGATAGTGACTAGTAGTGATGATGGTGACCCATCGCAGAGTTGGGTATGCCGTTTTGTTTTTGCGCAAAACGGCACGTCTACTTTATTATCATGTGTATGAAAGAAACAAACGACAGTTTGCCTGTAATGAGTGTCTCCCTCAAAGCCAAAAGAGTGACAGCGAGGCAAATTCAAAGCACGTTGTGATAAAAATGCCTGGACACCCACCTACTTAAGACGGTATCACACGAGCGCTTTTTCACTCAACATTTATACTCAACACTGGTCTGGCAGCTTATGAGGTCAACATTTTAAATATTTATGTAACCTAAATTCATCTATCACCAGTCTTGTTTCTAATACCAGTGCAAAATATTTCAGAAATGATGCCAGAAAAATGTTGATCATCGAATGTTGAGTGAAAAAGCGCTCGTGTGATACCGGCTTTACATGGTGACCGGTCACTTCAACCAGTAGCTCTCAACCAGTACCAAATCAACCAATACGGTTAGGTTAGGTTAGGTTAGGTTACCGGTAGTACTATATTTTGGCACTGGTTTGGTTGGTCTGGGCTAATTTGGCACTGGTTGAGAGCTACCGGTTGAAATGGTCTACTGGTTGAAGTGACGTGGAACCGCTTTACATGCATACCTAATTGGCTTACCGGTACCTATTTCACTTCAAATTTACCTCACACATTACAACGGCTTGGCGAATGGCATAGGCTAGCCCAGTTAGCCCAATAGTTCTGCTGTTGTTGTTCGTTTTCCTTTTATATTCCTTTCAATTTATTATCTCCTTTTTTTTCCCTATCCCCATTTCTCTTTCTGCCCGGCCTGGCTTTGGGTATCTCTATCAATCAATATATCTATCAATCTCTCTCTCTCTCTCTCTCTCTCTCTCTCTCTCTCTCTCTCTCTCTCTCTCTCTCTCTCTCTCTCTCGCTATCTATCTCACACACATTCACATTCTCTCATTTTCACACACTCTCCCTCTCTCACTCACACACTCACTCACTCTTCCTTCTTCTCCCTCCATTATCAGTTATCTTGGTGTTGGGTTTGTTCCCCCCCCCTCCACCCCCCATCCCTCCCCCACACCTGACTAGTGTGGTAACTGCTCCCCGGGGGCGCCCCCCCCCCCCCACCCCTCTCCGTGGGGGGGTTCATTGCTCTACATTCTTCCGTTAGTTCACCCTTAGTTAACCCCTTCTGTACCGGCGGCGTGTTTTTAATCTTATGCTAACTATGTTTAGACGATTGTGTGCAGTTTAACCCATTCAGTACCAGGGACGTCCTCTTTCATCTAATCTGGTAACTATTAGATGGTTTTATTCAGTTTAGGAAGGATCTCTAACGATAATAAGGCTTCGAACTATCTCAACCAACCTCCCTTTTAACTACCACAGATCCTTCCTAAGCTGCATAATATCGTCTAAATATAGCCAGAATAAAATATCCCACGTCGCTGGTACTCAACGGGTTAAGGGGAGGTATTTAGTTTGTTCCCTAGACCTCCATCAACCTTAAAATTACACCCCCTTGAGTCCCTTTCAAGATAAATTTGTAAATTTTTCGGTAGAAAAATGTCCCGGCCGAAGGCCGATTCCTCTTAAATTACAGGCTCGCTATCGCTCGCCAGGATAAAATCGACACCTAAATGGCACGAAAGGTCTTAATATGGGGTGAAAGTTCTTAAAATCGCTAAACTAATGGGGCAAACGTTTTATAATATCAAAAGCAATGGGGCTAAACATGAGGGAGAAAGGGGTCAAGACAAAAATCCCTCAAGTGGAGATCTCCCCTTAAGAAGGTTTGTGGAAGTAAAAAGGGGCAAGTGAGATAGTTCGAAGCCTGTTAATTTGCTGGAGGACCTTCTGAAACTGAATAAAATCGTGTAATAGTAGTCAGAATAAATTTAAAAGGACGGCACTGGTACTGAAAGGGTTAATCCTTGGCCTACCGCCTGTTAGTTCACCCGTTAAGGGGGAATTTCCACTGTAGATATTTTTTTCTGGACCCCTTTCTCCCTCATGTTTAGTCCCATTTTGCTTTTGAGATTTCAAGACGTTCGCCCCATTAGTTTGGCGATTTTAAGAACATTCGCCCCATTTCTGTCAATTTTAAGACTTTTCGTGCCATTTAGGTGTCGATTTTTACCTGGCGAGCGATAGCGAGCCTGTAATTTAAGAGGTATCGGCCTTCGGCCGGGAAATTGTTCTACCGAAAAATGTACAAATTTATCCTGAAAGGGGGCTTAGGGGGTGACATTTTAAGCTTGATGGAGGTCTAGGGAACAAACTAAAAACCTCCCCTTAACCCTATCAAAAGGATATACATATATTGTGTCCATAATATTATGTGATAAAGTGTAATAAAGCGTGAAAAGGAACACCTTGAGATGGTTTGGCCATGTGGAACGTAGCGAGAGAATGACGAAGAGAGTGTACGAGAGTGAGGTGGAAGGACAGAGAGGGAGATGTAGACCGAGTGGAGAGGTGGAAGGATGGAGTTGAGAAGTGTATGCGTGTAAGCGGTGCAGGATGGGAGGAGGGGCGTCGACTGAATGGGGACAGAGGTGCAAGGGGGGGCGTTTCATTCGTGTCCACACCTTCGGGGATCACGGCGTCCGGCAATAGATAGATAGAATTAACTACCCTTATCAATTCTCCCCACCAGAAATTCTTGGAGTTGCTGCGTCAGACACGTTGTCTTGTACAATAACCTCCCGGGGCCCCTTAAGGGGAGGTTTCCACTTGAGGGACTTTTTTCTGGACCCCTTTCTCCCTCATGTCTAGCCCCATTGCTTTTGAGATTTTAAGACGTTTGCCCCACTAGTTTGGTGATTTTTAAGATATTTCCACCCCATTCTGTCAATGTTAAGACCTTTCGTGCCATTTAGGTGTCGATTTTATCCTGGCGAGCGATAGCGAGCCTGTAATTTAAGAGTAATCGGCCTTCGGCCTGGACATTTTTCTACCGAAAAATGTACAAATTTATCTTGAAAGGGGGTCAAGGGGGTGAAATTTTAAGCTTGATGGAGGTCTAGGGAACAAACTAAATACCTCCCCTTAAATGGCGATATCCCGCAGTTCTTCACCCTCCCTCTCCATCAATCATTCTTAATTATAAGCTATATGCCGTACTCTCTATGGCTGACACACATCACCCCCACAACTACCATACTATATAAGCACTTGGTGTAGCCATCTTTCTTCTTCAATCGAGTTGTCAACTTGTGGAATGGGCTTCCCCGAAACGTTATAGACTGCATCACCGTTGATTCATTTAAACTCCGCCTAGACAAATATCTCTCATCAAACCCGCGACTGACTGCGTTTGTAAATGAATAACTTTATTTTATCCCCCCCTCAGTTACTAACCCATCTGTCCCCTACTAACTTCCTAATCCTGCCACGGACATTAGTTCCAGGGCAGTAATTCCCTTTCCAATGTTCCCTTACCCACTCTAAACCACTGTTTGGACACTTGATCCTCAGTGTTTTGGAGGACAAGCAACCTAGAAGGGTCACTAGATCTGTTGTTGCTTGATTTCCTTTGTACTCCTTTGTACTAGTAATGGGCAACCCTGCCTAACGCTTGCAACCCTGATAATAGATCATAAGGTTAAGCAACGTAGGGTCTGGTCAGTAGTTGGATGGGTGACCGCACCTGTTGGGTGATTGCACCCGGTACCGACATTGACCAGACGTTGCCCTAGGGGTGGGTGAAATTCCCTGGCTTGCCACCAGGGTTTAAGTAGCCCAGGAGTGTTGAACAAACTCCATTCCCTGTCAGTTCCGTCTCACTCAGACGGAAATGAGTACCTGGATTCATGGTGGCTAAAAATGAATTCAGGGGCCTGATTGGTGGCTTCCTACAACCAATCAACACACGAGACTGAGAACTTGGTTAGCCACCAGGATTGTATATAGGCAAAATCGTAAGAAATCATGATCCACTTTGCATAGCCTAGGTGTTGAGTATTGTTTGTGTGACGGTCCAGGATGTCAACCCGGAGCAGTTTTTGTCAAGACTGAATGAATATCAGAAGTACAATAAAATTAGCAGGAAATAGCATTGTTTTGGTCATGTTATCACTTCCAAAGACATAATTTGAACTATAAAACTTAATTTTATCTTATAATAAAGATGATAATAATTTATTATTTTATAATAAAGAGTACAAATAATGAACTCGACTTTCGTTTGACACCTTGTTTATGTCGACAGACGTAACTCTGGCGCTAGTTTGGAAGCGTCTCCGGTGAATTCCTGGTAGGGAGAATTAGATATATTGACAGTGATATACCTAATTCCTGGTAGGGAGAATTAGATATATTGACAGTAATATACCTAATTCCTGGTAGGGATAATTAGGCATATTGACAGTAATATACCTAATTCCTGGTAGGGAGAATTAGATATATTGACAGTGATATACCTAATTCCTGGTAGGGAGAATTAGGCATATTGACAGTAATATACCTAATTCCTGGTAGGGAGAATTAGATATATTGACAGTAATATACCTAATTCCTGGTAGGGAGAATTAGGCATATTGACAGTAATACCTAATTCCTGGTAGGGAGAATTAGATATATGACAGTAATATACCTAATTCCTGGTAGGGAGAATTAGGCATATTGACAGTAATATACCTAATTCCTGGTAGGGAGAATTAGATATATTGACAGTAATATACCTAATTCCTGGTAGGGAGAATTAGGCATATTGACAGTAATATACCTAATTCCTGGTAGGGAGAATTAGGCATATTGACAGTAATATACCTAATTCCTGGTAGGGAGAATTAGATATATTGACAGTAATATACCTAATTCCTGGTAGGGAGAATTAGGTATATTGACAGTAATATACCTAATTCCTGGTAGGGAGAATTAGGCATATTGACAGTAATATACCTAATTCCTGGTAGGGAGAATTAGATATATTGACAGTAATATACCTAATTCCTGGTAGGGAGAATTAGGCATATTGACAGTAATATACCTAATTCCTGGTAGGGAGAATTAGGCATATTGACAGTAATATACCTAATTCCTGGTAGGGAGAATTAGATATATTGACAGTAATATACCTAATTCCTGGTAGGGAGAATTAGGCATATTGACAGTAATATACCTAATTCCTGGTAGGAGATTAGGCATATTGACAGTAATACCTAATTCCTGGTAGGGAGAATTAGGCATATTGACAGTAATATACCTAATTCCTGGTAGGGAGAATTAGGCATATTGACAGTAATATACCTAATTCCTGGTAGGGAGAATTAGGTATATTGACAGTAATATACCTAATTCCTGGTAGGGAGAA
>CM064541.1:35019310-35026810 GCA_032716605.1 Paralithodes platypus | reverse complement strand
CTGCTCTCGACTGGCGGAAACGTTAAGGGGGAGACTGACCGTTTGTTTGGTCTATTAATTCATTTATTCATATATTTTTTTTAGTTTCCTCCCTAGACCTCCATCAAGCTTAGAAGAACACCCCTAGACTTCCCTTCAAGATAAATTTGTAAATTTTTCGGTAGAAAAATGACCCGGCCAAAGGCCGGTTCCTCTTAAAATTGCAGGCTCGCTATCGCTCGCCAGGAAATAATCGACACCTAAATGGCACGAAAGGTCTTAAAATTGACAACGAAATAGGGTGAAAGGTGTTAACACTGCCAAACTAATGGGCCGAACGTCTTATAATCTCAAAACTAGTGGGGCTAAACATGAGGGAGGAGGAGGTCCAGAAAAACGGTCTGCCTCCCCTTAATTCTGCAACCGTGTGTCTCAGTTCCCACCAAGCCCTTTATCGGGAGACAGGCCATCTTTTTGTTTACACTGGCGGTACAATCGTGAGCCTATAAACGGGTACACCAATTCCAATCTTTGAATCTGTTTAACCCCTTCATTACCGGTGCCGTCCCTTTAAGGGGAGGTTTTTAGTGTGTTTCCTAGACTTCCATCAAGCTTGAAATTACACCCCCTTGACCCCCTTATAAATTTTTCGGTAGAAAAAATGGCCCGGCCGAAGGCCGGTTCCTCTTAAATTACAGGCTCGCTATCGCTCGCCAGGATTTTTTTTACACCTAAATGGGACGACAGGTCTTAAAAGTGACATAAATGGGGTGAAAGTTCTTGAAATCGCCAAACTAATGGGGCGAACGTCTTAAAATCTCAAAAGCAATGGGGCTAAACACGAGGGAGAAAGGGGGTAAAGAAAAAAAATCCCTCAAGTGGAAATCTCCCCCTTTTAACTTTATTCTGGCTATTAGACGATTCTATTAAGTTTAAAAAGGGTCTAGCAACTAACAGGCGGAAGCCAACTATCTCACTTAACCCTTTTTACTACCACAGGTCCTACTTAAACTGCGCAAAAACGTCTCAATTTAGCTAGAACATAAGGTTGTCGGTGCAGACGGGGTTAAAGACGAGAGAGTATAATAACAGGATTCACCCCATAAACAGTTTGTATAGCAGGATTCACCCCATAAAAGACAGTATTATATATAAAGATTCACCCATTAGTAAGCAGGATTCACCCCATAAAAGACAGTATAGATGGCCAGATGCATGCCATGATAAACAGAACATATATAGTAAGATTCGCCCTATAATAAACAATGTGTGTATACAGAAAATAGCAGGATTCACCCCATAATAGGCAGTATATATGTAGCAGGATTCACCCCATAATAGGCAATATATATGTAGCAGGATTCACCCCATAATAGGCAGTATATATGTAGCAGGATTCACCCCTTAATAAACCGAGTATGTAGCAGGATTCACCCCATAATAGGCAGTATATATGTATCAGGATTCACCCCATAATAGGCAGTATATATGTAGCAGGATTCACCCCATAATAAACCGAGTATGTAGCAGGATGCACCCCATAATAGGCAGTATATATGTATCAGGATTCACCCCATAGTAAACAGAATACAGTATAGCAGGATTCCCCCCACAGACGGCACCTAGGTCGTTCTATCTGTTTGTTCAGCACCGCGTCAATAATTGCTGCCTGCCCTGCCAAACGGTGTAAGACCCCACCTGCTACACCTCTCTCTCTCTCTCTCTCTCTCTCTCTCTCTCTCTCTCTCTCTCTCTCTCTGTCTGTGTGATATAAGCCACCATTTGTCCCACGAGTCTAACATTTAAGGTTAATTTCTCTCTCTCTCTCTCTCTCTCTCTCTCTCTCTCTCTCTCTCTCTCTCTCTCTCTGTGATATAAGCCACCATTTGTCCCACGAGTCTAACATTTAAGGTTAATTTCTCTCTCTCTCTCTCTCTCTCTCTCTCTCTCTCTCTCTCTCTTTATATATACATATCCCCTCTTTGTAGAGCACGTAGCACCCGTCTTGCAATACAATCCCACCATTACTCTGTGCAACTCTTCAACCCAAGAGTCATTATTCTCAATCATTCTTCTATTCAACAGCTGAGCTCTAGAACTCTCCCAAAATCAGTCTTTCCCTCATCCTATGACTTACATTGCTTCAAACTCCGTGTGTCGAGGCAGTTTGGCTCGAACCTCCCTTGATTCTGGTCGTCACTCTTTCAACTCTGGGAGAGGCACTCGTCACAGGCAGTTCTGCCTTTTGTCTCCCTCACTCACATAAAAAAAAAATATATATACCGTATAGAGAGAGAGAGAAAAATGAGCGAGAGAGAGAGAGAGAGAGAGAGAGAGAGAGAGAGCGAAAGAGAGTGAGTGTGAGGGACAGAGGTGGGGGGGGGGGGGGAGGGGGGGGATGAAGAGAGAAGGGGAATGAGATAACTAACAAACTAAGTTACTAACTTACTATCATATCCCACCAGCCCACCAGCCCACCATTGTCGTTGGCTCCCTGGTTGACTTACACAATTACCCGCTGAGGCATTGTACTGTCACGCATAAACATCCGTGCACCTCACCAGTTACTCATTTGGGAAGTAGATATCTGGACACTAAGAGAGAGAGAGGTAGGTAGGTAGGTAGAGGTAGGTAGGTAGAGGTAGGTAGGTAGGTAGGTAGGTAGGTAGGTAGAGGTAGGTAGGTAGGTAGGTAGAGGTAGGTAGGTAGGTAGGTAGGTAGGTAGGTAGGTAGGTAGAGGCAGGTAGGTAGAGGTAGAGGTAGGTAGGTAGGTAGGTAGAGGTAGGTACAAAGGAGTACAAAGGAGTACAAAGGAAATCAAGCAACAACAGATCTAGTGACCCTTCTAGGTTGCTTGTCCTCCAAAACACTGAGGATCAAGTGTCCAAACAGTGGTTTAGAGTGGGTAAGGGAACATTGGAAAGGGAACTACTGCCCTGCCACTAACGTGGCAGGACTAGGAAGTTAGTAGGGGACATATGGGTTAGTAACTGAGGGGAGGATAAAGTTATTCATTTACAAACGCAGTCAGTCGCGGGTTTGATGCGAGATATTTGTCTAGGCGGAATTTAAATGAATCAACGGTGCTGCAGTCTATAACGTCTCGGGGAAGCCCATTCCACAAGTTGACAACTCGATTGAAGAAGAAATTCTTAGATTCGTGCGAGTTAAAAGATTTACCAATAATTTTGCAACCGTTTCCCCGCGTGTAATTAGATTGGTCGATAGTGAAGTACTTACTACAGTTCATATTGTCGATGCCTTTGATGATTTTGAACACTTGAATTAAGTCGCCTCTTAATCTGCGCTGGGTTAAAGGAAATAGATTTAATTCTCTAAGACGCTCTTCGTATGGTTTGTTCTTTAGGCTAGGTATCATTTTGGTAACTCTACGTTGAACTCGTTCTAGCTTGTTTATATCTTTTTGGTAATAAGGGCACCAGGATTGAACGCAGTATTCCAGAAGAGGGCGGACTAAGGAATTGTAAAGGGTTAGGATAACTTCTTTGGATTTATGCTCAAATGACCTGCCTATAAAGCCAATTATTTTGTTTGCCTTCTTAACAACTTCTGAACATTGTTGACTCGGTTTTAGGTTACTCGATATTGTTACTCCCAGATCAGTTTCTCTGTTTTACATTCTTAAGCTGAGTGCCATTCATCGAATAGTTTGCTTTCTCATTTAGGTATCCGACATGTAGTACTTTACATTTATCCGCATTGAAACTCATTTGCCAAATTTGGGCCCAACATGACAATTTATCTAGATTGTGTTGCATATCGTCAACTTGTTCTTTTGAGAGTACGCTATTTGCAATTTTTGTATCGTCAGCAAATTTTGAGATTGTGCAGGTGAGACCCTCATCTATGTCGTTGATGTAAATTAGAAAGAGAATTGGTCCTAGTACCGATCCCTGGGGTACCCCGCTACTTACATTGGTCCATTTAGATGCCTTACCGTTTATGACTACCCTTTGCTTTCTGTTGCTGAGCCAATTTTCTATCCATTTCAACACACCGTCTTGTATTCCATGCGCTTTTAGTTTTAGCAGTAAACGTTTGTGGGGAACTTTGTCAAAGGCCTTTTGAAAATCAAGGTATATAATATCTACAGCTTTACTCTCATCGTAGAGGTTGAGGATATCGTGGAAGAAGTCTAAGAGGTTTGTTAAACAGGAACGTTTTTTACGAAAGCCGTGTTGAGTATCTTTAAGTATGTTATTTTCCTCCAAGTGATTTACGAGTCTGTCTCGTATGACCGTTTCTAGCATTTTACATACAACTGAGGTTAAGCTAATTGGACGATAGTTACTGGGTAGGGATTTGCTGCCTTTTTTGAATATCGGTGTTACGTTGGCTAGCTTCCACTGATCAGGCATAGTTCCAGACTGCAAGGATTTATTGAATAGTAATGTCAGTGGTTTGGAGAGCTCATTCTTAGCTTCCTTTAGAACTCTAGGCGAGATTGTATCAGGTCCTGGCGTTTTATTTACCTTGAGTTTATCTAAACAATTCAATACTTCTCTCTCTGTAACGGTGATATTGCTTAGAACATCTGAATTATCAATCTGAATCGGCGATGGTGTAGGGATATCACTGAGGTCTTCTGTTGTAAAAACTGATGCAAAGAAGGTATTGAGGGCATTACTCATTTGTACTTCGTCTTTGGTGTATTCTCCTTTTTCATCGACTAACGGTCCAACAGTTGAAGTAACTACTTTTTTCTTTCTGATATAACTATAGAATTCTTTCGGGTTTGTTTTACTTTGATTCGCAATATGTAACTCTAAGGTCTTTTTACTTTGCTTAATTAACTTTTTGGCTTTGCGTCGTAGCTCTACAAATTTCACCCGTTCTTCGTCATTTTGTGAGGATTTTAATCTATCATTAGCACATTTTTTAGCAAGCAGGCAGTTTGAAATATCTTTATTCCACCATTTGGGCTTATTATTATGGCCTGGACGCCGTATTTTCGATGGTATGCAGTCTTGCACTGCTTTTAGGTAAGTGGTTTCGAATAACTTCCAAGATGTATTTATGTCGTTATTGTTAATTAAAAAGCTCCAGTCAGTTTCTTTAAACATAGCTCTAAGTTTATGGAAGTTTGCTTTCTTGAAATTAGGGACTTTTCGATGCTACTATTTGGTTCGTTACTAGTAAACTTTAAAGTGAAAGTTATCGTACGATGGTCGCTGTTACTGAATTCATCACCAACATTCAAATTCTCTATCAATTCTTCTTTTGTTGCAAGTACAATGTCAAGAACGTTATTACCACGGGTCGGCATTCGAACAAATTGATAAAGCGAACTCTCTTGCAAGTTCGTATACAAGTCATGTCCGGAGTGTGAAGTAAGAGTATCGCCCCACTTGGTCACAGGTAAATTAAAGTCGCCAAAAATTACGGTATCTTGTGAGTTACTTACATCTGCAATTTGTTCGTAAATTTCTCGGTCAGTTTGCACTGATTGAGCTGGAGGTCTGTATATTAACGCAAGTATTATTTTTGTACCTTTATTATTCTTTATTAGCACAAAAGATGTGTCGACGTTCACAATTTGAGGTTTTGACACGAGGGTCGGGTTAAGACTTTCTTTGATATAAAATAAAACGCCACCTCCATTTTTATTTATTCGGCTGTTCTCAAACATTACATAACCGGGAAGTGAATACTCTGCTAAAAAGTCTCTATCTTGTGTATTGAGCCAAGATTCTGTTATGCCAATCACATCATAATTTTCTGTAAACACTAGTTCCTCTAAATCTGAAAATTTATTGCGTATGCTACGAGCGTTTGCATAGAAAACCTTTAAAGTTGCGGTTTTAGAACTCGCAGATCGTTCTTTCATCGAATTTTTGGTTCTGGTCGGATCTACATTTACATTCATGGCTGTCCTCGGTCCTCGGTCGTTATCCCTGACGGTTTTGAATTTGGGTCGTGTTGGTGGAGCTTTATCCAAATTCGCGGTAGGTAGGTAGGTAGGTAGAGGTAGGTAGGTAGAGGTAGGTAGGTAGGTAGAGCTAGGTAGGTAGGTAGGTAGGTAGAGGTAGGTAGGTAGGTAGAGGTAGGTAGGTAGGTAGAGGTAGGTAGGTAGGTAGAGGTAGGTAGGTAGGTAGGTAGGTAGGTAGGTAGGTAGGTAGAGGTAGGTAGGTAGGTAGGTAGAGGTAGGTAGGTAGGTAGGTAGAGGTAGGTAGGTAGGTAGGTAGGTAGAGGTAGGTAGGTAGGTAGGTAGGGCATGGAGAATGAGATAACTAACTACTAACTAACTTACTATCCTATCAGCCCACACACACACACACACCCCACCATTGTTGGCGTTGGCTCCCGAGTTGACTTACACAATTACCCGCTGAGGCATTGTACAGTCACGCATAAAAATTCGTGTACCTCACATATTACTAATTATGGAAGTAGAAACAAGAAATAATAATAATAATTTGTTTTCTTCTATGTGAATGAGGGAGACAAAAGGCATAACTACCTGCAGCGAGTGCCTCCCCCAGATTTCAAAGAGTGACAGGGCCGAAATCAAGGGACGTTCGAGCTAAAAATGCCTGGACGCACGGAGTTTGAAGCAATTTAAGTCATAGGAAGAGGGAAAGATTGATTCTGGGTATTTTATTTGTCATGCACTCCAATTCTCCAAGTGGATTCACGAGCGTCTACGATTGTTTAAACCCTTTGAAGCTCTGACGCGTTTTAGCAGTTTATGTTGGCTATCATTAGACGATTTTATGCAGCTTAGGAAGGATCTGTGGGTATTAAAAGGGTAAATACTATCTCAATCAACCCTTTGACTTCCATAGACCGTTACTAATCTGAATAAAATCGTCTAATAGTAGCCAGAAAACAGAACAGAAACGCGTATTGGAGCTTGAAAGGGTTAAGGGGAGATCTCCACTTGAGGGATTTTTTTCTTGACTCCTTTCTCCCTCATGTTTAGCCCCCATTGCTTTTGATATTATAAAACGTTTGCCCCATTAGTTTAGCGATTTTAAGAACTTTCACCCCATATTAAGACCTTTCGTGCAATTCAGGTGTCGATTTTATCCTGGCGAGCGATAGCGAGCCTGTAATTTAAGAGGAATCGGCCTTCGGCCGGGACATTTTTCTACCGAAAATTGTATAAATTTATCTTGAAAGGGACTCGAGGGGGTATAATTTTAAGGTTGATGGAGGTCTAGGGAACAAACTAAATACCTCCCCTTAATTAAAGTATATATATGACTCAATTATTTTCGACGATGTAATAATTCCATTGGTCACACTCTACCTTGGTTGTCAGCTGTAAACATTAACCAATTTATAACACAAATTGTACAGACAGTATCTTTTATAGTCTATCATTTATTATAACAAAAGTGTACATAGACAGAGTGTTATTGTATCGTCTATATATTGTAACAACACTACGTATAAAGAGTGTATTAAGGGGAGGTATTTAGTTTGTTCCCTAGACCTCCATCAAGCTTAAAATTACACCCCCTTGAGTCCCTTTCAAGATAAATTTGTACATTTTTC
>CM064541.1:35001810-35011810 GCA_032716605.1 Paralithodes platypus | reverse complement strand
GGTGTCGATCTTTTCCCTGGTGAACGATAGTGAGCCTGTAATGTTGGAAGAACCGTACATATTAATCTAGAAGGGGGTATCTAATGGATGTTTTGTTTTTTTAAATTTGATGGAGGTAACTAGAAAATAATGAATACATGCCAAAATTGCCCAAAATGTGAACCTTCCCCCCTTAACCCTTTCCGACATATGACGCGATTTTGGGCCGAGTAGGGATACTTTAAAGCCTTTGTTACCATCAGGGGTATTTAGAAACCTTTAGTTTAGTTACTTCAACCTCTGCAGTTGTCTTTGAGTTAGCTGTGTTGAGCCTATTGGGGATACTTTAAAGCCTTTGTTACCATCAGGGGTATTTAGAAACCTTTAGTTTAGTTACTTCAACCTCTGCAGTTGTCTTTGAGTTAGCTGTGTTGAGCCTATTGGGGATACTTTAAAGCCTTTGTTACCACCAGGGGTATTTAGAAACCTTTAGTTTAGTTACTTCAACCTCTGCAGTTGTCTTTGAGTTAGCTGTGTTGAGCCTATTGGGGATACTTTAAAGCCTTTGTTACCACCAGGGGTATTTAGAAACCTTTAGTTTAGTTACTTCAACCTCTGCAGTTGTCTTTGAGTTAGCTGTGTTGAGCCTATTAGGGATACTTTAAACCCTTTGTTACCATCAGGGGTATTTATAAACCTTTAGTTTAGTTACTTCAACCTCTGTAGTTGTCTTTGAGTTAGCTGTGTTGAGCCTATTGGGGATACTTTAAAGCCTTTGTTACCATCAGGGGTATTTAGAAACCTTTAGTTTAGTTACTTCAACCTCTGCAGTTGTCTTTGAGTTAGCTGTGGGCAGAAAACTAACTTTGGAGAGGTAATTATAAGAGTGAGAGAACTCTATTTCTTATTGCTAATCTGGCAACCTCTGCGTCATATGAGTCTGAAGGGGTTCTCCGTAATCGCCCTAGCTGGATTACTAAGGGACGCAGGACAAAATAATATTATGACTGGAGAGGAAAAAAGTCTTTTATGTTCCTCTGGCTGTAAAGTTTGGGGAGAATTATGCTTTATTTTTTTTGCTTTATATCTTTCCAGGGCATCCAGTCTTGTTCATTAGGCTGAGTGTGTGTGCGTGGGTGGCATTTACAGGACTGGGTGTGTGTGTGTGTGTGTGTGTGAGAGGGGGGGGGGGGGGCAAGCGGTGGTGTGTTTAAATGTACACAATTGACTGAATATGTAGGTGTGTGTGGAATGTAGTGGACATTCTTGTGTATGTGTGCGTTAGAGAGAGAGAGAGAGAGAGAATGTGTGTGTGTGGTGAGATGTAATTAAAAATGGAGAAAGAGAATTAAAGGATTGTCTTGCCTCTTTATGTGAGCTTGTGTGTGTGTGTAGCGACGTATAATTAAAAATGGAGAGAGCGAATTTAAAGTATTGTTTTATGACTAATGTATGCTTATGACTGTTTATGTATGTGTATGACTGTTTATATATGTGTATGACTGTTTATGTATGTGTATGACTGTTTGTGTATGTGTATGACTGTTTGTGTATGTTTATGACTATGTATGCTTATGACTGTTTGTCTGTTTATGTATGTGTATGACTGTTTATGTATGTGTATGACTGTTTGTGTATGTATATGACTGTTTATGTATGTGTATGACTGTTTATGTATGTGTATGACTGTTTATGTATGTGTATGACTGTTTGTGTATGTGTATGACTGTTTATGTATGTGTATGACTGTTTATGTATGTGTATGACTGTTTATGTATGTGTATGACTGTTTATGTATGTATATGACTGTTTGTGTATGTTTATGACTATGTATGCTTATGACTATGTATGCTTATGACTCTGTTTATGTATGTGTATGACTGTTTGTGTATGTTTATGACTGTTTGTGTATGTGTATGACTGTTTGTGTATGTTTATGACTGTTTGTGTATGTTTATGACTGTTTGTGTATGTGTATGACTGTTTGTGTATGTTTATGACTTTATGTATGCTTATGTCTGTTTATGTATGTGTATGACTGTTTATGTATGTTTATGTGTGTTTATGTATGTGTATGACTGGTTATGTATGCTTATGACTGTGTTTATGTATGCGTATGACTATATGTATGTGTATGACTGTATGTATGTTTGTCTGTGGTTATGTATACTTTTGAATGTATGCTTATGCTTGTGTTTTTGTATTTTGTTTTCTATGTGGATGAGGGAGACAAAAGGCAAAACTGGCTGTGACGAGTGCCTCCCCCAGAGTTAAAAGAGTGACAGGGCCAAAATCAAGTGTTCGAGCCAAAATGTCTGGACACATGGAGTTTGACATTTGTTTAATCATAGGATGAGATAGAGATAGGTTCAGGGAGAGAGCGATAGCCATTCTGTAATTTAAGAGGAATTGGCTTTCGGCCGGGAAATTTTTCTACCGGAAAATATATATTTTTTTTTTAAGCTTGATGGAGGTCTAGCGAGGAAACTAAAAACTACATGAATATATTGATTACCGGTAATAGACAAACACAACAGTATCCCCTTAAAACCCATAGGACCCTACTGTGCAGGCCCTGGGGTGGGGATGGCGGATAAACTCAAACGATACTGTAGCCGAAGCAATAGGCTACTTGAGATGGATTTACTCCAGACAGGTCCAGCCGATTGTGTGTGTGTGTGTGTGTGTGTGTGTGAGAGAGAGAGAGAGAGAGAGAGAGAGAGAGAGAGAGAGAGAGAGAGAGAGAGAGAGAGAGAGTACAAAGGAGTACAAAGGAAATCAAGCAACAACAGATCCAGTGACCCTTCTAGGTTGCTTGTCCTCCAAAACACTGAGGATCAAGTGTCCAAACAGTGGTTTAGAGTGGGTAAGGGAACATTGGAAAGGGAATTACTGACAACTAATGTCCGTGGCAGGATTAGGAAGTTAGTAGGGGACAGATGGTTAGTAACTGAGGGGGGATAAATAAGTATCATTTACAAACGCAGTCAGTCGCGGGTTTGATGCGAGATATTTGTCTAGGCGGAGTTTAAATGAATCAACGGTGATGCAGTCTATAACGTTTCGAGAGAGAGAGAGAGAGAGAGTATTTCGCCATTCTTCCTGTTCGTCTTGAGAGATAGATATAGTATATATATATATATATATATATATATATATATGTTAGTAAAGCCAGGTAATAAATTGTCTTTAATACATAGGAGGTTGAAAGAAATGGCAATTTCTGCGTTGGAAATGTTATTATTCAAAGTATCCAGGTCTCTGATGAGTTTTCGCTGGGTGGCAGGAAGTAGATGAAGGAGATGAGCAAAATTCATGGTGGTACAGGGTTACATAAATGTAAATGATGATACAGGATATACGACGCGTTTCAGCAGTCCAGTGAAACGCGTCGTATATCCTGTATCATCATGTACATATGTAACCCTGTACCACCGTCAATTTTGCTCATCTCATTCATCTACTTCCTGCCACCCAGCGAAAACTCATCAGAGACCTGGAAACTTTGAATAATAACATTTCCAACGCAAAAATTGCCATTTCTTTCAACCTCCTATGTATTAAAGAAATATATATATATATATATATATATATATATATATATATATATATATATGTGTGTGTGTGTGTGTGTACAGTAGATAAGATAACAAAAAAAAAACACACACACACACACTTTACAGATGTAGAGAAAGGGAGAGATAGCACGCGTTCAGGTGTGGCTTGGGTTCGAATCTACCCTCAGATACTCAAGTTTGTGTAGCTGGTTTCTCACACATGTAAACGTCTAAACTACGACAAAAGCAAACAACCTAAACCATACCACTGTCACTACTACTGTCTTCTGTTTCACCTCTTGTACCTTGTCTCTGTCCAAACCCTGCGGCAGATCCCACTAACCTTCATCAACCATACCACTGTCACTACTACTGTCTTCTGTTTCACTTGTACCTTGTCTGTCCAAACCCTGCGGCAGATCCCACTAACCTTCATCAACCATACCACTGTCACTACTACTGTCTTCTGTTTAACTTGTACCTTGTGTCTGTCCAAACCCTGCGACAGATCCCACTAACCTTCATCAACCATACCACTGTCACTACTACTATCTTCTGTTTCACCTCCTGTACTTTGTCTCTGTCCGAACCCTGAGGCAGATCACACTAACCTTCATCAACCATACCACTGTCACTACTACTGTCTTCTGTTTCACCTCCTGTACCTTGTCTCTGTCCAAACCCTGAGACAGATCCCACTAACCTTCATCAACCATACCACTGTCACTACTACTGTCTTCTGTTTCACCTCCTGTACCTTGCCTCTGTCCAAACCCTGTGGCAGATCCCACTAACCTTCATCCCGTTCTCCTTCTTGGGTGAGGGCTGGGGAGAGGAATAGTGGAACAAAAGGCAGAATTCCCGGAAGCGACTGCCTCCGCAAAACAAAAGAGTCAGGGAAACCCAAAATATTTTTTTTTTTTTTTTTTTTCCAAGAGACGGATTTTTTTTCTTCTTCTAGACTTAACTTTCCTTATATGTATGTATGTATGTATGTATGTATGTATGTATGTATGTATGTACAGTTTGTATGTATGTATGTACTCAGGCCCATTCCCCATTTTTCCTTTTTTTTCTGGGGATGGCCGACTGGAGACAGAGCCCGAATAGGGACAATACAACACGACGGAACACAGTGAACACACACACAAAAACAAAAAACACAAATTCACTTTCTTTATAATCATCGGGAAAGGTATAACACCAGTTTGCAGTACTTGGGTGGCTTCTAGACTACTGGAAGTATGTTGAGAGTCGGTGTATGTGTGTGTGTGTTGTAATAAGTGTTTGTTGTGTGTGTATGTGTGTGTGTTAGTAATATGTGTTTTTTGTGTGTATGTGTGTGTGTGTTGTAATATGTGTTTTTTGTGTGTGTATGTGTGTGTGTGTTGTAATATGTGTTTGTTGTGTGTGTTGTAATATGTGTTTGTTGTGTGTGTATGTGTGTGTGTGTTGTAATATGTGTTTTTGTGTGGGTATGTGTGTGTGTGTTGTAATATGTGTTTTTTGTGTGGGTATGTGTGTGTGTGTTGTAATATGTGTTTGTTGTGTGTGTATGTGTGTGTGTGTTGTAATGAAACAAATGATAGAAGGAAACATGCTTACATTACTGTAATGTTTGTGGAGATGCAGAGTAATGCAAGTAATGGTCACTCTTCTGTAAATCTAAAATGGCTTACTTAAGTGGAGGTTTTTAGTTTGTTCCCTAGACCTCCATCAAGCTTAAAATTACACCCCCTTGAGTCCCTTTCAAGATAAATTTGTAAATTTTTCGGTAGAAAAATGTCCCGGCTGAAAGCCGGTTCCTCTTAAATTATAGGCTCGCTATCGCTCGCCAGGATAAAATCGACACCTGAATGGCACGAAAGGTCTTAATATGGGGTGAAAGTTCTTAAAATCGCTAAACTAATGGGGCAAACGTTTTATAATATCAAAAGCAATGGGGCTAAACATGAGGGAGAAAGGGGTCAAGAAAAAAATCCCTCAAGTGGAGATCTCCCCTTAAGAATGGGAAAGGGATGAGACTTTTTTTTTTTTTTGTTTTTTTTTTTTTTAAAGTGTGTTGTAATATGTGTTTGTGTGAGAGATAGAGAGTGAGTGAGTGAGTGAAGTAAGATATGGAGAGGGTGTATTATTGTGTAATACTATATATACTGTATATATATTGCCGGACGCCGCGATCCCCGAACGAACGAAATGCTCCCAATTAGCACCTCTGTCCCCATTCAGTCGATGCCCCTCCTCCCATCCCGCACCACCTTCACTCATATACTTCTTCACTCCATCCTCCCACCTCTCATTCGGTCTACCTCTCCCTCTCTGTCCACAACCGTTTACACACAGTCACACATTTCGGTAAAGGTGGTCAATCGCATTAGGGCTCTGTACTCCAGTCTCTGGCTCTGGTAACGTTCGATTGAATCCCTCTGCTTGCAAGAGAGGTTTGTGTCAAAAGTATTCCTGAGACATGGAAACTTGGTCCTCAGAGATCACCTGGTTCTCATATTTTCATATTTACATATTTTCACATCACCTGAATAAAAAATAAGTATTGTTTGAGCTAGAACAAAATGCTATCTCATATAATTGTGTAAAGAATGTAATATGTACGGTACTGTACGGTAATGTCTTCAACTACATAATTACATGTAACTAAACAGTTCAGGTGAAGGTATTGAGGGATAAGCCTTTAGTAACAACAGCGCAGTTCACAATGGCGCCGTTTTCTTTGCGTTCACGGCTGCTTGAATAAATAAATACTAGCTAATTTTATTAATTTAGGATATGAGCTAATTATTATACATTCAACTAATGTAAATGTTAATTATATCCGGTGGAAGGGTTTCGTTAACAAACATAAGATATTGGTGATTTATCTGGTCAACTGTGAACGCTGCCGAGTCTGAGGTGCCGTTGCAAAGGCTTGTCCCTCAATACTTCATCTTCTAGAAGCTTCTGCGGGGTCCCGGATGATGACGTCACGAGGGCGGGAAATTCAGAACTGTCGCTCAGCCTTGGGGAGGGGGGGGGGAGGCGCCATCTTGGAGCCACAGTTTTTCTCTTATTTTCGCGGTTTGGTGACTCACGAAGACTTTAAAGTACACTTGTTGATTACTAGAGACGATGTTTGTTGTGTATTTAGTGATTTAGTGTGAAGCAGTGGCGAATTGACGAAATATATGGGTGGAAGTGAGGAACCCGCAATTCCCTGGTGACCATATTGAAAGGTTGGTTATATTTCACTATAAATGTATATATTTTGGTATTAAACTCTTTCATTACTTTATTCTGGCTATCATTAAGCGATTTTGGGTGATGGTTTCGGTGATTATGGTGGTGATGATTTAATGGTGATTATGGTGGTGATGATATAATGGTGATTATGGTGGTGATGATTGTGGTGGTGATGATTGTAGTGGTGATGATTGTGGTGGTGATGATTATGGTGGTGATGATTATGGTGGTGATGATTATGGTGGTGATGAACGTAGTTGTGATGATCAGGGTGGTGATGAGTGTATTGGTGATGATTGTGGTGGTGATGAGCGTGGTGGTGATGAGTGTAGTGGTGGTCATGATTATGGTGGTAATGATTGGTGGTGTTGATTGTAGTGGTGATGATTATGGTGGTGTTGATTGTAGTGGTGATGATTATGGTGGTGATGATTAGTGGTGAGGATTATGGTGGTGATGATTGTGGTGGTGATTATGATTGTAGTGGCGATGATTATGGTGGTGATGAGTGTAGTAATGATGATTATAGTGGTTATGATTGTGGTGGTGAGGAGTTTGCTGGTGATGATTGGTGTGATGTTACGGTGATTAGTATAGTGGTGATGAATATGCTGGTGATAAGTGTAGTGATGAGTGTGGTGGTGATGAATAATAGGCTAATCATTATTGTAGTAGCCTAGTGATGATTGTGGTGGTGGTGATAAGTGTGGTGGTGATGATTGGTGGTGATAAGTGTAGTGATGACTGGTGGTGATGATGCGTGTGGTGGTGATGAGTAGTGATGATAACTGGTGATGAGTGTAGTGATGATTATGGTGATAAGTGTAGTGATGATTTCTGGTGGTGATGACAAACTCGATATCGCTCGCTAGGAAAAAATCACCTAACAGTCTTAATATTGACAAAAAAATTGAGCGAAAGGTCTTAAAATCGCCAAACTAATGGCTATCGTTTAATCTGAAAACTAATGGGGCTAAACATGAGGGAAAAGGGTGACTAGAAAACGGCCCACCTCCCCTTAAGGTATTGAAGGATAAGCCTTTACAACGGCACAGTTCAAAATTGCGCCGTTTTCTTTGCATTCACGCCTGCTTTAATACATAAATACGAGCTAATTTAATTAATTTGGGATATGAGCTAATTATTATGTATTCTTCTAATGTATAGGTTAATTAGATAGGGTGGAAGGGTTTCGTTAACCAAAATAATATATTGGTAGTTTTTCTGGTCAACTGTGATGATGGTAACCCCTTGCAGAGTTGGGTATGCCGTTTTGATTTTGGCAAAACGGCACGTCTACTTTATTGTATTGTTCTTTATGAAAGAGAGAGAGAGAGAGAGAGAGAGAGAGAGAGGGGGGGGGGGGTGGCTGTATGAGGTAGTGGTCTGTATGTCTCGCCTGGGTCTTCATCACACGAACCCCTCTATTGTTCTCCCTGCCTGTGTGTGTGTGTGTGTGTGTTTGTTTGTGTAAATGTGTGTTTGTTTGTGTAAATGTGTGTATGAGTGTGTGTGTGTGTGTGTGTGTTTTTTGTTTTGTTAATGTTTATGTGTGTGTTTGTGTGTCCCTATGTGTGTGTGTGTCTGTATGTATGTGTGTGTCTATGTATGTGTGTGTGTCCTTGTGTGAGTGGGCCTGTGTATGTGTGTCTGTGTGCGTATATGTGTGTGTTCTCCCTATACCATTACTCCCTCCCTCTCTCTCTTTGTTTACAATTGAACAACACCCCTTTAATTAACCATGGAAGTGTTTTGTGTATTTAATTCGTTAGGTTATTTTCATCATCCTTTATACCTCGCAATTATTTTCACAGTTTTTTTAAATTAGATTATTATTGTTTTTCTTATAATTTTGCAGTAGATTGGCAAAAGAAAGTACAAAATAGGAGAGTTAGAATAAATCCACGATAGATTTTCTGACTCTCTCTCTCTCTCTCTCTCTCTCTCTCTCTCTCTCTCTCTCTCTCTCTCTCTCTCTCTCTCTCTCTCTCTCTCTCTCTCTCTCTCTCTCTCTCTCTCTCTCTCTCTCTCTCTCTCTCTCTCTCTCTCTCTCTCTCTCTCTCTCTCTCTCTCTCTCTCACTCACACATCTTCATGACGATAGATCCTCTTAATGATCCCCTTTCTCTCTCTCTCCCTCTCCTCTGTGCAATAATCCCTTCTCGCTTCAACCCTTTCTCATTGCAACCCTTTCTCATTGTAACCCTTTCTCATTGTAACCCTTTCTCATTGTAGCCCTTTCTCATTGTAACCCTTTCTCATTGCAACCCTTTCTCATTGCAACCCTTTCTCGTTGCAACCCTTTCTCGTTGTAACCCTTTCTCATTGCAACCCTTTCTCATTGCAACCCTTTCTCATTGCAACCCTTTCTCATTGCAACCCTTTCTCATTGTAACCCTTTCTCATTGCAACCCTTTCTCATTGTAACCCTTTCTCATTGTAACCCTTTCTCATTGCAACCCTTTCTCGTCCATTTATTTTTCTTTCCCTCCTTTTCTCGCTTTCTCTGGCTTGTATCCATTCGGCCCCATTGGGCCAACTGTTTTAAGACGTTTATCCCCATCCAGGTGTCGAGTTATTCCTGGCGAGCGAAAGCGAGCCAGCATTGTATGGAGAAATCCGGCGACACTTTTCTATCGAAAATGTATAAATTTAGCTTGCTGTCAAAACAAAAATATGTATATGCTGGCTCGCTACCGCTCGCCAGGAAAATATTGACACCTGGATGGGGGTAAACGTCCTATAACAGTAGGCTGAATGGGGCCGAATGGATACAAGCCAAAGAGAGAGGGAGAGAAAGATAAAAAAGCGAGGTGGGCTCCCTTAGACTCTGGTGTGTACAGTGGCGCTAATAAATGATATCCCAGCTGTCATTACGTTTGGCTGGCTCTGTGCTGTATTAATGTCTGTCAGATGTTGAATAGGGGGGGGTAAGTGTAGGAACATGTTTATATATTTCACTCGATATGAAGAAATGAAGCTTAAATATTGCTGATACCAATGATTGATCAAAACATACTTGGTGACATCACTTATTAGCGCGACTGTACAGTACGGTCCCCCTTCCCTCCCTGTCACCTGTGTGTGGGTTTCTGAATGATGTGTGGGCTTGACTCTCTCTCTCTCTCTCTCTCTCTCGCTCTCGCTCTCGCTCTCGCTCTCTCTCTCTCTCTCTCTCTCACCCATTCGGCCAGTGTATGGAGTTTCTGTTTATCTCCATTATTCCATTAA
>CM064541.1:34970311-35001710 GCA_032716605.1 Paralithodes platypus | reverse complement strand
TTACAGAAAATTATGATGTGATTGGCATAACAGAATCTTGGCTCAATACACAAGATAGAGACTTTTTAGCAGAGTATTCACTTCCCGGTTATGTAATGTTTGAGAACAGCCGAATAAATAAAAAATGGAGGTGGCGTTTTATTTTATATCACAAAGAAAGTCTTAACCCGACCCTCGTGTCAAAACCTCAAATTGTGAACGTCGACACATCTTTTGTGCTAATAAAGAATAATAAAGGTCCAAAAATAATACTTGCGTTAATATACAGACCTCCAGCTCAATCAGTGCAAACTGACCGAGAAATTTACGAACAAATTGCAGATGTAAGTAACTCACAAGGTACCGTAATTTTTGGCGGCTTTAATTTACCTGTGTCCAAGTGGGGCGTTTATCTTACTTCACGCTCCGGACATGACTTGTATACGAACTTGCAAGAGAGTTCGCTTTATCAATTTGTTCGAATGCCGACCCGTGGTAATAACGTTCTTGACATTGTACTTGCAACAAAAGAAGAATTGATAGAGAATTTGAATGTTGGTGATGAATTCAGTAACAGCGACCATCGTACGATAACTTTCACATTTAAAGTTTACTAGTAACGAACCAAATAGTAGCATCGAAAAAGTCCCTAATTTCAAGAAAGCAAACTTCCATAAACTTAGAGCTATGTTTAAAGAAACTGACTGGAGCTTTTTAATTAACAATAACGACCATAAATACATCTTGGAAGTTATTCGAAACCACTTACCTAAAAGCAGTGCAAGACTGATTACCATCGAAATACGGCGTCCAGGCCATAATAATATGCCCAAACGGTGGAGTAAAGATATTTCAAACTGCATTCTTGCTAAAAAATTGCTAATGATAGATTAAAATCCTCACAAAATGACGAAGAACGGGTTGAAATTTGTAGAGCTACGACGCAAAGCCCAAAAAGTTAATTAAGCAAAGTAAAAAGACCTTAGAGTTACATATTGCGAATCAAAGTAAAACAAACCCGAAAGAATTCTATAGTTATATCAGAAAGAAAAAAGTAGTTACTTCAACTGTTGGACCGTTAGTCGATGAAAAAAGGAGAATACACCAAAGACGAAAGTACAAATGAGTAATGCCCTCAATACCTTCTTTGCATCAGTTTTTACAACAGAAGACCTCAGTGATATCCCTACACCATCGCCGATTCAGCGTTCTAAGCAATATCACCGTTACAGAGAGAGAAGTATTGAATTGTTTAGATAAACTCAAGGTAAATAAAACGCCAGGACCTGATACAATCTCGCCTAGAGTTCTAAAGGAAGCTAAGAATGAGCTCTCCAAACCACTGACATTACTATTCAATAAATCCTTGCAGTCTGGAACTATGCCTGATCAGTGGAAGCTAGCCAACGTAACACCGATATTCAAAAAAGGCAGCAAATCCCTACCCAGTAACTATCGTCCAATTAGCTTAACCTCAGTTGTATGTAAAATGCTAGAAACGGTCATAAGAGACAGACTCGTAAATCACTTAGAGGAAAATAACTACTTAAAGATACTCAACACGGCTTTCGTAAAAAACGTTCCTGTTTAACAAACCTCTTAGACTTCTTCCACGATATCCTCAACCTCTACGATGAGAGAGAGAGTAAAGCTGTAGATATTATATACCTTGATTTTCAAAAGGCCTTTGACAAAGTTCCCCACAAACGTTTACTGCTAAAACTAAAAGCGCATGGAATACAAGACGGTGTGTTGAAATGGATAGAAAATTGGCTCAGCGACAGAAAGCAAAGGGTAGTCATAAACGGTAAGGCATCTAAATGGACCAATGTAAGTAGCGGGGTACCCCAGGGATCGGTACTAGGACCAATTCTCTTTCTAATTTACATCAACGACATAGATGAGGGTCTCACCTGCACAATCTCAAAATTTGCTGACGATACAAAAATTGCAAATAGCGTACTCTCAAAGAACAAGTTGACGATATGCAACACAATCTAGATAAATTGTCATGGGCCCAAATTTGGCAAATGAGTTTCAATGCGGATAAATGTAAAGTACTACATGTCGGATACCTAAATGAGAAAGCAAACTATTCGATGAATGGTACTCAGCTTAAGAATGTAAACAGAGAAACTGATCTGGGAGTAACAATATCGAGTAACCTAAAACCGAGTCAACAATGTACAGAAGTTGTTAAGAAGGCAAACAAAATAATTGGCTTTATAGGCAGGTCATTTGAGCATAAATCCAAAGAAGTTATCCTAACCCTTTACAATTCCTTAGTCCGCCCTCTTCTGGAATACTGCGTTCAATCCTGGTGCCCTTATTACCAAAAAGATATAAACAAGCTAGAACGAGTTCAACGTAGAGTTACCAAAATGATACCTAGCCTAAAGAACAAACCATACGAAGAGCGTCTTAGAGAATTAAATCTATTTCCTTTAACCCAGCGCAGATTAAGAGGTGACTTAATTCAAGTGTTCAAAATCATCAAAGGCATCGACAATATGAACTGTAGTAAGTACTTCACTATCGACCAATCTAATTACACGCGGGGAAACGGTTGCAAAATTATTGGTAAATCTTTTAACTCGCACGAATCTAAGAATTTCTTCTTCAATCGAGTTGTCAACTTGTGGAATGGGCTTCCCCGAGACGTTATAGACTGCAGCACCGTTGATTCATTTAAATTCCGCCTAGACAAATATCTCGCATCAAACCCGCGACTGACTGCGTTTGTAAATGAATAACTTTATTTTATCCTCCCCTCAGTTACTAACCCATCTGTCCCCTACTAACTTCCTAATCCTGCCACGGACATTAGTTCCAGGGCAGTAGTCCCTTTCCAATGTTCCCTTACCCACTCTAAACCACTGTTTGGACACTTGATCCTCAGTGTTTTGGAGGACAAGCAGCCTAGAAGGGTCACTAGATCTGTTGTTGCTTGATTTCCTTTGTACTCCTTTGTACTCTCTCTCTCTCTCTCTCTCTCTTCTCATTGATTACATTCGTTTCCAACCTTACTATCCATCCACTATGCTAAATTGAACTATACTCCTTTACTTTCATGTTGTTTCTCTTTCATTCTTGCTCTTTCTTCCATTCTCTTCCTGTCCTGGGGGGGGGGGGGGGAGTTACTCGTTACAGGCAACCTACCTTTTTCTCCTTCATATATTATGCCAAAAAAAAAAAAAATCTAACTTTTCTTTTCTTATTCTACTTCTTTGTTTTGTTTTTCTTATGTTTTATTTTTATCTCGTGTTCTCTCCCATTTCCCCTCTTCGTCTTATTATCCTCTGCTTCTCTCTCCTTTCTCCGCTTTGTTATTTATTCTTATTCTTGTTCCCTCTTCTCTATCCACCATATTTCCATATTTATTGCACCATCTCCGTAAGCCCCTCTCTCTCTATCTCTCTCTCTCTATTCTCTGCTCTTATTATATTTTTTCTCTCTATCTCTATCTCTCACACTCACTCTCTCTCTCTCTCCTCTTCTCTTATTCTATTTTCTCTCTTTATCTCTCTATCTCTTCACAATCCCCCCCCTCTCTCTCTCTCTCTCTTCTCTTATTCTCTATTTTCTCTCTTTATCTCTCTATCTCTTCACAATCCCCCCCTCTCTCTCTCTCTCTCTTCTCTTATTCTCTATTTTCTCTCTTTATCTCTCCATCTCTTCACAATCCCCCCTCTCTCTCTCTCCTCCTATCTCTTCTATCCACCATATTTATTGCCGGATCTCCTTAAGCCCCACCACCCGCATCTCCCGCCCTTCAAGGAGGGATGACTCACGTTTTGATAAATTATTATTATGATTATTATTACTATTATTATGTATTTATGTATGTGTTGTCTATTTTCCTCCCAAAACTTCCATCAAACTTGAAACACCAACCACCCCAGGATCCCCCTTCAAGAAATATTTGTACATTTTCGGGTAGAAAAAATTTCAGGCCGAAGGCCGGTTTCTGTTAAAATTACAGGCTCGCTTGCGCTCGCCAGGAAAAAATCGACACCTAATGGGTACGAAAGGTCTTGATATTGATATAGAAATGGAACGTAACGTTACAAAATCGACAAACTAATGGGGCGAATGTCTTAAAATCTGAAAACTAAAGGGACTAAACATAAGGGAGAAAACGGTACAGAAAAATGGCCCCCTCTCCCCTAAAGCCCCCCCCCACCCCCGGCCCTATAAAACGGCCACATATATCCCGGGCCAAAATAATCTGGTCTCCGTAAGCTAGTTTAGTATGCATGGCTTGGCTTGCGCGTATTGGCCCGCGTCGCTTTAAGGGGGGTCACCGGCTTTGTTTTATCTTTCTCTCCTTTTCTCTCTTTCCCTGGCTTGTATCCATTCGGCCCCATTCAGCCAACTGTTTTAAGACTTTTATCCCCATCCAGGTGTCGATTTCTTCCTGGCGAGCGATAGCGAGCCAGCATTGTATGAAGAAATCAGGCTTCGCCGGAGAATTTTTTTTATCGAAAAATGTACAAATTTAGCTTGCTGTCAAAACAAAAATATATATATGCTGGCTCTCTCCCGCTTGCCAGGAAAATATTGACACCTGGATGTGGGTATACGTCTTAAAACAGCAGGCTGAACTGGGCTGAATGGATACAAGCCAAAGAGAGAGGGAGAGAAAGAGAAAAAAAGCGAGGTGGGCTCCCTTATTTTTTAGTCACAAGAGCGGGTTTCCCGGCGTCTTTTCGCAGGACAATCGGTACCATAAGTGTGTTTTTATCTTAACCCCTTCAGCTTATATTGGCAACTGATGAGCTTAAGGAGAGGTATTTAGTTTATTCCCTAGACCTCCATCAAACTTAAAATTAAACCTCCTATCTTTCAAGATAAATTTGTACATTTTTCGGTAGAAAAATTTCCCGGCTGAAAGCCGGTTCCTCTTAAATTACAGGCTCGCTATCGCTCGCCAGGATAACATCGACACCAAAATGGCATGAAAGGTCTTAAAATTGACAGAAATGGGTTGAAAGTTCTTAAAATCGTCAAAATAATGGGGTGAACGTCTTAACATTAGGAAAACAATTGGGGCTAAACATGAGGGAGAAAGGAGTCCAGAAAAAAATCCCTTAAGTGGAAACCTCCCCTTAAGAGAGCTCAGACGGTGTTGTGCAGCATAATATACTGGTTCGGCTCAATGGTTTAAGGAAGGGGTTTAGTTTGATCTCTAAACCTCTATCAAACTTAAAAAAACACCCACAAGACCCCCTTTCGATATAAATTTGTAAATTTTTCGGTAGAAAAATGTCTCGGCCGAAGGCCGATTCCTCTTCAAGTACAGGCTCGCTATCGCTTGCCAGGAAAAAATCGACACCTAAATGGCACGAAAGGTCTTAATATTGGCAAAGGAATGGGGCAAAAGGTCTGAAAATCGCCAACCTAATGAGGCGAATGTCTTGAAATCTCCCTTAACTAATAGAGTTAAACATGAGGGTGGAGGAGGACTCTACAAACCAACTGCCTCTCCTTATAACTCTAATCAACCTATTATATATCTTCTGTGATACCCCTCCCTCAAGTGGACCAAGTGGACCACGATCAAGTTTCCACGACCCCAGAAAATACTGTTACGATGGAACTATGGCAAACGAAGATTAAGGTGGGGTTGACCTGTTTTGGTTCTGTCCTTTTCTATCTTTCTTTGGCTTGTGTCCATTTGGCCCCATTCAGCCTACTGTTTTAAGACGTTTATCCCCATCCAGGTGTCAATTTTTTACTGGTGAGCGGTAGCGAGCCAGCATATTTTTTAGTTTTGTTTCACAGCAGGCTAAATTTGTACATTTTTCGATAGAAAAAATGTCTCCGGCGAAGCCGGATTTCTTCATATAATGCTGGCTCGCTATCGCTCGCCAGGAAGAAATCGACACCTAGATGGGAATAAAAGTCTTAAAATAGTTGGCTGAATGTTGCCGAATGGATACAAGCCAGGGAAAGAGAGAAAGGAGAGAAATAAAAAAAAAAAAAAAAAAATTAACTTCAATCTCTTTCTACACGCCGTAATGTTGCATCTGTCTCACTCTTCCACCACTATTATAACAACCAGCTTTATTCAGAGCTTTCTCAGTGTACACCTCTTCCCTTACGGAGAGTGGGGGCACACGCCTTTCAACACACTCGCACCCTTATTCGGTCCAAATTTCTAACCCAAGACTGAACCAATTTTCATTCTTGTGCTTAACAAGTAAGCTTTGGAACTCTCTCCCTCAATCTGTAGTAGTTACGAGGTGCCGTTGTAAAGGCTTATCCCTCAATACCTTCACCATCCTCACCATCTTCCGAAATGGTAGAGATATCAGCGCGATTACACAAGTCCTTTATGAGTTAACACCATTTAATCTGACGTCTTGTGTGTTAATTTAAAATTGTGTATTAACTATTATTGAAGATTATTATTATTATTATTATTATTATTATTATTATTATTTTTTTTTTTTTTTTTTTTTTTTTTTTTTTTTTGCCATTTTTGAACAATGTATTTTAGTGTTCCCCTAGGCTAACAAAAACACCTTCCCAAGCTTCCTTTAGGGGGGATGGGCGTATTTATTTTTTCATTTAGGTATCGTGTTTATAATTTTGTTAGTTTCCTCCCTAGACCTCCATCAAGCTTATAAAAACACCCACCCAAGACCCTCCTTCAAGATAAATTTGTACATTTTTCGATAAAAAGAAGTCCCGGCCGAAGGCCGGGACTTCTTAAATGATATGGACTTTCGCACCTTACCGCATCCCTGGTCCCCTTCGCTCCCATGTACTTTCGCTTCCTGACCGCGGCACTGGTCCCTTCGCCCCCATTGACTTTCGCACCTTACCGCATCCCGGGTCGCCTTCGCTCCCATGTACTTTCGCTTCCTTACCGCGGCACTGGTCCCTTCGTTCCCACGTGCTTTCGCTTCCCCTACAGAGCGAAACCAATGGAGGGGCTCGCACTTGCAAACCAATTAAAGGACCCGCCGGTAACCGAGCGATCCGTCCCTTCCTCTCCCCACCTGACACACTTTATTGGAAGGGGAGATGGCCCGTTTTTCTGGGCCCCCTTCTCCTTCATGTCTAGTCTCATTAGTTTTCAGAGTTTATACAATTTGACCCATTAGTTTGGCTATTTTAAGACCTTTCGCCCCATTTCTTTGTTAATATTTACACCTTTCGTGCTATTTAGGTGTCAATTTTTTTCCTGGCGAACGATAGTGAGCCTGTAATTTTGGAAGAAGCGGCCTTCGGCCGGGACATTTTTCTACCGAAAAAGGTAAAAATTTATCTCGAAGGGGGTCTAGAGGGTGGTTTTTAATTTATTGATATAAGTTCTAGCGAGAAAACTAATAAATACATAAAATACAAATAAAATAAAGATTAAATAAAGATTAAATAAAGATAAAATAAAGATAAATACATATAAAATAAAGATAAATAAAGATAAAATAAAGATAAATAAAGATAAAATAAAGATAATTAAAGATAAAATAAAGATAAAATAAAGATAAATAAAGATAAAATAAAGATAAAATAAAGATAAAATAAAGATAAATAAAGATAAAATAAACAAATAAAGATAAAATAAAGATAAATAAAGATAAAATAAAGATGAACTAAACATAAATAAAGATAAAATATACATAAATAAAGATAAAATAAAGATAAATAAAGATAAAATAAAGATAAAATATACATAAATAAAGATAAAATAAAGATAAAAAGATAAAATAAAGATAATTAAAGATAAAATAAAGATAAAATAAACATAAATAAAGATAAAATAAAGATAAAATAGAGATAAATAAAGATAAAATAAACAAATAAAGATAAAATAAAGATAAATAAAGATAAAATAAAGATGAACTAAACATAAATAAAGATAAAATATACATAAATAAAGATAAAATAAAGATAAATAAAGATAAAATAAAGATAAAATATACATAAATAAAGATAAAATAAAGATAAAAAGATAAAATAAAGATAAAATAAAGATAAATACAGATAAAATAAAGATAAATAAAGATAAAATAAAGATAAATACAGATAAAATAAAGATAAATACAGATAAAATAAAGATAAATACAGATAAAATAAAGATAAATACAGATAAAATAAAGATAAATACAGATAAAATAAAGATAAATACAGATAAAATAAAGATAAAATAAAGACAAAATAAAGATAAATAAAGATAAAATAAAGATGTAATAAAGATAAAATAAAGATACTAATAAATAAATAAGTAAATACATAGAAGAAAAAAAACTCGTATCCGAACGAACCCTGGTGGCGATAGGACCCTCCGGTAACCGAGTCCCGTCCCCCTGACAAACTTTTAACATTGTAACCCTTTCACCGAATTTGTCCGCCGCTGCTTTCTCCACCAAGTATCACCCTTTTTCGACGAGCACTCGTATTTTTACTCCTATTTTTTTTTTTTTTTTTTGCCCGAGTTCTGTTCCCTCTCCCAAATTTTTTTTTTCTTGACAACTACTTTCTCTTGTACTCTCTTGTACTCTCTCTCTCTCTCTCTCTCTCTCTCTCTCTCTCTCCAAGTATCATTAATTTTTTCCTTGACAATCTTTATTTGTTCTATTAATGATAAGCATATTATATAATTATATACAGTATAATCTCTCTCTCTCTCTCTCTCTCTCTCTCTCTCTCTCTCTCTCTCTCACACACACACACACACACCCAATACCAATCTCCTATCCTAGACCGCGCCCCGATTCCTTCCACTTCGCCTCTCTCTCTCTCTCTCTCTCTCTCTCTCTCTCTCTCCCCCCCTCGTCTTTTCTCCTTGACAATCTCTCATCCTTTTCCCTCCCAAGTTCTCCAATGTCCAGGCTTGACTTTCAACTCTTCTTTTCCCCTGCGAGATTTAGCTTTGCCTGGCTTTCTTTGACGGCTCTGCACCCTTTGGATAACGAGGACATCTGTCTACACTTTCTTGTCTACTATCTCGTGTTTAAATATATAGGTTTTAACAGCTCAAAGGGGGGTGACCTGTTTTGGTTCTGTCCTTTTCTATCTTTCTCTGACTTGTATCCATTTGGCCCCATTCAGCCTTCTGTTTTAAGACGTTTATCCCCATCTAGGTGTCAATTTTTTACTGGTGAGCGGTAGCGACCCAGCATATTTTTTATTTTTGTTTGACAGCAGGCTAAATTTTTACATTTTTCGATAGAAAAATGTCTCCGGCGAAGCCGGATTTCTTTATATAATGCTGGCTCGCTATCGCTCGCCAGAAAGAAATCGACACCTAGATGGGGATAAACGTCTTAAAATAGTTGGCTGAATGGGGCCGAATGGATACATTATTTTCGGTTATGACACTTAAGGGGAGGTTTTTAGTGCGTTTCCTAGACTTCCATCAAGCTTGAAATTACACCCCCTTGACCCCCTTTCAAGATAAATTTGTACATTTTTCGGTAGAAAAATGTCCCGGCCGAAGGCCGGTTCCTCTTAAATTACAGGCTCGCTATCGCTCGCCAGGATAAAATCGACACCTGAATGGCACGAAAGGTCTTATTATGGGGTGAAAGTTCTTAAAATCGCTAAACTAATGGGGCGAACGTTTTATAATATCAAAAGCAATGGGGGCTAAACATGAGGGAGAGAGGGGGTCCAGAAAAAAATCCCTCAAGTGGAGATCTGCCCTTTAAACAACTCACTCTATATATATTATCCTATTAAGGTGGTGTTGTTGTTGTTTTCGGTTACGTCACTAAACAATGACATATATTCCATAATGTTGATCTTCAGTTATGACAATAGACAAGGTCCTTCATAATATAAGGGGAGATCTCCACTTGAGGGATTCTTTTTCGGGAGACCCCCCTACTTTCTCCCTCATGTTTAGCCCCCATTGCTTTTGATATTATAAAACGTTCGCCCCATTAGTTTAGCGATTTTAAGAACTTTCACCCCATATGAAGACCTTTCGTGCCATTCAGGTGTCGATTTTATCCTGGCGAGCGATAGCGAGCCTGTAATTTAAGAGGAACCGGCCTTCGGCCGGGACATTTTTCTACCGAAAAATGTACAAATTTATCTTGAAAGGGGGTCAAGGGGGTGTAATTTTAAGCTTGATGGAGGTCTAGGGAACAAACTAAATACCTCCCCTTAAATATTATTACGTTATTTTATCTTCGGTTAAATACACTAAACGAATTATTATATTATATTCCATGGTACTTTACCTTCAGGTACAGGTATGGCATAATAATTAGTGTGGGTTCCGACATGAAGGCTGATAAACGTACTACCAACCAGGGAGCTCGGTGGGAATACCTGGCTGGTAATTAGGAATGGCGGCTCATAATCCAGGTATTCCGGGAATCCATGTGAATGTGATCTATCCAGCCACACACACACACACACACACACACACACACACACACACACACACACACACACACACACACACTCACACACACTCACACACACACACACACACACACCCTCAAATTGTCTCTCTCTCTCTCAAACCAATATAATGGAGGCCCACAAATCAATGCTATTGACCAATTAGGAGTAACCAGCTGGTGTGATTAGGGTTGGATACCAGGACACCATTGGTTAGCCACGGCAGATATAGAGCGGTGTCACACGTACGGATTTTACCGGCAATTTTCGATGAGCAAGTTTTTTCTCGCACTATTTTGAGGCTCCTTGGCATTGACCTCGGAAACTAGATCCAAGGTAGATTGTGTTAGGTAGTTTAAGGGGAGGTTTTTAGTTGATTGCCTAGACTTCCATCAAGCTTAAAATTACTCCCCCTTGACCCCCTTTCAAGATAAATTTGTAAATTTTTCGATAGAAAACTTCACCTTAAATTACAGGCTCGCTATCGCTCGCCAGGAAAAAATCGACACCTAAATGGCACGAATGATTAACATTGACAGAAATGGGTCGAGGGTTCTTAAAATCGCCAAAATAATGGGGCAAACGTCTTTAAATCTCACAAACAATGGGGCTAAACATGAGGGAGAAAGAGATTCAGAAAAAAATCCTCCAGGTGGAAATCTCTTACGGAAAATATATTTGGAAGCTGCCAGACTAATTGCCCGTAAGAATTGACGGAGAAATCGCTCGTGCGAGACCGCCTAAAGGTTTGGTAGTACCGTACTCGATTCGGTTTTTGTCTTAAAATTCCATGGTGTACAGTCGGCCTAATAAGTGATGTGGTGTACAGTCGGCCTAATAAGTGATGTGGTGTACAGTCGGCCTAATAAGTGATGTGGTGTACAGTCGGCCTAATAAGTGATGTGGTGTACAGTCGGCCTAATAAGTGATGTGGTGTACAGTCGGCCTAATAAGTGATGTAGTGTACAGTCGGCCTAATAAGTGATGTGGTGTACAGTCGGCCTAATAAGTGATGTGGTGTACAGTCGGCCTAATAAGTGATGTGGTGTACAGTCCGCCTAATAAGTGATGTTTCGACACCAATTATGTTTCGATCAACAATTGGTATCAGCAATATTTACACATGATTTCTTCTTTTTTGAGTGAGATATACCAACATTGCCCTACACTTACCCACCTTATTCCACATCTGACAGACATTAACCCTTTCACGCTCATATGACGCAGAGGTTGCCAGATTAGCAATAAGAAATAGAGTTCTCTCACTCTTATAATTACTCTCCAAAATTAGTTTTCTGCCCACAGCTAACTCAAAGACAACTGCAGAGGTTGAAGTAACTAAACTAAAGGTTTCTAAATACCCCTGATGGTAACAAAGGCTTTAAAGTATCCCTAATAGGCTCAACACAGCTAACTCAAAGACAACTGTAGAGGTTGAATTAACTAAACTAAAGGTTTCTAAATACCCCTGATGGTAACAAAGGCTTTAAAGTATCCCCAATAGGCTCAACACAGCTAACTCAAAGACAACTGCAGAGGTTGAAGTAACTAAACTAAAGGTTTCTAAATACCCCTCATGGTAACAAAGGCTTTAAAGTATCCCCAATAGGCTCAACACAGCTAACTCAAAGACAACTGCAGAGGTTGAAGTAACTAAACTAAAGGTTTCTAAATACCCCTCATGGTAACAAAGGCTTTAAAGTATCCCCAATAGGCTCAACACAGCTAACTCAAAGACAACTGCAGAGGTTGAAGTAACTAAACTAAAGGTTTCTAAATACCCCTCATGGTAACAAAGGCTTTAAAGTATCCCCAATAGGCTCAACACAGCTAACTCAAAGACAACTGCAGAGGTTGAAGTAACTAAACTAAAGGTTTCTAAATACCCCTCATGGTAACAAAGGCTTTAAAGTATCCCCAATAGGCTCAACACAGCTAACTCAAAGACAACTGCAGAGGTTGAAGTAACTAAACTAAAGGTTTCTAAATACCCCTCATGGTAACAAAGGCTTTAAAGTATCCCCAATAGGCTCAACACAGCTAACTCAAAGACAACTGCAGAGGTTGAAGTAACTAAACTAAAGGTTTCTAAATACCCCTCATGGTAACAAAGGCTTTAAAGTATCCCTAATCGGCTCAAAATCGCGTCATGTGTCGGAGAGGTTTAATACAGCACAGAGCGAACCAAACGTAATGACAGCTGAGACATGACTTATTAGCGCCCCTGTACTGAATTGGTCTGGGTACGACTGGGTATTCATTGGACTGGAATATATTAATGAGCAGCGAGACAGCTATAATTTAGTTAAGGGGAGATTTCCACTTGAGGGATTTTTTTCTTTACCCCTTGCTCCCTCATGGTTAGCCCCATTGCTTTTGAGATTTTAAGACGTTTGCCCCATTAGTTTGGCGATTTTAAGAACTTTCGCCCCATTTATTTCAATTTTAAGACCTTTCGTGTCATTTAGGTGTCGATTTTTTTCCTGGCGAGCGATAGCGAGCCTGTAATTTAAGAGGAACCGGCCTTCGGCCGGGACATTTTTCTACCGAAAAATGTACACATTTATTTTGAAAGGGGGTCAAGGGGGTGTAATTTCAAGCTTGATGGAAGTCTAGGAAACACACTAAAAACCTCCCCTTAATGGAGGTACTACTCGCTTTGTCTGGACCTCCTTCTCCCTCGTGTTTAACATATTAGTTTAGAGATTTTGAGACGTTCCTTCCATTAGTTTGTCGATTTTGAGACCTTTCGTCCCATTTCTTTGTCAATATTAAGACCTTTCGTGCCATTTAGGTGTCGATTTTTCCTGGCGAGCGATAGCGAGCCTGTAATTTTAAGAGAAACCGGACTTCGGCCGGGAAATTTTTCTACCGAAAAATGTACAAATTTATCTTGAAGGGGGGTCTAGGGGGTGTTTTTCTAAGCTTGATGGAGGTCTAGCGATGAATCTAAAAACTAAATTAATAAATGAATTAATAGACCAAGAAACCAGTCACTACCTCCTTAAGGGGAGTTATTTAGTTTGTTCCCTAGACCTCCATCAAGCTTAAAATTACACCCCCTTGAGTCTCTTTCAAGATAAATTTGTACACTTTTCGGTAGAAAAATTTCCCGGCCGAAGGCCGGATACTCTTAAATTACAGGTTCGCTATCGCTCGCCAGGTTAAAATCAACACCTAAATGGCACGAAAGGTCTTAAAATTGACAGAATGGGGCAGAAATTCTTAAAAATCACCAAACCAATGGGGCAAACGTCTTAAAATCTCAAAGCAATGGGGCTAAACATGGGGGAGAAAGGGGTCAAGAAAAAAATCCCTCAAGTGGAAATCTCCCCTTAACAGCGATATTTTCTATACACAATAGTTATTAATCACAAATACCATTATTAATGAACAAGGCCTACTACAGCAGCATCAACACTAACATTACCTTGATGTATTAATGAACAAGGCCTACTACAGCAGCATCAACACTAACATTACCTTGATGTATTAATGAACAAGGCCTACTACAGCAGCATCAACACTAACATTACCTTGATGTATTCACTCTATATCCCCTGTTCCACACATACACAGGTAGGTAGGCCAGATATATACCCTGTTCCACACATACACAGGTAGGTAGGCCAGATATATACCCTGTTCCACACATACACAGGTAGGTAGGCCAGATATATCGTGAACCCCCCCCTAACCTCTGTAAACTCAGGAAGGGCTGGAGCAAATGAGCTGTCCATTTTCCACACACCACACCTATTCCCCGGCTGACCCTTCCCAAATGGTAGACCTATTTACTGGATTACTCTAGTCGCTTGTGAGGTATAGAGCTTAATGTTCAGGAGTGTTGGCCTACTTAAAGGTGGGGGCTCATGGGTTGAGATAAACATGGAATGATAATCGCCAAGCTGTACATAATTATCTTGCAAAATGCAATGGCACTGAAATAATTATTAGCAATGGTATAAAGGATTTTGTGGATCGTCTATACCGTGCCTGTGACGTCACAAGAGTGTAAGTCCACCATCCAGTCTAGGCTAAGGATACTGGTGTGACGTCACTATGACGTCACTGGCCCGGTATAGACGATCCGCAAAATCCTTTATACCATTGTTAATAATTATTATTTCAGTGACATTGCATTTTGCAAGATAATTATGTACAGCTTGGCGATTATCATTCCATGTTTATCCCAACCCATGAGCCCCCACCTTTAAGGGGAGGCAGACCGCTTCTCCCTCATGTTTAGCCCCACTAGTTTTGAGAGTATAAAACGTTCGGCCCATTATTTTGGCGATTTTAACACCTTTCGCCCCATTTCGTTGTCAATTTTAAAACCTTTCGTGCCATTTGGGTATCGATTATTTCCTGGCGAGCGATAGCGAGCCTGCTATTTTAAGAGGATCCGGCCTTCGGCCTGGAAATGTTTCTACCGAAAAATGTACACATTATCTTGAAGGGGGTCTAGGGGGTGTTTTTGTAAGCTTGATGGAGGTCTAGGGAGGAAACTAAAAAAAAATATATATGAATAAATGAATTAATAGACCAAACAAACGGCCAGTCTCCCCTTAAATGGAACAGGGTATAATTAGTTTGATCAGGCTTCGGAACCAGGACAATTGACAGACAAATTATAACATGTCTGGTTGGGCACGGGAGAAAGTCTTGATATTAATGTTAATTATATTTTGTTTACACACACACACACACACACACACACACACACACACACACACACACACACACACACACACACACACACATACACACACTCACTCACTCACTCACACACACACACACTCATATACACTCACTCTTTCTCTCTCACACACACACACACACACTCACTCTCTGTCACACACACACACACACACGCTGTTAACACGGAACGATAAGACTAACTTTTCCTGGTTTAACAAATAATAGAAAGCCACTCTTATACAGGATTTTATAACTAATGCCACACACTAACCTCTCTCTCTCTCTCTCTCACTCACACTCTCTCTCTCTCTCTCACACACACACACACACACACACACTCACTCTAATTCTCTCTCTCTCTCAAAGCGGAATATGTAGGTCACACAAATGAATGCCGTTCACCCATTAGGAGTCACCAGCTCATGTGATCAGGGTTCGAGACCAGGACGACTGAAAGACAACACAACACATCTGATTGGCCACGAGATAAAGACTTGGTAGTGCTCAAGCAGGTGTTTGTAGTGAAATTCCGTGTATATATATATTTTTTTTTTTTTTTGGTACAGTCGCGCTAATAAGTGACGTCTCGGCACCAAGTATCTTTTAATCAATAATTGGTATCAGCAATAGCTAAGCTTCATTTTTCCATATCGAGTGAAATATACAAACATGTTCCTACACTTACCCACCCTATTCAACATCTGACAGACATTAATAAAGCACAGAGTAATCCAAACGAGATGACAGCTGGGATACGACTTATTAGGCCGACTATACGGTGGCGCTAATAAGTCATGTCCCAGCTGTCATTACGTTTGGCTCTCTCTGTGCTGTATTAATGTCTGTCAGATGTTGAATAGGGTGGGTAAGTGTAGGAACATGTTTGTATATTTCACTCGTTATGAAGAAATGAAGCTTCGATATTGCTGATACCAATTATTGATCAAAACATAATTGGTGCCGAGACATCACTTATTAGCGCGACTGTACCTATTCTATCTATTCATCTATCGCCAGACGACCTGATCATGTCGTTTGGTAGAGCGCATATCTCCACCTACAGTACGTTGGCTGATTCCCTTTTCATTGATATCAAAGGCTTATAGTTTAGTCTGTATCCGGGTTCACTTTTCACTTTTTGGCCGATTTTTGCATGTATTCATTATTTTTCTAGTTTCCTCCCTAGACCTCCATAACATTTTCTAGTTTCCTCCCTAGGCCTTCATAACATTTTCTAGTTTCCTCCCTAGGCCTCCATAACATTTTCTAGTTTCCTCCCTAGGCCTCCCATAACATTTTCTAGTTTCCTCCCTAGACCTCCATAACATTTTCTAGTTTCCTCCCTAGACCTCCGTAACATTTTCTAGTTTCCTCCCTAGACCTCCGTAACATTTTCTAGTTTCCTCCCTAGGCCTCCATAACATTTTCTAGTTTCCTCCCTAGACCTCCATAAAATGTTCTAGTTTCCTCCCTAGGCCTCCATAACATTTTCTAGTTTCCTCCCTAGGCCTCCCACAACATTTTCTAGTTTCCTCCCTAGACCTCCATAACATTTTCTAGTTTCCTCCCTAGACCTCCATAACATTTTCTAGTTTCCTCCCTAGACCTCCATAAAATTTTCTAGTTTCCTCCCTAGACCTCCGTAACATTTTCTAGTTTCCTCCCTAGACCTCCGTAACATTTTCTAGTTTCCTCCCTAGACCTCCGTAACATTTTCTAGTTTCCTCCCTAGACCTCCGTAATATTTTCTAGTTTCCTCCCTAGACCTCCGTAACATTTTCTAGTTTCCTCCCTAGACCTCCGTAACATTTTCTAGTTTCCTCCCTAGACCTCCGTACATTTTCTAGTTTCCTCCCTAGACCTCCGTAACATTTTCTAGTTTCCTCCCTAGACCTCCGTAACATTTTCTAGTTTCCTCCCTAGACCTCCGTAACATTTTCTAGTTTCCTCCCTAGACCTTCATAACATTTTCTAGTTTCCTCCCTAGACCTCCATAAAATGTTCTAGTTTCCTCCCTAGACCTCCATAACATTTTCTAGTTTCCTCCCTAGACCTCCGTAACATTTTCTAGTTTCCTCCCTAGGCCTCCATAACATTTTCTAGTTTCCTCCCTAGACCTCCATAAAATGTTCTAGTTTCCTCCCTAGACCTCCATAACATTTTCTAGTTTCCTCCCTAGACCTCCATAACATTTTCTAGTTTCCTCCCTAGACCTCCATAACATTTTCTAGTTTCCTCCCTAGACCTCCATAACATTTTCTAGTTTCCTCCCTAGACCTCCATAACATTTTCTAGTTTCCTCCCTAGGCCTCCATAACATTTTCTAGTTTCCTCCCTAGACCTCCATAACATTTTCTAGTTTCCTCCCTAGACCTCCATAACAGTTTCTAGTTTCCTCCCTAGACCTCCATAAAATTTAAAAAAAAACATCCATTAGATCCCCCTTCTAGATTAATTTGTATATTTTTCGGTAGAAAAATTTCCCGGCCGAAGGCCGGTTCTTCCAACATTACAGGCTCACTATCGTTCGCCAGGGAAAAAATCGACACCTAAATAGCACGAAAGGTTTAAATATTGACGAAGAAATGAGGCGAAAGGTCTTATAATCGATTAACTAATGGGGCAAACATCTTAGCATCTGAAAACTAATGGGGCTAAACATGAGGCCCATCCCCCCTTAAAGGATGTATTGTTTTCTATGTGCATGAAGGAGACAAAAGGCTGACTGCCTGTAACGAGTGTCTCCCTCAAAGCAAGAAGAGTAACAGACAGCCAAATTCAAGGGACATGGGGGCCAAAATGCCTGGACACACGAAGTTTAAAGCAGTCTAAGTCATAAGATAAAGGAAAGATTGATTTGATTATCGGAGAGAGTTACAGAGTTCACTAGTTGAGTAGAAGAAAGACTGATAACATTTACTAGTTCTTGGGTTGGAGAGCTGGACATAATAGGAGTGGGACTGTGATAGAAGGCAGGTGCCTCGCACTCGCCGCACTGAGAGACCTCTGAAGAACACAGATTGTTGTAATAGCGATAGTAGAGAGAAAGAGATGCAACATTGCGGCGTGTAGAAAAAGATTGTACGGAACTAGTAAGAGGGGGGGGGGGGGAGTTGATGAGACGAAATGCGCTTGACTCTACTCTTTCGAGATGTGCGGTATGGGTGGAACCTCCCGACACATGCAAAAAATACTCGATATGTGGGCACACTGTGCCCCTATACAGAGCAATAAGCCGTGCGGGGGTGAGGAGCCCACGGAGATGGTTGAGCACACCTAACTTTTGTTTTAGCAAGAGTGGTAATATGATCTTTCCCAGATAGGTCGGATGAAAAAGATACACCAAGAATGTTTGAGAGAAAATGAAGAGTTGATGTGTGTACTGTTGAAGAATAATTGATAGTTTTGTGGAAGATTGCGACAGTTAGTTAAATGGAGAATTTGGGTCTTGGAGGTAGTGAAAGTGACAACAGGTTCTCTGCCCCAATCATAAATAATTGATCGATCAGAAGATAGGCGTGGCATGATCCGGATCACCTCCTAAATTGCATCACTTCTTCCATGGCACATATCCTATCTGCCCACCAAATGTCGTGAAAATCTCTGGATCGCCTCTTAAATTGAATCACTTCTTCCCTGGCACATATCCTATCTGCTCACCAAATGTCGTGAAAATCTCCGGATCGCCTCTTAAATTGAATCACTTCTTCCCTGGCACATATCCTATCTGCCCACCAAATGTCGTGAAAATCTCTGGATCGCCTCCTAAATTGCATCACTTCTGTCTTGGGGCAAATCGAATCTGCCCACCAAAGTTCGTGAAAATCAGTTCATAACTTTGTGACATATCTTGTTAACAGACAGACAGACAGACAAACTGGGGCGAAAACCAAACCTTCCCTAAACTTCGCTAGCGGAGATAATGAACTGGAGTAAACAAAAATAAACTCGGCACATAAAAGCATAACATATTAAGGGGAGGTTTCCACTTGAGGGCTTTTTTTCTGGACCCCTTTCTCCCTCATGTCTAGCCCCATTGCTTTTGAGATTTTAAGGCGTTCGCCCTAGTAGTTTGGACATTTTAAGACATTTTGCCCCATTTGTGTCAATTTTAAGACCTTTCGTGCCATTTAGGTGTCGAATTTTTCCTGGCGAGCGATAGCGAGCCTGTAATTTAAGAGCAACCGGCCTCCGGCCGGGAAATTTTTCTACCGAAAAATGTACAAATTTATCTTGAAAGGGGGTCTAGGGGGTGTAATTTTAAGCTTGATGAAAACGTAGGGAACAAACTAAATACCTGCCCTTATTTATTTGCTCATTTATGGATTTTGTAATTATTTCTTTTTTAGTTTCCTCCCTAGACCTCCACCAAGCTTAAAAAAACATCCGCCCAAGACTCTCCTTCAAGATAAATTTGTACATTTTTCAATAGAAACATTTCCCGCCCAAAGGCCGGTTCCTCTTAAAATACAGGCCGGGACAATTGGCCGGGACATTTTTCTACCGAAAAATGTACAAATTTATCTTGAAAGGGACTCAAGGGGGTGTAATTTTAAGCTTGATGGATGTCTAGGGAACAAACTAAATACCTCCCCTTAAACTTAATAGAGGTCTAGGGAACAAACTAAATACCTCCCCTTAAGCTTGATAGAGGTCTAGGGAACAAAGTAAATACCTCCCCTTAAGCTTGATAGAGGTCTAGGGAACAAACTAAATACCTCCCCTTAAGCTTGATAGAGGTCTAGGGAACAAACTAAATACCTCCCCTTAAGCTTGATAGAGGTCTAGGGAACAAACTAAATACCTCCCCTTAAGCTTGATAGAGGTCTAGGGAACAAACTAAATACCTCCCCTTAAGCTTAATAGACGTCTAGGGAGCAAACTAAATACCTCCCCTTAAGCTTAATAGAGGTCTAGGGAGCAAACCAAATACCTCCCCTTAAGCTTAATAGAGGTCTAGGGAGCAAACTAAAACAAATATAGAAACCGGTAATAACATAAATATATCAATAAAATAAAGTCCCCTTAAATGTTAAATTTAGACCACAGCATTTATATAGACCATTTAGACCACAGCATTTATATAGACCATTTAGACCACAGCATTTATATAGACCATCTAGACCACAGCATTTATAGAGACCATTTAGACCACAGCATTTATATAGACCATTTAGACCACAGCATTTATATAAATCATTTAGACCATATTTATAGAGACCATTTAGACCACAGCATTTATATAGACCATTTAGACCACAGCATTTATATATACCATTTAGACCACAGCATTTATATAGACCATTTAGACCACAGCATTTATATAGACCATTTAGACCACAGCATTTATATAGACCATTTAGACCACAGCATTTATATAGACCATTTAGACCACAGCATTTATATAGACCATTTAGACCACAGCATTTATATAGACCATTTAGACCACAGCATTTATATAGACCACTTAGACCACAGCATTTATATAGACCATTTAGACCACAGCATTTATATAGACCATTTAGACCACAGCATTTATATAGACCATTTAGACCACAGCATTTATATAGACCATTTAGACCACAGCATTTATATAGACCATTTAGACCACACCATTTTTCCAATTATCACAGACGGTATTTTGTTACGTTTTTATTTTTTTTTAAGGTAAAAATATTTTGATCGACGCTGTGAAAACTAATATTAATGACGCTATCGTCGAGTTTTAATTAATACCAGTATTTAATCAGGGAATTAACAGACCTGGCATAAAAGATAGGCGCTACAAATATATATACAGTATATATATATATTTTTTTTTTTTTTTTTTTTTTTCATCGCGTTCCCAATTACTGCAAAATGGCTTTATGGATTTAACCCCTCCAGCACCATAACGTCCTTTTACCTTTCATTCTTGCTAAATGTAGATGATTTTATGCAGTTTCAGAAGGACCAACGTTATTCAGAGGGTTTATTGAGATTGTATTTACCCCTTTGAGTCATAGAGGTAGATCAATTATTATGTTCCTTCCAACAACCAACTATACTCCTAAAATCGATTTATGAAATTTACTGAAGAATATCGTCTAATGGTAAACACAATATGATGACAATCACGTCATGGTGGTGAAGGGGTTAAGGGGAGATGGGTCGTTTTTCTGGCCCCCTTTCTCCCTCGTGTTAAGTCCCATTTTTTGTTTTGAAATTATAAGACGTTCGGCCCATTAGTTTGGCGATTTCAACACCTTCCGCCCCATGTCATTGTCAATTTTAAGACCTTTTTAGACGTCGATTTGTTTTCCTGGCGAACGTTAGCGAGCCTGAAAATTTAAGAAAAACCGGCCTTCGGTCGATATATTTTTCTACCGAAAAATGTAAAAATTTAACTTGAAGGGGGGTCTAAGTTTTTTTTTCTTTTTCTAAGCTTGATGGAGGTCTAGCGAGGAAACTAAGAAATCTAAAATACATAAATTAATCGGGGAAAAAAAAAAAAACAAAAAAAAAACAGCCTATCTCCCCTTAACCCTTTCACCACCATTACGTACTTTTCGTCATAGTCTGGTTACCATTAGACGATTTTCTTTAGCTTGTAATCTACCCATACGACTCAAATGGGCAAATATGACTTAAATAAACCCTCTTAGTAACACAGGTTCTTCTTAAACTGCATAAAATCATCTCTTTTCAGCCAGAACCAAAGGTAAAAAGGCGTCATGGTTCTGAAGGGGTTACGGGGGAAGAGTTTATTTTTTGGTCGATTATTTCATATACCCGGTATATATATATATATATAGCCTATACAATTTTTTTTCCCTCCCTAAACCTCCATCAAACTTAAAAAAACATCCATTACATCTCCCTTCTAGATTAATATGTACATTTTTCGGTAGAGAAAATGTCCCGGCCAAAGGTCGGTTCTTCCAACATCACAGGCTCACTATTGTTCGCCAGTGAAAACAATCGACGACTAAGTAACACGAAAGGTCTTGATATTGACAAAGAAATGAGGCGAAAGGTCTTTAAAATCGACAAACTAATGGGGCAAACACCTTAAAATCTGAAAACTAATGGGTTTAAACATGAGGGAGAAGGGAATCTAAAAAAAAAAAAAAATACCCATCTCCCCTTAAAGCAACTGACATTACTGTAACCGAACTAAAAAAAAATAAAAAAAATAAAAAATAAAAAAATAAAATAAAAATAAGACTGTAAGGAGAATATATAAAAGTTGTCAGTGTGAGGGAAAAATGAAGATGGAGATTGGAGGAAGGGAGGTGCCAACTAGGGGAAGAGGCGAGACAGGGCAAGAAAAATATATTGTAAAAGAAAGAAGAAGAAGAAGAAGAAGATGATGAAGACGACGAAGAAGAAGACGAAGGAGAAGAAGAAGAAGAAGAAGAAGAAGAAGAAGAAGAAGAAGAGAAGGAGAATGACAAGAAGAAGAAGAGAAGGAGAATGACAAGAAGAAGAAGAAGAAGAGAAGAGAAGAAGAAGAAGAAGAAGAGAAGAAGAAGAAGAAGACGAAGAAGAGAAGAAGAGAAGACGAAGGAGAAGACAGAAGTAGAAGACGAAGAAGCAGAAGGAGACGAAGGAGATGAGAAGAAGAGAGAAGGAGAAGAGAAGAAGAAGAAGGAGAAAGAAGAAGACCAATAAGACAAAAGACAATAAGACGAAAAAATAAGACGAAGAAGAAGACGAAGGAGAAGAAGACGAAGAAGAAGGAGAAGAAGACGAAGAAGAAGAAGAAGACGAAGGAGAAGAAGAAGAAGAAGAAGAAGAAGACAAAGAAGACGAAGAAGAAGAAGAAGACGAAGAAGAAGACGAAGGAGAAGAAGACGAAGAAGAAGGCGAAGGCGAAGGAGAAGAAGACGAAGAAGAAGAAGAAGACGAAGGAGAAGAAGAAGACGAAGGAGAAGAAGAAGAAGAAGAAGAAGAAGAAGACAAAGAAGACGAAGATGGAGACGAAGAAGAAGACGAAGTATCATAAGACGAAGAAAGCGAAGAGGTAGAAGAAGAAGACAAGAAGAAGAAGAAGAAGAAGACAAGAAGAAGAATGAGGAAGACAAGAAGAAGAAGAAGAAGAAGACAAGAAGAAGAAGAAGAAGACGAAGGAGAAGAAGGAGAAGAAGAAGAAGAAGGGATCACAGTGAAAATATTGACAACTAAATGTGTAGGCGAAAGGTGTAAGAGGAGGATAAGATAAGAACCTAGAATAAAAAAGGAAATAGAAGAGAACAGAAAGAGATAAAGAGGAGGATCAGAAGAATGGAATAAGAAGATAGAATAACGAAAGAAGTGAAAGAATATTAATGAAAGGAAAGAATATAGGAAAAGAAAGGAACACAAACTAGAGTCTATTCATTTAAATTAGGTAAGAAATCATATAATTATTCCTCTCTCTCTCTCTCTCTCTCTCTCTCTCTCTCTCTCTCTCTCACAAAAACACATGCACTAATTCTCCATCTCTGTTATTCACTCGCAAAACTCTCTCTCTCTCTCTCTCTCTCTCTCTCTCTCTCTCTCTCTCTCTCTCTCTCTCTCTCTCTCACAAAAACACATGCACTAATTCTCCATCTCTGTTATTCACTCACAAAACTCTCTCTCTCTCTCTGTCTCTCTCTCTCTCTCTCTCTAGTCTAATAACCACCCTCGTGCTTTCTTTAACACTCCTCCACCTCACAGCAGCAGCTCGGATTCATTTCTCCAGCACTCTTATAATCATCATCATCATCATCATCTTCTCTAGACCATATTCTTTTAACACGTATATCATAATAGTCACACACCTTAACCCTTTCTTCCTTCCTAGTCTGCTGTTCATTGATTTCCACCACTACCATCATCATCATCTTCACTATCACACACCCTTAAGGGGGGTGACCTGTTTTTGTTCTGTCCTTTTCTGTCTTTCTCTGGCTTGTATCCATTTGGCCCCATTCAGCCTACTGTTTTAAGACGTTTATCCACATCCAGGTGTCAATTTCTTACTGGTGAGCGGTAGCGAGCCAGCATATTTTTTATTTTTGTTTGACAGCAGGCTAAATTTGTACATTTTTCGATAGAAAAATGTCTCCGGCGAAGCCAGATTTCTTCATATAATGCTGGCTCGCTATCGCTCGCCAGGAAGAAATCGACACCTAGATGGGGATAAACGTCTTCAAATAGTTGGCTGAATGGGGCCAAATGGATACAAGCCAGAGAAAGAGAAAAGGACAGAAATAACAAAAAACAGGTCACCCCCCTTAAGGGGAGGTATTTAGTATATTCCCTAGACCTCCATCAAGCTTAAAATTAAACATCCTTGACCCCCTTTCAAGATATATTTGTACATTTTTCGGTAGAAATATTTCCCGGCCGAAGGCCAGTTCCTCTTAATTTACAGGCTCGCTTTCGCTCGCCAGGAAAAAATCGACGCCTAAATGGTACGAAAGGTCGTAACCCCTTCAGACTCATATGACGCAGAGGTTGCCAGATTAGCAATAAGAAATAGAGTTCTCTCACTCTTATAATTACCTCTCCAAAATTAGTTTTCTGCCCACAGCTAACTCAAAGACAACTGCAGAGGTTGAAGTAACTAAACTAAAGGTTTCTAAATACCCCTGATGGTAACAAAGGCTTTAAAGTATCCCTAATAGGCTCAAAATCGCGTCATATGTCGGAGAGGGAAAAAATTTACAGAAATGGGGCGAACGTTCTTAAAATCGCCAAACTAATGGGGTGAACATCTTAAAAACTCAAAAACAATGGGGCTAAACATGAAGGAGAAAGAGGTCAAGAAAAAAATCCCTCAAGTGGAAATCTCCCCTAAAGACACATTTCTACCAATCAATAATTAAGAGTCTTCTTCTTTTCTTAATCTTCTTATCCATCTTCTTCTCCTCCCTCTTTTTCTCCATCTTCTCCATCTTCTTCTCCATCTCCTCCTCCCTCTTCTTCTCCATCTTCTTCACCTCCTCCCTCTTCTTGTCCATCTTCTCCATCTTCTTCTCCATCTTCTTCTCCTCCTCCCTCTTCTTCTGTCTTTCTTTAGCGTACTCTTCCTTGATTTCCACCATCATCATCACCATCTTCACTATCACACTCTTCCAACACACTTTTACAACACACTCTTCCAACACACTTCTCTCACTACGTAATCTTCTTATCTTCTTAATCTTCTACCCCCTTCTTCTATCTTTCTTTAGTATCACCATCACCATCTTCACTATATCACACTCTTCCAACACCCTTCCCTCACTCGGGATAAATATCGTATCATTTACATGTATATTGGTCTGAGGATCGTATCTCTCACACTTCTATATCATCGGCAGGTTTAAGGGGATACCGTAGTGCTTGGTTTTTGGTATATACTGTATATATATATATTTATTTAAGAGTTTCCTCGCTAGACCTCCATCAAGCTTAGAAAAATACCCCCTAGACCCCCTTTTAATCTAAATTTGTACATTTTTCGGTAGAAAAATTTCCCGGCCGAAGGCCGCTCCCTTCTAAAATTAGAGGCTCGCTATCGCTCGCTAGGAAAACATCGACACCTAAAGTGCACGAAAGGTTTTAATATTGACAAAAAAATGAGGCGAAAGGTCTGATATTCAGACCCTTCCAACACATTCCTTCACCCGGGATAAATATGGTGTCATTTACATGTATATTGGTCTGTGGATCGTATCTCCCTCATTTTGATATCATCGACAGGTTTAATTAGATTATTAGATTATTTCTCCGTTCCCCTCTTTCCGATATGTCTGTATCTTACATCCCACATTTCCAATTATTGCATACTTGTTTGATCAACTAGTTTCAAAGTGTTTGAAAATTTTATGACGCTTCACCTCATTAATTTCGGCGATAATAATCCGTTTCACCCTATTTTGGCGATAATAATCCGTTTCACCCTATTTTGGCGATAATGATCCGTTTCACCCTATTTTGGCGATAATAATCCGTTTCACCCTATTTTGGCGATAATGATCCGTTTCACCCTATTTTGGCGATAATAATCCGTTTCACCCTATTTTGGCGATAATAATCCGTTTCACCCTATTTTGGCGATAATAATCCGTTTCACCCTATTTTGGCGATAATAATTCCGTTTTCACCCTATTTTGGCGATAATAATCCGTTTCATCCTATTTTGGCGATAATAATCCGCTTCACCCTATTTTGGCGATAAAATCCGTGTCACCCTATTTTGGCGATAAGATCCGTGTCACCCTATTTTGGCGATAATGATCCGTGTCACCCTATTTTGGCGATAATGATCCGTGTCACCCTATTTTGGCGATAATGATCCGTGTCACCCTATTTTGGCGATAATGATCCGTGTCACCCTATTTTGGCGATAATGATCCGTGTCACCCTATTTTGGCGATAATGATCCGTTTCACCCTATTTTGGCGATAATGATCCGTGTCACCCTATTTTGGCGATAATGATCCGTGTCACCCTATTTTGGTGATAATAATCCATTTCACCCTATTTTGGCGATAATGATCCTTTTCACCCTATTTTGGCGATAATGATCCGCTTCACCCTATTTTGGCGATAATGATCCGCTTCACCCTATTTTGGCGATAATAATCCGTTTCACCCTATTTTGGCGATAATGATCCGTTTCACCCTATTCAGGTGTCAATTTTGTTTCTGGGCGAGCGATAGCGTGCCTGTAACTTTGAAGAAATCAACCTTCGGCCACGTTATTTTTCTATCGACAAATTGTATAAACCTAATTTGAAGAGCGTCTCAGTAGGTCTTTTATAGATTGAAGGCAGTCTGGGAAGGCGTTTGTGTTAGTTAGCCTAGGGGACAAACTAAAAGACAGGACTCGAAAATGGCTAGCTCAAGACAAATCAACAACACTACTTAAGGGGAGACGGGTCGTTTTTCTGGTCCCCCTTCTTCCTCGTGTTTAGCCCCATTAGTGTTCATATTTTAAGACGTTCGGCCTATCAGTTTAGCTATTTATGACTTTTCATCCCCTTTCTTTGTCAGTATTAAAACTTTTCATACCAATTAGGTGTCGATAGCAAGCCTGTAATTTTAGGAGGAACCGGCCTATATTTCTACCGAAAAATATACAAATTTATCTTGAAAGGGGGTCCAGCTTGATGGAGGTCTAGCGAGGAAACCAAATTATAGATACATAAATAATTAATATATATATATATATACCGGTATATATATATATATATATATATATATATATATATATATATATATATATACCCAAAACTAACCACTATCCCCTAAAAAAAATACTATAACAACTTCCCAAGAGGTCGGAACAGATAGTGTTAATTAAATTCGGTCTCAGTCCCCCTCCGACCGATATATTCTCATTAGTAGCTTCCTTCCCTAGTGTCCAATAATACCAATAATTCCTATTAATATAATTTTTTTTTTATTGTGTTATTGTTCTTATATATAATATTATATATATATATAAAAAAACAAAATTGGCACTGGAATAGTTCAATTTAGTTTAGTTATGCATCTGTCAATTTAAAAAATATTTAAGTTACAGTCTCGATCGCCAAAACAATGGTATGAAATGTCTTAAAATCTCCAAACTATAACTGAGCGAATGAGAGCAAGTAAAAAAAAAAAAAAAAAATAACAAATAAAGGACAAAATAGGGATAATACAAAAATAATACACGAAATACTAATATACACGAACTTATAAAATACACGAAGGAGAAGTAACAGTTTAAAAATGGGAGGAAGGAGACGAATGAGGTGATATGATAAGGGTAGAAAAAGAAGCGAATGAGGGTGATAAGGGTAGAAACAGAAGCGAATGAGGGTGATAAGGGTAGGAAGAAACAAGAAGCGAATGAGGGTGATAAGGGTAGAAAAAGAAGCGAATGAGGGTGATAAGGGTAGAAAAAGAAGCGAATGAGGGTGATAAGGGTAGAAAAAGAAGCGAATGAGGAAAAGGGGGAGGGGGAACGAGATAAGAGGAAAGAGAGAGAGAGAGAGCGAGAGCGAGCGAGAGGCGAGAGAGCGAGAGCGAGAGAGGAGACAGAGAGCGAGAGCGAGAGAGAGAGCGAGAGCGAGAGAGAGAGAGAGAGAGAGAGCGAGAGCGAGAGAGAGAGAGAGAGAGAGAGAGAGCGAGAGCGAGAGCGAGCGAGAGAGAGCGAGCGAGCGAGAGCGAGAGAGAGAGAGCGAGAGCGAGCGAGAGAGAGAGAGAGAGAGAGAGAGAGAGAGCGAGCGAGAGAGAGAGAGAGAGAGAGAGAGGGAGAGAGAGAGAGAGGGAGAGAGAGAGAGAGAGCAATAAAGTGTCGTAAATAAAAGGTTGACAATTCCTCCCCCCACGACGTAATCAAACTTTTTGTATTCGCCCCAACAAAACAAAAAACTTTACCTTTTTCTGGGAGTTACTTGTGGATTGGTGGGTGTGTTTGTGTGATTGTCTGTGTGTGTGTGTGTGTTTATGTATGTGTTTATGTGTTTATGTGTGTGCTTGTTTGTGATTGTCTGGCCCTGTCTGTATTAGTTTGTATGTGTGTTTGTGTGTCTGGGTGGGTGTGTGACTGTTCGGCCCTCTTCTGTGTTTGTGTGTGTGTATGTGCGTGCGTGTGTGTGTGTGTGCGTGTGTAAATAACCCTCTTGGCTAAAAGAATTAGTTATTCATCTTAGGCATATGGACAGCGACCAGTATTTGCCAGATAAATATTAGCTCGATAACTCCAGTCGTTTGTGAGTTAAGGGGAGGTTTTTAGTTGATGCCCTAGACTTCCATCAAGCTTAAAATTACTCCCCCTAGACCCCCTTTCAAGATAAATTTGTACATTTTTCGGATAGGAAAAATCCCAGGACCCCGGGCACGTCTGTGTGCCGTTTGTGGGGTGGCCGAATGGCCCGGTTCCATACTTGAAACATTAACCCAGGCTCGCGTATCGCTCGCCCAGGAATAAAAAAATCGAGCACCTAAAAATACCTGTGAATAAGTTCTTAAAATTGAACATAAACTGGGGCGAGGGTTCTTAAAAATCGACCAAACTAATGGGGCAAGCGTTCTTTCTCTTAAAATCCTCAAAAGCAATGGGGCTCAAACATTGAGGGAGAAAGGGGATCCCAGACACACAAATCCTCCCGGTGGCAAATCGTCCCCCTTAATTAAGCCGGTTATCCACACGACAGCTTGATAATTTGATATTTGTATTCTGCACCATGCAGATTATTGTATTTATTTATTTGTTGGTAAACTAAGCGGACCATCCTCATATCTGTACATTCTCATGTTCATCCAATAAATTGTAAAATGTGTATTTTCAGCTCATGAGGCTGCCATTCTTTAATAAACCGTTTATTATTATTATTATTATTTTATAGTCAACATTCGATGATCAACCTGTGTCTGGCAACATTGCTGGACTATTCAGCCTGTGTCACGGCAACAAACTAGACTGTTGGTAGATGAATTTAGATAGCCGAAATATATATATGTAAATGTTGACCTCCTAAGCTGCCAGACCAGTGTTGAGGATAAATGTTGAGGGAAAAAGCGCTCGTGTTGCCCTACCGGGGGCTTGTATAGAGGGTTAATGTGCAAGAGTTGTGTGGTCTTTTTACTGCGGAATTATTATTATTAGTGTGTTTCTAAGTGAGGGGAGACAAAAGGCAGAAGCCTGTGCTTTGTAGCGAGTGCCTCCCCTCCAGACAGTTGACCAAACAGTGGACCAGGGTCAACAATCAAGGGACGTTCGCGCCAAAATGCCGTGGACCAACACGTAGTTTTGAAGCAATTCTAAGTCATAGAGAGAGGGGAACAGACTGCATTTCTGTCGGAGAGAGTTTCTTCCTCAGAAGCTCACAGCTCCTGTATGAATCTCGAACAGGCAAAGGGGGTCACACAACCCTGTGGAGACTATACCGTTTTACCTCTTGAGTTGGAGAGTTTGCAACAGAGTAGGGGTGGGATCTGTGTCTGGCAAGCAACGCGTGCTATGTGCTCTACGAAGAGTGGGAGCGTATACACTGCAGAGAGCTGAGAGAACACTGGGGGATAACATTGTTTATAGTCGGCTAGAATAGCGCATCGAGATGCATCACATTTCGCGGCGGCGACTAAAAGAGATACTGCATAGAATTGTCTGGGTGTAGTGTGACGTGATGGGGTTGATAAGCATCGGAAGGCTTTCTTTGTCTAGTTTATCTAGAACGTACTGTTTGACGAGGATCCTCCCCACAATGCGGGGGAACAATACTTGGGTATAGCTTGTTGAAGATGCGGGTTAACAATATCTAGTCCGACGTCTTGTGGATTATGGCCTTATATTTTGTTTAAATATTAGCAGGCTAGGAAGCATGATTGTGTGTGTTTCCTATACGACGGCTATTGGTAGCATGGTGCGTTTCCATTACCTACGGTATTGTAGATTAGTGTGTGTTGCCGATACATACGAGTATTGTAGATTGTGGTGTTTCCTATACCATACGGTATTGTAGATTGTTATGTGTTTCCTATACATACGGTATTGTAGATTGTGTGTTTCCTCTACAATACGGTATGGTACCGCTTGTGTGTGTCCGATACATACGGTAATGTAGCATTGTGTGTTTCCCTCATACATAACGGTATTGTTAGATTTGTGTGTATCCTATACATATGGTATTGTAGGATTGTTGTGTTTACCTATACATACGGTGATTTGTATATTGTGTGTTTCCTATACATACGGTAATTGTAGATCTGTGTGGTTCCTATACCATACGTTATTGTAGGATTATGGGTGTTTCCTATACATACGGTTATTGTAGATTTTTGTGTGTTTCCTATACATACGGTATTGTACAGATTGGTGTGTCTTCCTATACACTTTAAAACGGTAGTTGTCAGATGTGTGTTTTTCCCTATACATTAACGGTATTGTAGATGGTGTGTTTCCTTTAATACATATCGGTATTGTAGATTGTGCTGTTTTCCTTATACGATCGACGCTATTGTAGATTGTGTGTTTCACCATACATACGGTATTGTAGATTGTGTGTTTCCTATACATACAGGTATTGTAGATTTGGTTGTGTTTCCGATACATACGGTATTGTATAGTGTGTGTTTCCTATACGTACGGTATTGGTAGATTGTGTAGTTTCCTATAAATAACGGTATTGTAGATTGTGTGTTTCCTATACATACGGTATTGTAGGATTGTGTGTTTACTATACATACGGTATTGTAGATTGTGTGTTGCCTATACGTACGGTATTGTAGATTGTGTGTTTCCTATACATCCGGTATGTAGATTGTGTGTTTCATATACATACGGTATTGTAGATCTGTGTGTTTAATAAATACGGTATTGGAGATTGTGTGTTTCAATCTACATACGGTATTGTAGATGTGTGTT
>CM064541.1:34899763-34970211 GCA_032716605.1 Paralithodes platypus | reverse complement strand
AATAACGAAAGAAGAGAAAGAATATTAATGAAAGGAAAGAATATAGGAAAAGAAAGGAACACAAACTAGAGTCTATTCATTTAAATTAGGTAAGAAATCATATAAGGATTCCTGCTCTCTCTCTCTCTCTCTCCTCTCTCTCCTCTCTCTCTCTCACACAAAAACACATGCACTAATTCCCCATCTCTGTTATTCACTCGCAAAACTCTCTCTCTCTCTCTCTCTCTCTCTCTCTCTCTCTCTCTCTCTCTCTCTCTCTCTCACAAAAACACATGCACTAATTCTCCATCTCTGTTATTCACTCACAAAACTCTCTCCGCTCTCCTTCTCCTGGTCTCTCTCTCTCTCTCCTCTTCTCTCCTCTCTAGTCTAATAACCACCCCTCGTGCTTTCTTTAACCACTCCTCCACCTCACAGCAAGCAGCTCGGATTCATTTCTCCAGCACTCTTATAATCATGCATCATCATCATCATCTTCTCTAGACCATATTCTTTTTAACACGTATATCATAATAGTCACACACACTTAACCCTTTCTTCCTTCCGAGTCTGCTGTTCATTGATTTCCAACCACTACCATCATCATCATCTTCACTATCACACAACCCTGTAAGGGGGGTGACCTGTTTTTGTTCTGTCCTTTTTCTGTCTTTCTTCTGGGCTTGTAATCCATTTGGCCCCATTCAGCCTGACGGTTTTAAGACGTTTATCCACATCCAGTTGTCAATTTCTTACTGGTGAGCGGGTAGGCGAGCCAGCATATTTGTTTATTTTTGTTTGACTAGAAGGCTAAATTTTGTACAATTTTTTCGATTAGAAAAATGTCCACGGCGAAGCCAGATTTCTTCATATAATGCTGGCTCGCCTTATCTCCGGCCTCGCCAGGAAGAAATCGCCACCCTAGATGGGGATAAACGTCTTCAAATAGTTGGCTGAATGGGGCCAATGGATACAAGCCAGAGAGAAGAGAAAAGGACCAGAAATAACAAAAAACAGGTCACCCCCCCTTAAGGGGAGGTATTTAGTATATTCCCTAGAGCCTCCATGACAAGCTTAAAATTAAAAATCCTTGACCCCCCCTTTCAAGATATATTTGTACATTTCCCCGTACAAATATTTCCGGGCCGAAGGCCAGTTCCTCTTAATTTACAGGCTCGCTTTCCCGCGTGTCTCGCCAGGAAAAAAAAATCGACGCCTAAATGGTACGAAAGGTCGTAACCCCTTCGACTCATATGTACGCCACAGAGGTTGCCAGATTAGCAATTATAGAAATAGAGTTCTCTCACTCTTATATTTTACCTCTCCAAAATTAGTTTTCTTTCTGTTCTGCCCACAGCTAACTCAAAGACAACTGCAGAGGTTGAAAGTAACTAAACTAAAGGTTTCTAAATACCCCTGATGGTAAAAAGGGCTTTAAAGTATCCATCAATAGGTCGATTCAAAATCGCGTCATATGTCGGAGAGGGAAAAAAATTACAGAATGGGGCGAACGTTCTTTTAAAATTCGCCGCCCCAAACTAATGGGGTGAACATCTTAAAAAAACTCAAAAACAATGGGTGCTAAACATGAAGGAGAAAAGAGGTCAAGAAAAAACTCCCTCAAGTGGAAATCTCCCCTAAAGACACATTTTCTACCAATCAATAATTAAGAAGTCCTTCTTCTTTTCTTAATCTTCGTTATCCATCTTCTTTCTCCTCCCTCTTTTTCCTTTCTCGCATCTTCTCCATCTTCTTCTCCATCTCCTCCTCACCATCCTTCTTCTCCATCTTCTTCATTTCACCTTCCTCCTCCTCTTCTTCTTCATCTTCTCCATCTTCTTCTCCCCCCATCTTCTTCTTCTCCTCCCTCTTCTTCTGTCTTTCTTTAGCGTACTCTTCCTTGATTTCCACCATCATCATCACCATCTGCTTCACTTTATCACACTCTTCCAACAAACTTTTACAACACACTCTTCCCAACACACGTCCTCTCACTACTTTAGGGGAAGACACTAATCTTCTTATCTTCTTAAATCTTCTACCCCCTTCTTCTATCTTTCTTTAGTATCACCAGCCACCATCTTCACTCTATCACACTCTTCCAACACCCATTCCTTCCCTCACGCGGGACTAAATATCGTATCATTTACATGTATATTGGTCTGCAGGAAATCGTATCTCTCACACTTCCTATAATCATCGGCAGGTTTAAGGTGATACCGTAGTGCTTGGTTTTGGTATATACTGTATATATATATATTTATTTAAGAGTTTCCTCGCTAGACCTCCATCAAGCTTAGAAAAATACCCCCTAGACCCCCTTTTAATCTAAATTTGTACATTTTTCGGTAGAAAAATTTCCCGGCCGAAGGCCGCTCCCTTCTAAAATTAGAGGCTCGCTATCGCTCGCTAGGAAAACATCGACACCTAAAGTGCACGAAAGGTTTTAATATTGACAAAAAAATGAGGCGAAAGGTCTGATATTCAGACCCTTCCAACACATTCCTTCACCCGGGATAAATATGGTGTCATTTACATGTATCTCCTCATTTGATCATCGACAGGATTATTAGATTATTTCTCCGTTCCCCTCTTTCCGATATGTCTGTATCTTACATCCCACATTTCCAATTATTGCATACTTGTTTGATCAACTTGTTTCAAAGTGTTTGAAAATGTTATGACGCTTCACCTCATTAATTTCGGCGATAATAATCCGTTTCACCCTATTTTGGCGATAATAATCCGTTTCACCCTATTTTGGCGATAATAATCCGTTTCACCCTATTTTGGCGATAATAATCCGTTTCACCCTATTTTGGCGATAATGATCCGTTTCACCCTATTTTGGCGATAATAATCCGTTTCACCCTATTTTGGCGATAATAATCCGTTTCACCCTATTTTGGCGATAATAATCCGTTTCACCCTATTTTGGCGATAATAATCCGTTTCACCCTATTTTGGCGATAATAATCCGTTTCATCCTATTTTGGCGATAATGATCCGCTTCACCCTATTTTGGCGATAATGATCCGTGTCACCCTATTTTGGCGATAATGATCCGTGTCACCCTATTTTGGCGATAATGATCCGTGTCACCCTATTTTGGCGATAATCCGTTTCACCCTATTTTGGCGATAATAATCCGTGTCACCCTATTTTGGCGATAATGATCCGTGTCACCCTATTTTGGCGATAATGATCCGTGTCACCCTATTTTGGCGATAATGATCCGTGTCACCCTATTTTGGCGATAATGATCCGTTTCACCCTATTTTGGCGATAATGATCCGTGTCACCCTATTTTGGCGATAATGATCCGTGTCACCCTATTTTGGTGATAATAATCCGTGTCACCCTATTTTGGCGATAATGATCCGTGTCACCCTATTTTGGCGATAATGATCCGTGTCACCCTATTTTGGCGATAATGATCCGCTTCACCCTATTTTGGCGATAATAATCCGTTTCACCCTATTTTGGCGATAATGATCCGTTTCACCCTATTCAGGTGTCAATTTTGTTTCTGGGCGAGCGATAGCGTGCCTGTAACTTTGAAGAAATCAACCTTCGGCCAGGTTATTTTTCTATCGACAAATTGTATAAACCTAATTTGAAGAGCGTCTCAGTAGGTCTTTTATAGGTTGAAGGCAGTCTGGGAAGGCGTTTGTGTTAGTTAGCCTAGGGGACAAACTAAAAGACAGGACTCGAAAATGGCTAGCTCAAGACAAATCAACAACACTACTTAAGGGGAGACGGGTCGTTTTTCTGGTCCCCCTTCTTCCTCGTGTTTAGCCCCATTAGTGTTCATATTTTAAGACGTTCGGCCTATTAGTTTAGCTATTTATGACTTTTCATCCCATTTCTTTGTCAGTATTAAAACTTTTCATACCAATTAGGTGTCGATAGCAAGCCTGTAATTTTAGGAGGAACCGGCCTATATTTCTACCGAAAAATATACAAATTTATCTTGAAAGGGGGTCCAGCTTGATGGAGGTCTAGCGAGGAAACCAAATTATAGATACATAAATAATTAATATATATATATATACCGGTATATATATATATATATATATATATATATATATATATATATATATATATATATATACCCAAAACTAACCACTATCCCCTAAAAAAAATACTATAACAACTTCCCAAGAGGTCGGAACAGATAGTGTTAATTAAATTCGGTCTCAGTCCCCCTCCGACCGATATATTCTCATTAGTAGCTTCCTTCCCTAGTGTCCAATAATACCAATAATTCCTATTAATATAATTCTTTTTTATTGTGTTATTGTTCTTTATATATAATATTATATATATATATAAAAAAAAAAATTGGCACTGGAATAGTTCAATTTAATCTGTCAATTTAAAAAATATTTAAGTTACAGTCTCGATCGCCAAAACAATGGTATGAAATGTCTTAAAATCTCCAAACTATAACTGAGCGAATGAGAGCAAGTAAAAAAAAAAAAAAAATAACAAATAAAGGACAAAATAGGGATAATACAAAAATAATACACGAAATACTAATATACACGAACTTATAAAATACACGAAGGAGAAGTAACAGTTTAAAAATGGGAGGAAGGAGACGAATGAGGGTGATAAGGGTAGAAAAAGAAGCGAATGAGGGTGATAAGGGTAGAAACAGAAGCGAATGAGGGTGATAAGGGTAGAAAAAGAAGCGAATGAGGGTGATAAGGGTAGAAAAAGAAGCGAATGAGGGTGATAAGGGTAGAAAAAGAAGCGAATGAGGGTGATAAGGGTAGAAAAAGAAGCGAATGGAGGAAAAGGGGGAGGGGGAACGAGATAAGAGTAAAGAGAGAGAGAGAGAGCGAGAGCGAGCGAGAGAGAGAGAGAGAGAGAGAGAGACAGAGAGCGAGAGAGAGAGAGAGAGAGAGCGAGAGCGAGAGAGAGAGAGAGAGAGAGCGAGAGCGAGAGAGAGAGAGAGAGCGAGAGAGAGAGCGAGAGAGAGAGAGAGAGAGAGAGCGAGAGAGAGAGAGAGAGAAGCGAGACAGATAGAGAGAGAGAGCGCGGAGAGAGGAGGGATAGAGAGAGCAATAAAGTGTCGTAAATAAAAGGTTGACAATTCCTCCCCCCACGCCGTAATCAAACTTTTTGTATTCGCCCCAACAAAACAAAAACTTTACCTTTTTCTGTGGAGTTACTTGTGGTGGTGGGTGTGTTTGTGTGATTGTCTGTGTGTGTGTGTGTGTTTATGTATGGTATGTGTGTTTATGTGTGTGTGTTTGTGATGTCCTGGCCCTGTCGTATTATGTATGTGTGTTTGTGGGTGGGGTGTGACTGTTCGGCGGGCCCTCTTCTGTGTTGTGTGTGTGTATGTGCGTGCGTGTGTGTGTGTGTGCGTGTGTAAATAACCCTCTTGGCTAAAAGAATTAGTTATTCATCTTAGGCATATGGACAGCGACCAGTATTTGCCAGATAAATATTAGCTCGATAACTCCAGTCGTTTGTGAGTTAAGGGGAGGTTTTTAGTTGATGCCCTAGACTTCCATCAAGCTTAAAATTACTCCCCCTAGACCCCCTTTCAAGATAAATTTGTACATTTTTCGGTAGAAAAATGGCCCGGCCGAAGGCCGGTTCCCCTTAAATTACAGGCTCGCTATCGCTCGCCAGGAAAAAATCGACACCTAAATACCGTGAATAGTCTTAAAATTGACATAAATGGGGCGAGGGTTCTTAAAATCGCCAAACTAATGGGGCAAGCGTCTTTAAATCTCAAAAGCAATGGGGCTAAACATGAGGGAGAAAGGGATCCAGAAAAAAATCCTCCAGGTGGAAATCTCCCCTTAATTAAGCCGGTATCACACGACAGCTTGTATAGTCAACATTCGATGATCAACCTGTGTCTGGCAACATTGCTGGACTATTCAGCAATGGTATCGGCAACAAACTAGACTGTTGGTAGATGAATTTAGATAGCCGAAATATATATATGTAAATGTTGACCTCCTAAGCTGCCAGACCAGTGTTGAGGATAAATGTTGAGGGAAAAAGCGCTCGTGTGCTACCGGCTTTATAGAGGTTAATGTGCAAGAGTTGTGTGGTCTGTTTACTGGGAATTATTATTATTTGTTGTTTCTATGTGAGGGAGACAAAAGGCAGAGCTGCTTGTACCGAGTGCCTCCCCCAGAGTTGACAAAGTGACAGGGTCAAAATCAAGGGACGTTCGAGCCAAAATGCCTGGACACACGTAGTTTGAAGCAATTTAAGTCATAGAAAGAGGGAAAGACTGATTCTGGGAGAGAGTTCCAGAGCTCAGCTTGTGAATAGAAGAAAGACTGAGAATAACGTTTTACTCTTGAGCTGGAGAGTTGCACAGAGTAGGGGTGGGATTGTGTTGCAAGACGCGTGCTATGTGCTCTACGAAGAGGGGGAGGTATACACTGAGAGAGCTGAGGAACACTGATAATTGTTATAGTGGTAGAATAGCGAGAGATGCAACATTGCGGCGGCGAATAAAGAGATACTGCATAGAATTGGTGAGTGGACGTGAGTTGATAAGACGGAAGGCTTTCTTTTCTAGTTTATCTAGAAGTACTGTTTGAGAGGATCCTCCCCACACGTGTGAACAATACATGGGTATAGCTTTGAAGAGCGGGTTTAACAATATCTAGTCCGACGTCTTGTGGATTATGCTTATATTTTGTTTAATTATTACGCAGGCTAGACAGAAGATTGTGTGTGTTTCCTATACATACGGTATTGTAGATTGTGTGTTTCCTATACATACGGTATTGTAGATTGTGTGTTTCCTATACATACGGTATTGTAGATTGTGTGTTTCCTATACATACGGTATTGTAGATTGTGTGTTTCCTATACATACGGTATTGTAGATTGTGTGTTTCCTATACATATGGTATTGTAGATTGTGTGTTTCCTATACATACGGTATTGTAGATTGTGTGTTTCCTATACATACGGTATTGTAGATTGTGTGTTTCCTATACATATGGTATTGTAGATTGTGTGTTTCCTATACATACGGTATTGTAGATTGTGTTTCCTATACATATGGTATTGTAGATTGTGTTTCCTATACATACGGTATTGTAGATTGTGTGTTTCCTATACATACGGTATTGTAGATTGTGTTTCCTATACATACGGTATTGTAGATTGTGTGTTTCCTATACATACGGTATTGTAGATTGTGTGTGTTTCCTATACATACGGTATTGTAGATTGTGTGTTTCCTATACATATGGTATTGTAGATTGTGTGTTTCCTATACATACGGTATTGTAGATTGTGTTTCCTATACATACGGTATTGTAGATTGTGTGTTTCCTATACATACGGTATTGTAGATTGTGTTTCCTATACATACGGTATTGTAGATTGTGTGTTTCCTATACGTACGGTATTGTAGATTGTGTGTTTCCTATACATACGGTATTGTAGATTGTGTGTTTCCTATACATACGGTATTGTAGATTGTGTGTTTCCTATACATACGGTATTGTAGATTGTGTGTTTCCTATACGTACGGTATTGTAGATTGTGTGTTTCCTATACATACGGTATTGTAGATTGTGTGTTTCCTATACATACGGTATTGTAGATTGTGTGTTTCCTATACATACGGTATTGTAGATTGTGTTTCCTATACATACGGTATTGTAGATTGTGTGTTTCCTATACATACGGTATTGTAGATTGGTCTTGATATATTATATACTTCATCACTCGCATGCTATATGGAACTGAAATGTATATATATATATATATATATATATATATATATATATATATATATATATATATATATATGTGTGTGCGTGTGTGTATGTGTGTCTGTGTGTGTGTGACTGTGTATGTGTGTGTGACTGTGTGTGTGTGTGTACGCCAATAACCCCATTATAACTCCTAGATATTACTCGCCAAACTTGGGGCACCGTATTACTGACGAATAATACAGGTTTTCCGATACCAGGGTTGTTACAGCACTGATGTAGGCAAATATATACTGTGTGTGTATATATATATATATATATATATATATATATATATATATATATATATATATATATATATATATATATTCATGTGTCCAACCGTAGGTTACATCTACAGAACACATACACCTCTCACTTCGCCTCTCCTCCCCCCCCTCCCACTTCCCCTCTCCCCCTCCCCCTCTCCTCCCCCAGCTCTCACTTCCTCTCCCAATATCCCTTTCCCTCCCCCTCTCCCTCTCTTCTCCTCACCCTAACTCATCTCCTCCTCACCCCAATACCCACCCATGATCCCTTCCCCACCACCCCCCTCTCCCATACCCTTCCCACCAACGCCTCCCCCTCCCTCCCATCCTCTTCCCCATCCCCCTCCCCCTCCCATCCCATCTCCTCCACTCCCCCCTAATCCCTCCCTCTTCTATTCTCTTCCCACCAACACCTCCCCCTCCCCGTGTACTGTCGCCCTCTGTGTTCTTGCCCCGGTGTACGGTGTCTACCTACCTGCCCACAGAGAACTAACCCCTTTAAGGCCGTAATGAATAACACATTACACCTCCACACCTTGAGCGCCCGACCGCGACTAAGCGTTTTGTACACCTTTAAGGAGGAATGGTTCACTTTTTGGGCGATTTGTGCTTGTATTCATTATTGTTCAAGTTTCCTCCCTAGACCTCCATCAAATTAAAAAAAAAAAAAAACATCTATTAGATCCCCCTTCTAGATTAATTTGTACATTTTTCGGTAGAAAATGTCCCGGCCGAAGGCCGGTTCGTCCAACATTACAGGCTCACTATCGTTCGCCAGGGAGAAACTCGAAGCCTAAATAGCAGGAAAGGTCTTAATATTGACGAAAAAATGGGGTTAAAGGTCTTGAAATCAACTAACTAATGGGGCAAACATCTTAACATCTGAAAACTAATGGGGCTAAACATGAGGGAGAAAGTGGTCCAGAAAACCGGCCTATCCCCCCTTAAGGGGAGCCAGACACAAATGTTTAGCCCCACTAGTTTTGAGATGTTAAGACGTTGGTTCCATTAGTTCGGGGATTTTATGGCCTTTCACCCCATTTCTATATCAATATTAGGACACTTCGTGCCATTTAGGTGTCGATATTTTCCTGGCGAGCGATAGCGAGCTTGTAATTTTAGGAGGAATCGCCTTTTGGACGGGATATTTTTCTACCGAAAAATGTACAAATCCATCTTGAATGGGGGTGTAGGGGTCTTTTCTAAGCTTGCTGGAGGTCTAGGGAGGAAACTAAAAAAATATATGAATAAATGAATTAATAGACCAAACAAACAGCCACTGTCCCCTTAAGCCGGTATCACACGAGAGCTTTTATAGTCAACATTCGACGATCAACATTTTCTGGCAACATTTCTGGAATATTGTACGGTCGCGCTAATAAGTCATGTCCCAGCTGTCATTACGTTTGTCTCGCTCTGTGCTGTATTAATGTCTGTCAGATGTTGAATAGGGTGGGTAAGTGTAGGAACATGTTCGTATATTTCACTCGATATGAAGAAATGAAGCTTAGATATTGCTGATACCAATTATTGATCAAACCATACTTGGCGCCGAGACATCACTTATTAGCGCGATTGCACCTGGTATCGGAAACTAGACTGATGGTAGATGAAATTAGGTCACCGAAATATATTCTAAATCTCTACCCCATAAGCTGCCAGACCAGTGTTGAGGATTGACGCCTTCAGGAGTTACACCCCATTTGCTCCAGCCCTTTTTGTAGTTGTAGAGATTAGGGTTGACGATTTCTGGACTACGTCGTTTTGTATATGATTTCAGCTTCATGTAGACGATTTTATTAAGGGGAGGTCTCCACTTGAGGGATTTTTTTCATGACCCCTTTCTCCCTCATGGTTAGCCCCATTGTTTTTGAGATTTTAAGACGTTTGCCCCCATAAGTTTGGTGATTTTAAGAATTTCCGCCCCATTCTGTCAATTTTAAGACCTTTCGTGCAATTTTGGTGTCGATTTTATCCTGGCGAGCGATAGCGAGCCTGTAATTTAAGAGTAACCGGCCTTCGGCCGGGACATTTTTCTACCGAAAAATGTACAAATTTATCTTGAAAGGGGGTCAAGGGGGTGACATTTTAAGATTGCTGGAGGAGTAGGAAACAAACTAGAAACCTCCCCTTAAGTTTAGGAAGGACATATGGTAGCTAAAAGGGAGTGCTGGAGCGACCTTGGTGACGACCCTGGTCTCTGGGTGTTCTCCTGGGTGACCTAGATGTGTGTGTGTTTGTTCGTTGTTCTGTCTTGTGTTTTGTGTTTTCCCTGTTCTGGCTCTGTCTTGAGTCGGCCACCCCCAAGAAAATAAAAACAACAAAATAATATAATAAGAGTAAAATAGAAAATAAAACAATAAAAATAGGAACAGTGGGGATTGGGCCTGAGCACGCACATACATACATACATACATACATACATACATACATACATACATACATACATACATACATACATACATACATTATCTCTACATACGTAAATACATACATACATACATACATACATACATACATACATACATACATACATACATACATACATACATACATATATACATACATACATACATACATACATACATACATACATACATACATACATACATACATACATACATACAAAAGTGTGGATTGGGCCTGAGCATATACATACATACATACATACATACATACATACATACACAAGGATTGATTGAGATAGTTTGTAGCGTTTTATTGGATAGGTGTCCTTCCTAAGCTTGATAAAATCGTCTAATAGTTGCCAGAATATAATGGAAAAGACGTCGCCGGTACAAAGGAGTACAAAGGAAATTAAGCAACAACAGGTCTGGTGACCCTTCTAGGCTGCTTGTCCTCCAAAACACTGAGGATCAATTGTCCAAACAGTGGTTTAGAGTGGGTAAGGGAACATTGGAAAGGGAACTACTGCCCTGGAACTAATGTCCGTGGCAGGATTAGGAAGTTAGTAGGGGACAGATGGGTTAGTAACTGAGGGGGGGATAAAATAAAGTTATTCATTTACAAACGCAGTCAGTCGCGGGTTTGATGCAAGATATTTGTCTAGGCGGAGTTTAAATGAATCAACGGTGATGCAGTCTATAACGTTTCGGGGAAGCCCATTCCACAAGTTGACAACTCGATTGAAGAAGAAATTCTTAGATTCGTGTGAGTTAAAAGATTTACCAATAATTTTGCAACCGTTTCCCCGCGTGTAATTAGATTGGTCCATATTGTCGATGCCTTTGATGATTTTGAACACTTGAATTAAGTCACCTCTTAATCTGCGCTGGGTTAAAGGAAATAGATTTAATTCTCTAAGACGCTCTTCGTATGGTTTGTTCTTTAGGCTAGGTATCATTTTGGTAACTCTACGTTGAACTCGTTCTAGCTTGTTTATATCTTTTTGGTAATAAGGGCACCAGGATTGAACGCAGTAGTCCAGAAGAGGGCGGACTAAGGAATTGTAAAGGGTTAGGATAACTTCTTTGGATTTATGCTCAAATGACCTGCCTATAAAGCCAATTATTTTGTTTGCCTTCTTAACAACTTCTGAACATTGTTGACTCGGTTTTAGGTTACTCGATATTGTTACTCCCAGATCGGTTTCTCTGTTTACATTCTTAAGCTGAGTGCCATTCATCGAATAGTTTGCTTTCTCATTTAGGTATCCGATATGTAGTACTTTACATTTATCCGCATTGAAACTCATTTGCCAAATTTGGGCCCAACATGACAATTTATCTAGATTGTGTTGCATATCGTCAACTTGTTCTTTTGAGAGTACGCTATTTGCAATTTTTGTATCGTCAGCAAATTTTGAGATTGTACAGGTGAGACCCTCATCTATGTCGTTGATGTAAATTAGAAGGAGAATTGGTCCTAGTACCGATCCCTGGGGTACCCCGCTACTTACATTGGTCCATTTAGATGCCTTACTGTTTATGACTACTCTTTGCTTTCTGTCGCTGAGCCAATTTTCTATCCATTTCAACACACCGTCTTGTATTCCATGCGCTTTTAGTTTTAGCAGTAAACGTTTGTGGGGAACTTTGTCAAAGGCCTTTTGAAAATCAAGGTATATAATATCTACAGCTTTACTCTCATCGTAGAGATTGAGGATATCGTGGAAGAAGTCTAAGAGGTTTGTTAAACAGGAACGTTTTTTACGAAAGCCGTGTTGAGTATCTTTAAGTATGTTATTTTCCTCTAAGTGATTTACGAGTCTGTCTCGTATGACCGTTTCTAGCATTTTACATACAACTGAGGTTAAGCTAATTGGATGATAGTTACTGGGTAGGGATTTGCTGCCTTTTTTGAATATCGGTGTTACGTTGGCTAGCTTCCACTGATCGGGCATAGTTCCAGACTGCAAGGATTTATTGAATAGTAATGTCAGTGGTTTGGAGAGCTCATCCTTAGCTTCCTTTAGAACTCTAGGCGAGATTGTATCAGGTCCAGGCGTTTTATTTACCTTGAGTTTATCTAAACAATTCAATACTTCTCTCTCTGTAACGGTGATATTGCTTAGCCCATCTGAATTCTCAATCTGAATCGGCGATGGTGTAGGGATATCACTGAGGTCTTCTGTTGTAAAAACTGATGCAAAGAAGGTATTGAAGGCATTACTCATTTGTACTTCGTCTTTGATGTATTCTCCATTTTCATCGACTAACGGTCCAACAGTTGAAGGAACTACTTTTTTCTTTCTGATATAACTATAGAATTCTTTCGGGTTAGTTTTACTTTGATTCGCAATATGTAACTCTAAGGTCTTTTTACTTTGCTTAATTAACTTTTTGGCTTTGCGTCGTAGCTCTAAAAATTTCAGCCGTTCTTCGTCATTTTGTGAGGATTTTAATCTATCATTAGCAAATTTTTTAGCAAGCAGGCAGTTTGAAATATCTTTATTCCACCATTTGGGCTTATTATTATGGCCTGGACGCCGTATTTTCGATGGTATGCAGTCTTGCACTGCTTTTAGGTAAGTGGCTTCGAATAACTTCCAAGATGTATTTATGTCGTTATTGTGAATTTGAAAGCTCCAGTCAGTTTCTTTAAACATAGCTCTAAGTTTATGGAAGTTTGCTTTCTTGAAATTAGGGACTTTTTCGATGCTACTATTTGGTTCGTTACTAGTAAACTTTAAAGTGAAAGTTATCGTACGATGGTCGCTGTTACTGAATTCATCACCAACATTCAAATTCTCTATTAATTCTTCTTTTGTTGCAAGTACAATGTCAAGAACGTTATTACCACGGGTTGGCGTTCGAACAAATTGATAAAGCGAACTCTCTTGCAAGTTCGTATACAAGTCATGTCCGGAGTGTGAAGTAAGAGTATCGCCCCACTTGGTCACAGGTAAATTAAAGTCGCCAAAAATGACGGTATCTTGTGAGTTACTTACATCTGCAATTTGTTCGTAAATTTCTCGGTCAGTTTGCACTGATTGAGCTGGAGGTCTGTATATTAATGCAAGTATTATTTTTGTACCTTTATTATTCTTTATTAGCACAAAAGATGCGTCGACGTTCACAATTTGAGGTTTTGACAAGAGGGTAGGGTTAAGACTTTCTTTGATATAAAGTAAAACGCCACCTCCATTTCGATTTATTCGGCTTTTCTCAAACATTACATAACCGGGAAGTGAATATTCTGCTAAAAAGTCTCTATCTTCTGTATTGAGCCAAGATTCTGTTATGCCAATCACATCAAAACTATGGTGAACCTTAAGGGGACAGTGGCTGTTTCTTTGGTATATAAATTCAGTTATTCATATTGTTTTGTTTTAGTTTCCTCCCTAGACCTCCATCAAGCTTATAACCCCGATTCCTCCTAAAATTACAGGCTCGCTATCGCTCGCCAGGAAAATATCGACACCTAAATGGCACGAAGGGTCCAAATATTGACAAAGAAACGGGGTGAAAGGTCATCAAATTCCCAAATTAATGGAACCAACGTCTTAAAATCTCAAAACTATTGGGGCTAAACAATAGGGAGAAGGGGGTCCAGAAAAACGGTCTGTCTCCCCATAACTTCTGTAACTCTGAAAGGGCTCGAGGAAATATAGGCTGTACATATCCGCACCTATCCCCTGGCTGACCCTTCCCAAATGGTATACAATCTTAGCGTCTAACACCAATAACAACCCAAATCAAATCAATGAAAGCACTTCATTCTCCCAGGATTCGAACCCCGGATATCACAAGCAGAACTTATACACTCTAACCACTGCACCATCAAGACGTTATAATAGTTGGCTTACTCTAGTCGTTTGGGACGTTAATTAATGTTCAAGAATTTTGGCCTACTTATTATTCTCTCTCTCTCTCTCTCTCTCTCTCTCTCTCTCTCTCTCTCTCTCTCTCTCTCTATCAATAACTCTCACTCACTCACTCACTGACTCACTCCCTCTCTCTCTCTCTCTCTCTCTCTCACTAACTCACTCTCTCTCTCTTTCTCTAATGATCTCTGGGAGCTTAATTAGATCACACCGTAATCTGCTCTCAAGACGCCCGTAATCAACTCCACTTAAAGGGGGATGGTTCACTTTTTGGCCGATTTTTGCATGTATTCATTATTGTTCTAGTTTCCTCCCATTTGTCCATGTATTCATTATGTTTCTAGTTTCCTCCCTAGACCTCCATCAAATGTAAAAAAAAAAAACATCCATTAGATCCTCCTTCTAGATTAATTTGTACATTTTTCGGTAGAAATATTCGGCCGGTTCTTCCAACATTACAGGCTCACTATCGTTCGCCAGGGACAAAATCGACACCTAAATAGCACGAAAGGTCTAAATATTGACGAAGAAATGGGGCGAAAGATCTTAAAACCGACTAACTAATGGGGCAAACATCTTAACATCTGAAAACTAATGGGGCTAAACATGAGGGAGCAAAGGGTCCAGAAAACCGGCCCATCCCCCCATAACCCTCTGAAGATTATGATGTTTGTTGACATCTTGTTCTGGCAATCATTGGACGATTGTTTACAGCTTAGGAAGGATCTGTGGGTATGATATGGGTAAAGACTATCTCAATTGTTTACAGCTTAGGAAGGATCTGTGGGTATGATATGGCTAAAGCCTATCTCAATTGTTTACAGCTTAGGAAGGATCTGTGGGTATGATATGGGTAAAGACTATCTCAATTGTTTACAGCTTAGGAAGGATCTGTGGGTATGATATGGGTAAAGACTATCTCAATTGTTTACAGCTTAGGAAGGATCTGTGGGTATGATATGGGTAAAGACTATCTCAATCAACCCTCATATACCCTTCCTAATCTGAATAATATCGTCTAATAATAGCCAGAAAATGGAGAATAAATACGTAATCGGATCTTGAAGGGGAGGTATTTAGTTTGTTCCCTAGACCTCCATCAAGCTTAAAAATACACCCCCTTGAGTCCCTTTCAAGATAAATTTGTACATTTTTCGGTAGAAAAATTTCCCGGCCGAAGGCCGGTTCCTCTTAAATTACAGGCTCGCTATCGCTCGCCAGGATAAAATCGACACCTGAATAGCACGAAAGGTCTTAATATGGGGTGAAAGTTCTTAAAATCGCTAAACTAATGGGGCAAACGTTTTATAATATCAAAAGCAATGGGGCTAAACATGAGGGAGAAGAGGGTCAAGAAAAAAATCCCTCAAGTGGAGATCTCCCCTTAAAGGATTCATCTCAAGTATAATCGCGCTAATTAGTGATGTCTCGGCACCAAGTATGTTTTGATCAATAATTGGTATCAGCAATATCTAAGCTTCATTTCTTCATACCGAGTGAAATATACAACTACTTAACCACCCCTATTCAACATCTGACAGACATTAATACAGCACAGAGCAAGCCAAACGTAATGATGGCTGGGACATGACTTATTAGCGCGACCGTACTTCTTACCAAGAATATTATCGTTGACAATATAATGCTTAGTGTGCGGAATTTCGGTGTGAGTATCCTAGGTTCGAGTCCTTGGAGTACCACATGTATTCATTACTTTCACTGATTTCACTAGTTAGGTTTATTTGTAAATTAACCCTCTCACGTTTTTGACGCAATTTTGAGCTTATTAGTGATACTTTAAAGCCTTTGTTACCATCAGGGTTATTTAGAAACCTTTACTTCAACCTCTGCAGTTGTCTTTGAGTTAGCTGTGTTGAGCCTATTGGGGATACTTTAAAGCCTTTGTTACCATCAGGGGTATTTAGAAACCTTTAGTTTAGTTACTTCAACCTCTGCAGTTGTCTTTGAGTTAGCTGTGTTGAGCCTATTGGGGATACTTTAAAGCCTTTGTTACCATCAGGGGTATTTAGAAACCTTTAGTTTAGTTACTTCAACCTCTGCAGTTGTCTTTGAGTTAGCTGTGTTGAGCCTATTGGGGATACTTTAAAGCCTTTGTTACCATCAGGGGTATTTAGAAACCTTTAGTTTAGTTACTTCAACCTCTGCAGTTGTCTTTGAGTTAGCTGTGGGCAGAAAACTAATTTTGGAGAGGTAATTATAAGAGTGAGAGAACTCTATTATTGCTAATCTGGCAACCTCTGCGTCATAAACACGTGAAAGGGTTAATTGGCGAGTTGGTGAGAAAAAAAATATGAAAAAATTGTAATTTTGCTAACATCACTTTATATAGGTGGTTTCGCAGAGGGCTACCTTAGGGTACCAGGACGTGCGGGGGTTGTGGTGAGAAGAAACACTTATGTAAACTCCAGGAAAACCAATCTTTACACTAACGCTCTCAATATTCTGGAAGTGGGTCGAAATTTATAGTCTGTTTCACTTCATCTGACGGTAAAGTCAGTCTTTAACTACCACAAATCCTTCCTAAACTGCACAAAATCGTCTAAATATACAGTATATATACACATATATATACATATATATATATACGTGGTACCCGTCTTGCAACTCAATCCCACCCCTACTCTGTGCAACTCTCCAACCCAAGAGTGAAACGTTACTCTCAAACTTTCTTCTACTCAACAGCTGAGCTCTGGAACTCTCTCCCAGAATCAGTCTTTCCCTCTTCCTATGACTTAAATTGCTTCAAACTCCGTGTGTCCAGGCATTTAGGCTCGAACGTCCCTTGATTTTGGCCCTGTCACTCTTTCAACTATGGGGGAGGCACTCGCTATAGGCAGTTATGCCTTTTGCCTCCCTCAATCACATAGAAAACAAAATATATATATATATAATAGATTGAAAAATACTTTTCCGGTACAGAAAGGGTTAAGGGGGGTGACCTGCTTTTTATTATTTCTATCCATTTCTCTCTTTCTCTGGCTTGTACCCATTCGGCCCCATTCAGCCAACTATTTTAAGACGTTTATCCCCATCTAGGTGTCGATTTCTTCCTGGCGAGCGATAGCGAGCCAGCATCATATGAAGAAATCCGGCTTCGCCGGAGATTTTTTCTATCAAAAAATTTACAAATTTAGCCTGCTGTCTAACAAAAATAAAAATATGCTGGCTCGCCAGTAAGAAATTGACACCTGGATGTGGATAAACGTCTAAAAACAGTAGGCTGAATGGGGCCAAATGGATACAACCCAGAGAAAGATAGAAAAGGACAGAACAAAAACAGGTCACCCCCTTAAGGGGATATATATTTTTTCCTCGCGACACCTTCATCAAGCTTTGAAACAGTACCTCCAAGACCGCCCTTCGAGATAAATTTGTGCACTTTTCGTTTGGATAATGGCCGGCTCCTCCTAAATTGAAAAAGTACCTCCAAGACCGCCCTTCGAGATAAATTTGTGCACTTTTCGTTTGGATAATGGCCGGCTCCTCCTAAATTGAAAAAGTACCTCCAAGACCGCCCTTCGAGATAAATTTGTGCACTTTTCGTTTGGATAATAGCCGGCTCCTCCTAATTGCAGGTTTGCTCAACATGACATAATCGACACCTAATTGGTACGAGAAATCTATTAACCCTCTCCGACATATGACGCGATTTTGAGCCTATTAGGGATACTTTAAAGCCTTTGTTACCATCAGGGGTATTTAGAAACCTTTAGTTTAGTTACTTCAACCTCTGCAGTTGTCTTTGAGTTAGCTGTGTTGAGCCTATTGGGGATACTTTAAAGCCTTTGTTACCATCAGGGGTATTTAGAAACCTTTAGTTTAGTTACTTCAACCTCTGCAGTTGTCTTTGAGTTAGCTGTGTTGAGCCTATTAGGGATACTTTAAAGCCTTTGTTACCATCAGGGGTATTTAGAAACCTTTAGTTTAGTTACTTCAACCTCTGCAGTTGTCTTTGAGTTAGCTGTGTTGAGCCTATTGGGGATACTTTAAAGCCTTTGTTACATCGGGTATTTAGAAACCTTTAGTTTAGTTACTTCAACCTCTGCAGTTGTCTTTGAGTTAGCTGTGTTGAGCCTATTGGGGATACTTTAAAGCCTTTGTTACCATCAGGGGTATTTAGAAACCTTTAGTTTAGTTAATTCAACCTCTGCAGTTGTCTTTGAATTAGCTGTGGGCAGAAAACTAATTTTGGAGAGGTAATTATAAGAGTGAGAGAACTCTATTGCTAATCTGGCAACCTCTGCGTCATATGAGTCTGAAGGGGTTCAAATTGACAAAAATGGGACGAAAGGTCTTAGCATATCCAAACTAATAGGTCAAATGTCTTAAAATCTAAAAACTAATGTGGCTAAACATGAGGGAGAAAGGGTTAAACAAATATAACAAACTCCACACACACACACACACACACACACACACACACACACACACACACACACACACACAACACAAATGACACCCACTTTCCCAAAAGTGTGGAAAATCATCGTTCATAGATTCGTCATCATCGCCAGGTAAGTTGAAAACGTTAGTGGGGATATTATGGGGACCAACTCGTTTGTATTTATCTCTTTCTCTGGGTTGTATCCATTCGGCCCCATTCACCCAACTGTTATAAGAGGTTTATATCCATCCAGGTGTCGATGTTTTCCTGGCGAGCGATAGCGAGCCAGCATTTTATGGAGAAATCCGGCTATTTTTCTATCGAAAAATGTACACATTTAGCCTGCTGCCTGAAACATTAACCAAAACACCCTATCACAAATGACATAAGTTAGAAAAGTCATCGTTCATATGTTGATGGTGTAATGGTTTAGATGCTTATGTTCTGGGTGTGGTGTCCCGAGTTCGAATCCCGGGGGGACCATAATTATGCTTTCACTAGTTTATTCAAGTACATCGGGGGGTATTGTAATGGATGATTAATGTTAAGAACGGGGCGTTATACATTCATCATCATCGCTAGGTAAGTTGGAAACGTCAGGGGGAATGTTTAACCCCTTCAGTACCAGCGACGTGTTTTGTACTTTATTCTACCTATATCTAGCCGTTTGTATGCAGTTTAAGGGGCTGGTGGCTGTTTAAGGGGAGATCTCCACTCAAGGGATTTTTTTCTTGACCCCTTTCTCCCTCATGTTTAGCCCCATTGCTTTTGATATTATAAAACGTTTGCCCCATTAGTTTAGCGATTTTAAGAACTTTCACCCCATATTAAGACCTTTCGTGCCATTCAGGTGTCAATTTTATCCTGGCGAGCGATAGCGAGCCTGTAATTTGAGAGAAACCGGCCTTCGGCCGGGAAATTTTTCTACCGAAAAATGTACAAATATATCTTGAAAGGGACTCCAGGGGGTGTAATTTTAAGCTTGATGGAGGTCTACGGATCAAACTAAATACCTCCCCTTAAACTCCCTAAATCCCCGCCCCCCCCCTTCAAGATAAATGTGTACTTTTTTTGGTAGAAAAATTTCCCGGCCGAAGGCCGATTCCTCTGAAAATTACAGGCTCGCTATCGCTCGCCAGGAAAAAATCGACACCTAAATGGCACGAAAGGCCATTAAATTGACAACGAAATGGGGCGTAATGTGTTAAAATGGGGCGTAATGTGTTAAAATCGCCAAACTAATGGGCCGAACATCTTACAATCTCAAAACTAATGGGTTAAACGCGAAGGAGAAAGGAGGCCAAAAAACAACAAGAACCATGAGTCTATTTATTTATATATTCATTTGTTTGTTTTTTAGTTTCCTCCCTAGACCTCCATCAAACTTTAAAAAAAAAAAAAAAAAATCCGTTAAATCCCCCTTCGAGATAAATTTGTAAATTTTTCGGTAGAAAAATGTCACGGCCGAAGGCAGGTTCCTCCAAAATTATAGGCTCGCTATCGCTCGCCAGGAAACAAATCGACACCTAAAAGACACGAAAGGTCTTAATATTGACACATAAATGGGGCGACAGGTCTTAAAATCGCCAAACTAATGGACCGAACGTCTTAAAATCGCCAAACTAATGGACCGAACGTCTTAAAATCTGAAAAACTAATGGGGCTAAACATGAGGGAGAAGGGGAGCCAGAAAAAAACCCCAGCCCATTCCCCCTTAAATGGCTCGAAAGGTCCTAATATTGGCAAAGAAATGGGGCAAAAGGTCTGAAAATCGCCAAACTAATGGGGCGAATGTCTTGTAACCTCCTAACTAATAGGGCTAAACATGAGGGTGGAGGAGGACTCGAAAAAACAACTGCCTCCCCTTAACTCCAATAACTCTCCCTAATGAAATTAATGAGAGTATGTGATTCTCCCAGGATTCGAACCCGGGACACCACATACAGAACTGACACACTCTAACCATTACACCATCAAGACAGTTAAGGGGAGGTTTTCAGGTTGTTCGCTAGACCTCCATCAAGCTTAAAATTACACCCCCTAGACCCCCTTTCAAGATAAATTTGTACATTTTTCGGTAGGAAAATTTTCCCGGCCGAAGGCCGGTTCCTCTTAAACTACAGGCCCGCTATCGCTCTCCAGGAAAATGTCGACACCTAAATGGCACGAAAGGTCTTAAAATTGACAGAAATGGGAAAATCGCCAAACTAATGGGGCAAACGTCTTAAAATGCCAAAACCAATGGGACTAAAAATGAGGGAGCAAGGGGTCCAGAAAAAAATCCCTCAGGTGGAAATCTACCCTTAACCCTTAGCGTGTGTATCATCTTAAGATTTTCGCTCCCGTATAATTACAGTCCAACGATATTAGGCAGCTTAGGAAGGATCGGCGGTAGCTAAGGGGGGAGATGAAATTCCACGCCAGGGATTTTTTTTTTTCTGGACCCATTTTTCCCTCGTATTTAGCCATATTGCTTTGGAGAGTTTAAGACCTTCGCCCCCGTTAGTTTAGCGGGATTTTTTTTCGAACTTTCACCCCATTTCGGTCAATGTAAAAACCTTTCGTGCAATTTTGGTGCCTATTTTTCCCTGGCGAGCGATAGCGAGCCTGTAATTTACAATGAATCGGCCTTCGGCCGGGACATTTTTCTACCGAAAAATGTACAAATTTATCTTACACCCATACGAGGTGTAATTTTAAGTTTGACGGAGGTCTAGGGAACAAACAAAAAAACTCCCCTTAAAAGGGTTGGTTGAGATAGTTTGAAGCCTTTTAGTATCGCGAGAGGTCCTTCCTAATCCGAATAAAATCGTCTAACAGTTGCCACACTGTAAAGCAAAGGACGACACCGGTACTGAAGGGGTTAAGGGGAGATTTCCACTTGAGGGACTTTTTTTCTGCACCTCTTTCTCCCTCATGTCTAGCCCCATCGCTTTTGAGATTTTAAGACGTTTGCCCCATTAGTTTGGTGAGTTTAAGAACTTTCGCCCCATTTCTGTCAATTCTAAGACCTTTCGTGCCATTTAGGTGTCGATTTTATCCTGGCGAGCGATAGCGAGCCTGTAATTTAAGAGAAACCGGCCTTCGGCCGGGAAATTTTTCTACCGAAAAATGTACAAATTTATCTTGAAAGGGGGTCAAGGGGGTGACATTTTAAGATTGCTGGAGGAGTAGGAAACAAACTAGAAACCTGCCCTTAACTGTGCTGTCCATTTAACTTTGTTCTGGCCACCATTAGACGATTGTATTCAGTTTAACAAGGGGCCTCCAGCAATTAAGAGGCTGCGAACTATCTCACCTAACCCTTTGTACTACCACAGATCCTTCTTAAGCTCCACACAATCGTCTAAATACAGCTACCAATAAATACAGCACCCATAAATACAGCACCCATAAATACAGCTACCAATAAATACAAAAGACGTCGCCGGTACAGAAGGGGTTAAGGGGAGGTTTTTAGTTTGGTCTCTAGATATCCATCAAGCTTAAGATTACACCCCCTTGAGCCCCTTTCAAGATAAATGTGTACATTTTTCGGCTGAAAGCCGGTTCCTCTTAAATTACAGGCTCGCTATCGCTCGCCAGGATAAAATCGACACCTAAATGGCACGAAAGGTCTTAAAATTGACAGAAATGGGGCGACAATTATTAAAGTCACCAAACTAATGGGGCAAACGTCTTAAAATCTCAAAGCCAATGGGGCTAAACATGAGGGAGAAAGAAGTTCGAAAAAAAAATATCCCTCAAGTGGAAACCTCCCCTTAAAGGTAGTCGGCCACTAGCCCACTCACACACATTCCTGGACTTCACCCTATTTCTAGTGTTATGGAATGCATTGTTTGGGACACGAATTTATTAATATAATTTTGCTATTAAGGGGAGATATCCACTCGAGGGATTTTTTATCTGGACTCCTTTCTCCCTCATGTTTAGCCCCATTGTTTTTCTAATTCTAAGACGTTCGCCCCATTAGTTTGACGATTTTAAGAACTTTTGACCCATTGCTGTCAATTTTAAGACCTTTCGTGCCATTTAGGTGTCGATTTTATCCTGGCGAGCAATAGCGAGCCTGTAATATAAGAGGAACCGGCTTTCAGCCGGGACATTTTTCTACCGAAAAATGTACAAATTTATCTTGAAAGAGGGTCAACAGGGTGACATTTTAAGATTGCTGGAGGAGTAGAAAACAAACTAAAAACCTCCCCTTAACCAACTACACAATTATGTAAACTATGTATTAAAAAGCAAGTTAAAACCGAAATTCAATCCGGATAGATAAAATTGCACAGAGAAAAACTTAGGGGTCCACGAATTCTCCCGAGTGGGCTAGAGAGTGTGGTAACCGAGTGTACAGTCGTGCGCTAATAAGTCATGGCTCGGCTGTCATTACGTTTGGTTCGCTCTGTGCTGTGTTTATGCCTGTCAGATGTGGAATAGGGTGGGTAAGTGTAGGAACGTGTTTGTATATTTCACTCGTTATGAAGAAATAAAGCTTAGATTTTGCTGATGCCAATTGTGGATCAAAACATACTTAGTGCCGAGACATGACTTATTAGCGCCGCTAATAAGTCATGTCTCGGCACCAAGTATGTTTTGATCCATAATTGGTATCAGCAATATCTAAGCTTCATGTCTTCATATTGAGTGAAATATACAAACATGTTCCTACACTTTCCCACCTTATTCAACATCTGACAGACATTAATACAGCACAGAGCGAACCAAACGTAATGACAGCTGAGACGTGACTTATTAGCGCGACTGTACAACACATGACCACGATTAATATCCATTTTATCGAGGACTGGATGTCAATCTAATCCTGTACTGGACCCACATAATAAAATGATATAGTCTCTTAAGGGAGCCCACCTAGCTTTGTGTTTATCCTTCTCTCCCTCTCTCTTTGGCTTGTATCCATTCGGCCCCATTCAGCCTACTGTTTTAAGACGTTTACTCCCATCCAGGTGTCAATATTTTCCTGGCGAGCGGTAGCGAGCCAGCATATATATATTTTTGTTTTGACAGCAAGCTAAATTTGTAAATTTTTCGATAGAAAAATGTCTCCGGCGAAGCCGGATTTCTCCATACAATTCTGGCTCGCTATCGCTCGCCAGGAAGAAATCGATACCTGGATGGGGATACGCGTCCTAAACAGTTGGCTGAACGGGGCCGAATGGATACAAGCCAGAGAAAGAGAGAGAGAAAGAGAAAAAAAGCGAGGTGGACTCTCATAATAAAATAGTAGTCTCTTACACGTTGATATTGCATTAACTTTCGGTCAGTCTCATAACGTTTGCTCACCTTTTAAGGGGGTAGTACTCGCTTTTTCTGGACCCCCTTCTCCCTCATGTTTAGCATATTAGTGTTGAGGTTTTAAGACGTTCGTTCCGTTAGTTTGGCGATTTTGAGACCTTTCGCCTCATTTTGTTATCAATATTAAGACCGTTCGTGCCCTTTAGGTGTCGACGTTTTCCTGGCGAGCGATAGCGAGCCTCTAATCTATATTTTATTCATTTCAACACAACACCAAACACCCCCAATGAAATCAATTAAAGTATATAATGTGATCCACCGGGATTCGAACCCGGGTTATCACACACAGATTGTTGCCACCTTAACCTTAATTTTAGAAAGGAATCGGCCTTCGGCCGGGACATTTTTCTACCGAAAAATTTACAAATTAATCTTGAAAGGGGTTCTAGGGGGTGTTTTTCTAAGTTTGATGGAGGTCTAGCGAGGAAACTCAAAAATAAATTAATAAATAAATATATCGACCAAAAACCAAGCACGACAGTCACTCGTACTCACATTTATACCTCTTCATTAGTTGCACCTACTTTTAACCCCTTCAGACTCATATGACGCAGAGGTTGCCAGATTAGCAATAAGAAATAGAGTTCTCTCACTCTTATAATTACCTCTCCAAAATTAGTTTTCTGCCCACAGCTAATTCAAATACAACTGCAGAGGTTGAAGTAACTAAACTAAAGGTTTCTAAATACCCCTGATGGTAACAAAGGCTTTAAAGTATCCCCAATAGGCTCAACACAGCTAACTCAAAGACAACTGCAGAGGTTGAAGTAACTAAACTAAAGGTTTCTAAATACCCCTGATGGTAACAAGGCTTTAAAGTATCCCCAATAGGCTCAACACAGCTAACTCAAAGACAACTGCAGAGGTTGAAGTAACTAAACTAAAGGTTTCTAAATACCCCTGATGGTAACAAAGGCTTTAAAGTATCCCCAATAGGCTCAACACAGCTAACTCAAAGACAACTGCAGAGGTTGAAGTAACTAAACTAAAGGTTTCTAAATACCCCTGATGGTAACAAAGGCTTTAAAGTATCCCCAATAGGCTCAACACAGCTAACTCAAAGACAACTGCAGAGGTTGAAGTAACTAAACTAAAGGTTTCTAAATACCCCTGATGGTAACAAAGGCTTTAAAGTATCCCCAATAGGCTCAACACAGCTAACTCAAAGACAACTGCAGAGGTTGAAGTAACTAAACTAAAGGTTTCTAAATACCCCTGATGGTAACAAAGCCTTTAAAGTATCCCCAATAGGCTCAACACAGCTAACTCAAAGACAACTGCAGAGGTTGAAGTAACTAAACTAAAGGTTTCTAAATACCCCTGATGGTAACAAAGGCCTTTAAAGTATCCCCAATAGGCTCAACACAGCTAACTCAAAGACAACTGCAGAGGTTGAAGTAACTAAACTAAAGGTTTCTAAATACCCCTGATGAACAAAGGCCTTTAAAGTATCCCCAATAGGCTCAACACAGCTAACTCAAAGACAACTGCAGAGGTTGAAGTAACTAAACTAAAGGTTTCTAAATACCCCTGATGGTAACAAAGGCCTTTAAAGTATCCCCAATAGGCTCAAAATCGCGTCATATATCGGAGAGGGTTAAGAAGAACCTATATGTTACTGAGAGGGTTTATAAAGGTCGTATTAGTCACCCTTTGAGTCGTAGAGGTCAATTATAAGCAAAAGGAAAATCGTCTAAGGGTAACCGGAAAAGGAGGAACACAATCGCGTGAACGGGTTAAGGGGAGACGGGCCGTTTTTCTGGACCCCCCGTCTCCCTCGTGTTTAGTCCCATCAGTTTTGACATTTTAATACGTTCATTCCATTAGTTTAGCAATTTTCAGACCTTTCACCCCATTTTGTTGTCAATATCAAGACCTTTCGTGTCATTTAGGTGTCAATTTTTTCCTGGCGAGCGATAACAAGCCTGTACTTTCAGGAGAAACCGGCCTTCGGCCGGGAAATTTGTCTACCGAAATATGTACAAATTTATCTTGAAAGGGGGTCTTGGGCTTGTTTTTTAAAGTTTGATGTTGGTCTAGGGAGGAAACTAGAAAAATAATATATACCGGGTGTATATATATATATATATATATATATATATATATATATATATATATATAATATATATATATTATATATATAAATCGACCAAAAAGTGAACTAAATCCCCTTAATTCCGGTTACTCTCATCACGTTGGTTCACCTCCTTTAGTTTTCTCTCGGCAGATAGTCGGACTTTCAACACCACGCCTCTTCATGAGTTTCACCCATTCTTCAGGGGAAAGGGTGTCTTTTTCTGGTTCTCCCTTCTCCCTCATGCTTCGCCTCATTAGTTGTTTTCAGATTTTACGACGATCGGTCCATTATTTTGGTGATTTTAAAACATTTCGCCCCATTTCTTTGTCAATATTAAGACTGTTCGTGCAATTAAGAGTCGATTTTTTCCCCTGGTGAGCGATAGTGAGCCTGTAATTTTAGAGGAACTGACTTTCGACCGGAACATACTTCTACCGAAAAATGTCCATATTTATCTAGATTCTGTTTTGTTTTGGAGGTATTGTTTTATAAGCTTGATGGACGTCTAGGGAGGAAACTATATATATATATATATATATATATATATATATATATATATATATATATATATATATTGTATATGTCTTGATATATGTCTTGATGGCGTAATGCATAAATGCGCGGAATTTCGGTGTGAGTATCCTAGGTTCGAATCCTTGGAGTGCCACACGTATTTGTCAATTTATATGAATATATATACAGTAAATATGAATATATATACAGTAAATATGAATATATATACAGTAAATATGAATATATATACAGTAAATATGAATATATATACAGTAAATATATATACAGTAAATATGAATATATATACAGTAAATATGAATATATATACAGTAAATATGAATATATACAGTAAATATGAATATATACAGTAAATATATATACAGTAAATATGAATATATATACAGTAAATATGAATATATATACAGTAAATATGAATATATATACAGTAAATATGAATATATACAGTAAATGATATATATACTAAATATGAATATATCAGTAAATATGATATATACAGTAAATATGAATATATATACAGTAAATATGAATATATATACAGTAAATATGAATATATATACAGTAAATATGAATATATATACAGTAAATCGACCGATAAAATAATCCTCCCCCACAAGCGTTTTCCCGTACGTACCTGGTTGATGGAGGACTTGAAGAACTCCATGGACTGCTCCAAGGCGTAGGTGTCCGAGGAGCAGGTGTCGAGGATCATGGCCCCGAGGGATATGTTGGGTAGGAGGGTGGTGTCTTTGTTGATAAGGTCGAGGGCGTACAACATCGCCTCCATCCGCTGTATGCCCTTCTCCTCCTTGATAGATCCGCACGGCTCGTCGGCGCCGCGCTCGTGCATCGGAAACATCCCGCCGAAGATCACGTCGCCCTGGATATCTATCATCTTTACTTTATCCGGCCGGCCTGCCTTCACACATCTGCCTTCGTCACACATTATCACCAGCAGGATGAGGCACATTCTCCACCAGGTTGCCTTGGGGCGCGGTCTGTAGCCCCCCGGGTCAGCTTCGCCTTGCCCAACGAACACTTCGTCATGCTGTTTTGCGGCGGGGGGCGGGCCTGGGGCGCCGCCCCCGATCTGGCCTTTACCGGCCATCTCACTAGCGCTTCACCTTAGTCCATGGGCCTGATCCCAAAACTTGACGAACTGGTACCATGCCGAGGGGGCCCAAACTGGAGTATATGTGACCCTAGGTGATATACACACACCGCCACCCCCTCATTATGTTAGCCACTACCACTGCTCCGCTAGATCACTGCCACCGCTGAGGGAGGAGCGGTATACCATGGCGAACTCATTACCAACAACATAAGTCTTAATGTGTATGCTGTTGTAGCCTGAATCTAAATCTATATTCCTGCCTTCATTGTTCAGTAAGGCGAAGGTTGTATTTTGTTGTAGTATTTCAGCGGTACCTGCCGACACTGGTCACCAGTCCACACACACACACATACACACACACACGGGGGTTCACTAGGGGGGCAGGGGCACGGTACCCCCACCCCGAGGGTCTCACACCACCCTCACACACTACACACACCAATACCAGCTACAGGTGTTGACCTATCGCTAATTTCCAGAAAGACACTTGTCACTTTTTATCACCAAGTATTTTAACACAACCAAAATTAATAGTTTCCGGGTCACTACATGTTGGATAACGGGGGGCGCTGACCACGGGGGGCCGGTGGGGGGGTGAGGCTGCTGGGGGCCGGATGACGTGCGGGGGCCGGTGTGTGAGACTCGGAAGGGGCCGCCGTGTGAGAGGGACAGCGAGGGGGGCACAGCAGCGGCAGCAGCGGTGGCGGCCGCGAGAGTGATGCTGATGCTGCAGCTGACTACCTCCTTCCCTCCCTCCCGCACTCCTCCACACCAGTTGCCTGAGCCTGCGCCACACACACGAACACACACACAACTGTACACCGACACACACACGGACACACATTCACACCGACACGCATACGCAATACAACACACACACACACACACTTGCAAACGCACTAACACACTAACACACTCACACCCCCAACTCTCCCCCGGCTCTACCGTCCCTGGGATTGACCCAGTAGCCTACCCTGGGAAAAGAGGGTCACAGGGTCCCGGTCACCTTCTAACCTACAGATTATAATGTAAAGTCCTACAACATTAAAGGTGATACTCTGGGAATTTAAGTTAATTACGAATATACCTGTATACATTTTATTATATCCACATTATCTATCTATCTATCTATCTATCTATCGATCGATCTATCTATCCATCCACCTATCTATCTATCGATCTATTCCTCTTCCTGCCTTTCTAAATCCTTTCGTGACGCCTCCTTAATTTAACCCCTTATTATCGGCGCCGTCATTTTAACTTTATTATGGCTACTATTAGACGAGTTTACTCTGTTAAATCAGGGCTTCGAACTATCTCACTTAACCATTTTCTACGACCACAGATCCTTTTCAAGCTGCACATAATCGTCTAAATATAGCTAGAAAAGACAATAGAAAAGACAATAGAAAAGACCTCGCCGGTACAGATGGGGTTAATATTGGCTTCAGGGGAGATGGGCCGTTTTTCTGGTCCCCCTTCTTCCTCATGCTTAGCCCCATTAGTTTTGAAATTGTAATGATGTTTGCCCCATTAGTTTATCGATTTTAAGACCTTCCGCCCCATTTCCTTGTCAATATTAAGACCTTTCGTGCCATTTAGGTGTCGATTTTTGTTCCTGGCGAATGATAGTGAGCCTGTACCGAATCGTCTAATGATAGCCAGAATAAACTGTCGAAAGGCGTCATAATCTTCAAAGGGTTAATCCATTTTCAGTCATGTACAGTCGTCGAAATAAGTTATCTACCACCCCATCATTTTCATTATGCAAAAAAAAAAAAAAAAAAAAAAAAAAAAAATGGTGTAAGAACTATAGACTATACCTGTACCGCGGTTCGTCCCACCGCTCTTCTCGGCATTATCATCTAAATAGATTTGAGTCCAGTAGTGTTGTTCGGGGTTTGGTTTAGTGTTGCTATTTTCGAACATTTTTTTTCATGCATGCCTCTTAGACTCCATGTTAAATATAAATATTTCACAGCAATTGTTCCGAGGAACTTGCTTCAATTGTGCCGCCTCTCCACATCTTTCCCCGTAGAACTAGGGCAGCTGAGAGCGCCCATGAATTTACACTTTCTCCTCCACAATGCAGAACTTCTGCTTATCAAAATTCATTTATCCCTAGAACTACTACTCTTTGGAATTCACTTCCCTCGAGTTGCTTTCCACAAACTTACAATCTACAAAAGTTTAAATCCAGTTGTTACAAACATTTTATGAATGGAGGATGCCTTTAGGCACATGGACCTTTTTGTTTTATCTGTGTTTTTCCTTCCTCCGTTCATGGTCTCTTTAAAAAAAATAAAAATAAAAATTAAAAATAAGGTGACCGGTCAACTCAACCAGTAGACCATTTCAACCAGTGGCTCTCAACCAGTACCAAATCAACCAATACGGTTAGGTTAGGTTAGGTTAGTACTATATTTTGACACTAGTTTGGTTGGTCTGGGTTATTTTGGCACTGGTTGAGAGCTACTGGTTGAAATGATCTACTGGTGAAAAATAGGGTAATAACTCCAAGGAACACCATCTTCATTTCGAATTTTCGGCTTGCTCAAGCAGCCATCCTCAGGTAAAACATCGTGATCCTAAACATTTAAAATAAAATAGTTTAACATTATATCATCAATAATAACAATACAAGTAAAGTCAACTGAAAACGTTAACTATAAGCTTTAGGGGAGGTATTTAGTTTGTTCGCTAGACTTCCATCAAACTTAAAATTACACCCCCTAGACCCCCTTTCAAGATAAATTTGTACATTTTTCGGTAGAAAAATGTCCAGGCCGGAGGCCGGTAGCTCTTAAATTACAGGCTCGCTAACGCTCGCCAGGAAAAAATCGACACCTTAATGGTACGAAAGGTCTTCAAATTGACAGAAATGGGGCAAAATGTCTTAAAATGTCAAAACTACTTGGGCGAACGTCTTAAAATCTCAAAAGCAATGGGGCTAAACATGAGGGTGAAACGGGTCCAGAAAAAAAATCCCTCAAGTGGAATTCTCCCCTTAAAAAACTGAACATAGTCAATCAGACCGGATTTGCAAGCCTCCTAGTGGTTAATTTTAGACACGTTTGATGAGCGGACACCGTACTGTTCTGCTGGATTCAACAAAACATTTTAAGAAGAATTAATATTTTTTTTTTTTAGTGTGTTTCCATTTTTTTTATTTTTTTAGGGGTGTTAATTGAGGGGGGATTTCCACTGGAGGGATTTTTTTCTTTCACCCTTTCTCCCCCATGGTTAGCCCCATGGCTTTTGATATTTTAAGACGTTCGCCCCATTAGTTTGGCGATTTTATGAACTTTCGACCCATTTCTGTCAATTTTAAGACTTTTCGTGCCATTTAGGTGTCGATTTTTTCCTGGCGAGCGATAGCGAGCCTGTAATTTAAGAGGAACCGGCCTTCGGCCGGAAAATTTTTCTACCGAAAAATGTACGAATTTATCTTGAAAGGGGCTCTTGGGGCTGTAATGTTAAGCTTGATGGAAGTCTAGCGAACAAACTAAATACCTCCCCTAAAGCTTATAGTTAACGTTTTTAGTTGACTTTACTTGTATTGTTTAATTATTGGTCCATTTGATGATATAATGTTAAACTATTTTATTTTAAATGTTTAGGATCATGATGTTTTACCTGAGGATGGCTGCTTGAGCAAGCCGAAAATTCGAAATAAAGATGGTGTTCCTTGGAGTTATTACCCTATGAGAGAGAGAGAGAGAGAGAGAGAGAGAGAGAGAGAGAGAGAGAGAGAGAGAGAGAGAGAGAGAGAGAGAGAGAGAGAGAGATAGATAGAGAGAGAGAGAAAGATAGAGAGATACCTGTATATAGATAGAGAGAGAGCGACCAAACCCAACTTTCAATACTAAATGTCCCGGTCAGATGCCGATTTCACCTCTACTAAAGGCTCGGTATCGTTAGCGAGGAATAAATCAATACTCGGATCCGGTTATACGTCTTATAATCACCAAGGTAACGGGGCGAATGAGGGGGCATATAACACACACACACACACACACACACACACACACACACACACACACACACACACACACACACACACACACACACACACACACTTCACGGTCACGGTGGCCGAGCGCGCTTAGTACTCTGTATTGGGAGCGCTAGCTCTGGTGTCGGGGGTTCAATCCCAGGCGCCGGCAGGGGAAGTTCTCTCAAAAACTTTCCCTGGCCGTGAAGGCAAGATCTGGGCGGATCGTCTCGGGGGACCCACAAAGTCTCCTGCCCACGTCCTACTCCCTTGGGAGTATGTAGGCGCTCTCGTTAGCTGCCAGGATCAGTCTGTTGATCCATTAGGATAAGATCTAGGTTAAGTCTGTGTATTTTCAGCCCCATTGGCTGCCGGCTTGAAATAAACCGATTATTTATTTATTTATTTACACACTAACACACACACACACACACACACACACACACACACACACACACACTAACACACACACACACACACACACACACACACACACACACTAACACACACACACACACACTAACACACACACACACACACTAACACACACACACACACTAACACACACACACACACACACTAACACACACACACACACACACACACACACACACACACACTAACACACACTAACACACACACACACACACACACTAACACACACACACACACACTAACACACACACACACACACACACACACACACACACACACACACACACACACACACCTAGGGATATCAGCAACTTGAGGAGTTTGTAGACACCAATCGAGGGGAGGCCTTATTGGCATGTGATAAGGAGTTGCTGGAAAGTCGGCTTCATTTGTCTGGCTTCCCTCACTGTTTCTTTGTGTCTCATCCTACACAGAGTTTTCCAGCTAGCTTTCATAAACACCTCCTCCTCCTATTCATTTTACTACACTTAAGGGGGGTGACCCGTTTTTGTTCTGTCCTTTTCTATCTTTCTCTGGCTTGTATCCATTTGGCCCCATTCAGCATACTGTTTTAAGACGTATATCCCCATCCAGGTGTCAATTTGTTACTGGTGAGCGGTAGCGAGCCAGCATATTTTTTATTTTTGTTTGACAGGCTAAATTTGTACATTTTTCGATAGAAAAATTTCTCCGGCGAAGCCGGATTTCTTCATATAATACTGGCTCGCTATCGCTCGCCAGGAAGAAATCGACACCTAGAAGGGGGTAAACGTCTTAAAATAGTTGGCTGAATGGGGCCGAATGGATACAAGCCAGAGAAAGAGAGAAAAGGACAGAAATAGCAAAAAGCAGATCACCCCCCTTAACAAGCACACAATACATCTTTCCAACACACAAGCAGGTCACCCCCCCTTAACAAGCACACAATACATCTTTCCAACACACAAGCAGGTTAGCCCCCTTAACAAGCACACAATACATCTTTCCAACACACAAGCAGGTCAGCCCCCTTAACAAGCACACAATACATCTTTCCAACACACAAGCAGGTCACCCCCCTTAACAAGCACACAATACATCTTTCCAACACACAAGCAGGTCACCCCCCTTAACAAGCACACAATACATCTTTCCAACACACAAGCAGGTCACCCCCCTTAACAAGCACACAATACATCTTTCCAACATACACACACAAAAATAATAAATAAAAAAAAATAAAAAAAATACAGAAATTTATATATACAAACAAAATAAAAAATAAAAACATGGAAGGTATCCACCAACCGCTCTTAATTTGGCTCTGTCACTCTTTCAACTTTTGGGGAGACACTTGTTACAGGCAGCTTTACCTTTTGTCTCCCTCATATACATAGGAAAACAAATATAAAAGCTCCTACCAGAACAGCCGTATTATATATATATATGGGTCACTGGTCCAGCCGGTGCTCGGAGGCTCGCAGGACATTACCATCTAGAGAGATTTATGTCAAGTACAGTCGCGCCAATAAGTCATGTCTCGGCACCAAGTAGGTTTTGATCAATAATTGGTATCCGCAATATCTAAGCTTCATTTCTTCATATCGAGTGAAATATACAAGCCTGTTCCTACACTTACCCACCCTATCCAACATCTGACAGACATTAATACAGCACAGAGCAAGCCAAAAGTAATGACAGCTGGGACATGACTTATTAGCGCGACTGTACAGGGACAAGTTTGTAGCCCCCTGCCTCCCTTATCTGTAGCCCCCTGGAGGAGATAGGAAGCTAGAGGGGGGGGGGGGGGGAAACATGTGGGTGTACGGTAATTGTTTATGTTATATTAAATTTATTTATTTATTTTTTTATTTTTTGTAATGTCCCTGTTCGGGCTCTGTCTCGAGTCGGCCACCAACAGCTTTGGGGTATGTGCCTGTGTATATACATACATACATACATACATACATACATTTTATGTATTATATATATATATATATATATATAATTATATATATATATATATATTTTTTTTTTTTTTTTTTTTTTTGCTGTAGGCTAACCATACCTCATGTTAACTTATCCACCATTATGCCTATAGCGCGTCTTAATTCTAACCTTTCATAAATTAACCTAGCCAAACCTAACCTAATCACGACCTAAATTAACCTGCCTTACCTTAACTCAAAAATTAAAAAACTACAAACACTTACGTCAAACAAAAATACAAACACTTACATATCTCCAAAATACAAACACTTACATATCTCCAAAATACAAACACTTATACATATCTCCAAAATACAAACACTTACATATCTCCAAAATACAAACACTTACATATCTCCAAAATACAAACACTTATACATATCTCCAAAATACAAACACTTACATATCTCCAAAATACAAACACTTACATATCTCCAAAATACAAACACTTACATATCTCCAAAATACAAACACTTACATATCTCCAAAATACAAACACTTACATATCTCCAAAATACAAACACTTACATATCTCCAAAATACAAACACTTATACATATCTCCAAAATACAAACACTTATACATATCTCCAAAATACAAACACTTATACATATCTCCAAAATACAAACACTTACATATCTCCAAAATACAAACAATTACATATCTCCAAAATACAAACACTTATACATATCTCCAAAATACAAACACTTATACATAATATCTCCAAAATACAAACACTTACATATCTCCAAACTACAAACACTTATACATAATATCTCCAAAACAAAACACAAACAATAAACATTTGGAAACTGACTCCGGGGAAAATAATTGTTGAGCAAAAGCGAAATGCTGAGAATAGAGTGAACCGGACGGGAGAGATATTGTGAGGATATGAGTCACCAGGAGTTACTGGGCATAGCTAGTATCTCAGAGCTCTTGAGGTCCGTTCTGGGGAGATAATTGAAGTGGGAAGGGAGTGATTGTGTGTGTGTACTACGCTCATTGCAGAGTGTGCACAATACTATTCACTCTCTTCTTGAATATTATTGCGCTACTGAAGAAATGTTTACAACCTCTGAGGGCAATTTCTTTCAGAGAGAGAGAGAGGGTTACAAGGAATATTTAGTATCTCGGAGACCTTGCGGTCCATTCCGAGGAGATACTCGAAGTGGAAGGAGAGAGACTGTTTAGTGCACTACACTCATTACAGAGTGTGCAAAATACTATCTCTTCTCTTCTTGAACTGCTCTACTGAAGAACTGTTTACAACTTCGGAGGGAAGCATGTTCCAGGTAGAACAGATCTTATATGTGAGAAAGTTTCCACAAATACTAGTGCTGAACCTTTTCAATTCTAATTTCCAGCCATGGTTGCGTGTTGTATTCATAGAGGCTAAACATTTTGCTATAATCCACATTGTCAAACCCATTAAGTATGTTAAATACTTCAATGAGCTGACCTCGTAGTCTGCGTGTCTCCAACGGAAAGAGATCAAGAGCTGTCAACCGGTCCTCATAGCTCATTCTTCTAAGCGATGGAATAAGAGAGAGAGAGAGAGAGAGAGAGAGAGAGAGAGCAGGGCTCACTAGACAAGATGGGGTTGTCACGAAGAAAATGGGCGCGAGATTAGACACGGAGAATGGGCTAATGGAGAAAGAAATGGAGAGCGAAACAGAAAACGGAGAGCGAAACAGAAAAAAAGAGTGAAACAGAAAATGGAGCGAAACAGAAAATGGAGCGAAACAGAAAATGGAGCGAAACAGAAAATGGAGAGCGAAACAGAAAATGGAGAGCGAAACGGGGATCGAAACAGAAAACAGAGAGCGAAACAGAAAATGGAGCGAAACAGAAAATGGAGAGAAACAGAAAACGGAGGGAACAGAAAACGCAGAGCGAAAAAGAAAACAGCGAAACAGAAAACGGAGAGTGAAACAGAAAACGGAGCGAAACAGAAAACAGAGAGCGAAACAGAAAACAGAGCGAAACAGAGCAACTATTACTTAAAAGAATTAAAAAAAAACAATGAAAGAGAAAAACCAGAGAAAAAATTATGTACCGTACTATTACTATTATGTACCGTACTATTACTATTATGTACCGTATTATTACTATTATGTACCGTACTATTACTATTATGTACCGTACTATTACTATTATGTACCGTACTATTACTATTATGTACCGTACTATTACTATTATGTACCGTACTATTACTATTATGTACCGTACTATTACTATTATGTACCGTACTATTACTATTATGTACCGTACTATTACTATTATGTACCGTACTATTACTATTATGTACCGTACTATTACTATTATATTGGGAGATAGGTTAACCCTTTCGGAATTAACACTGCCCTTTTTCCATTTTATCCAGCCTATCATTAGACGATTTTATTATATATATATATATATATATATATATATATATATACCCGGTATATACTGTATATATATATATATATATGAATGAAAGTTTCGGAAACTACCCTTGTAAAGAGGTTGACAGGAACTTTACATCTAACAAAATGGTTCCTTGATCTGAATTGCGTTCATTAACAAACACATATTTAATATTACTAATTATTATTATACTACTTGAGTATACATATGACGAGTCAGCCCCAACATTGCCAGGTTTATGATAAGTATATAACCATTAAAATAACGAGTGATTATTAATGTGTAAGCAATATACTGTAGATAGATATTTTTTTTTTTTTTTTTTTTCTATATATATATATATATATATATAATTATGTCTCTCAATACATCAGGTCACTTGGCTGGAGTTATTGATACTTTGAGGAAATAAAAATCATATAGCTATAAAATGTGACTTAGCATTCTTCCATACTTCTGATGTTCAATATATGCACAGAAGTAAGACGGAATACAAGTACATATATGGTAGTTTGCTAAAAACATACATATGGTAGTTTGCTAAAAACATACATATGGTAGTTTGCTAATAACATACATATAGAACGTTCTTAAGGGAGCCCACCTTGCTTTTTTTCTCTTCCTCTCCCTCTCTCTTTGGCGTGTATCCATTCGGCCCCATTCAGCCTACTGTTTTAAGATGTTTACCCCCATCCAGGTGTCAATATTTTCATGGCGAGCGGTAGCGAGCCAGCATATATATTTTGTGTTATGACAGCTAGCTAAATTTGTACATTTTTCGATAGAAAAATGTCTCCGGCGAAGCCGGATTCCCCCATACAATGCTGGCTCGCTATCGCTCGCCAGCAAGAAATCGACACCTGGATGGGGATCAGTCTAAAAACAGTTGGCTGAATGGGGCCGAATGGATACAAGCCAAAGAGAGAGGGAGAGAAAGAGAAAAATGGATACAAACCAAGGAAAGAGAGAAAAGGAGAGAACAGATAAAAAAAAGCCGGTAACCCCCCTTAACCCCTTCAGTACCGCTGCCTTGTTGTCATGATATGCTGGCAATCATTAGACGATTGTACTCGGCTTAGGACTACAACCTATCCCAATTAAGGGCAGGTATTTAGTGTGTTCCCTGGACTTCGATCAACCTTAAAATTACACCCCCTTGACCCCCTTTCAAGATAAATATGTACATTTTTCGATAGAAAAATGTCCTGGCCGAAGGCCTGTTCCTCTTAAATTACAGGCTCGCTATCGCTCGCCAGGAAACAATTGACACCTAAATGGCACAAAAGGTCTAAAAATGGACAGAAATGAGGCGAAAGTTCTTAAAATCGCCAAACTAATGGGGCGAACGTCTTAAAATCTCAAAAGCAATGAGACTAAACATGCGGGAGAAAAGGGTCCAGAAAAAAATCCCTCAAGTGGAAATCTCCCCTTAACCCTTTTAACTACCACATATCCTCCCAAAGCTGTATAAAATCGTCTAACTATAGCTGAAATTATGCCCCATATATAGGCTATCCGGTAGTGAAAGGCTTAAGGGGAGGTTTTTAGTGTGTTTCCTAGACTTCCATCAAGCTTGAAATTACACCCCCTTGACCCCCTTTCAAGATAAATTTGTACATTTTTCGGTAGAAAAATTGCCCGGCCGAAGGCCGATTCCTCTTAAATTGCAGGCTCGCTATCGCTCGCCAGGAAAATATTATCACCTAAATGGGACGAAAGGTCTTAAAAGCGACATAAATTGGGTGAAAGGTCTTAAAATTGCCAAACTAATGGGGCGAACGTCTTAAAATCACAAAAGCAATGGGGCCTAAACATGAGGGAGAAGGGGGTAAAGAAAAAAGTCCCTCAAGTGGATATCTCCCCTTAATAAAGAGAAGCGAATTTTTCATCAAACTCTTGGGAGACAGTTCGCCACATTTCACTTACTCGGGACATGGAGACCGAGCAGACAGCCAGTATTAAGGGAGGGATGGGCCGGTTTTCTGGACCCCCTTCTCCCTCGTGTTTATCCCCATTAGTTTTCAGATGTTAAGATGTTTGCCCCATTCGTTAGTCGATTTTAAGACCTTTCGCCCCATTTCTTCGTCAATATTTAGACCTTTCGTGCTATTTAGGTGTCGATTGTTTCCCTGGCGAACGATAGTGAGCCTGTAATGTTGGAAGAACCGGCCTTTGGCCGGTAAATTTTTCTACCGAAAAATATACAAATTAATCTAGAAGGGGGATCTATGGATGTTGTTTTTTAAATTTGATGGAGGTCTAGGGAGGAAACTAGAAAAATAATGAATACATGCAAAAATCGCCCAAAAAGTGAACCATCTCCCCTTAAATTTGACAAGGGAAGAAAGATGAATGCCTCAGTCGAGTTCTTTCAGTCGAGGGGGATGCACAGACACACACACACACAGACACACACACACACACACACACACCACCGCTTGTCTCCACACACACACACACACAAACACACACAGAGACACACACACACAAACACACTCAGACACACACACACGGAAACACACACACACACACACACACACACACACACACACACACACACACACTCACAAACACACACACAAAATCTACCAAAAAGTGAACCATCCCCTTAAGAGCTGCCTCACTTGTCAGGTTCTTTGATTTAAGATCAGACCCATTGGGTTTCAGATCAGACCCATTGGGTTTCAGATCAGACCCATTGGGTTTCAGATCAGACCCATTGGGTTTCAGATCAGACCCATTGGGTTTCAGATCAGACCCATTGGGTTTAAGATCAGACCCATTGGGTTTAAGATCAGACCCATTGGGTTTAAGATCAGACCCATTGGGTTTAAGATCAGACCCATTGGGTTTAAGATCAGACCCATTGGGTTTAAGATCAGACCCATTGGGTTTCAGATCAGACCCATTGGGTTTAAGATCAGACCCATTGGGTTTAAGATCAGACCCATTGGGTTTAAGATCAGACCCATTGGGTTTAAGATCAGACCCATTGGGTTTAAGATCAGACCCATTGGGTTTCAGATCAGACCCATTGGGTTTCAGATCAGACCCATTGGGTTTAAGATCAGACCCATTGGGTTTCAGATCAGACCCATTGGGTTTCAGATTTCATGACGTTCGGCTTATTAGTTTGGCGATTTTAAGACTTTTCGACCCATTTCTACGTCAATATTAAGACCTTACGTGTTATTTATGCGTCGATTTTGTTTCTTGGCGAACGATAGTGAACCTGTAATTAAAGAACCGGCCTTCGGCCCGCACATTTTCTAACGAAAAAATTACACATTAATCTAGAAGGGGGATCTAATAGATGTTTTTTTTCAAGTTTAATGGAAGTCTAGGGAAGAGATTAAAACAAAAATGAAATAATCCCCTTAAGTTGGCAGCCACAAGTTGCCTGCAGTGAAGCGGGTTAGGCTGTCAAGGCGTCTTTTACACCGCCGAGGTTGGGGAGCGGTAATGACTAAACTTTAGGCCAACCTGGGCACCTTTTCAGTCAAGATTCATTAACCGTGTCAGAACATTGGAGTCTCACTGATTTTATTATGGCTCATATTATGGTGCAACTTTGCGGCGTGTAGAAAGAGATTGTAGGGTAATTATTGGGAGGAAGTGAATTGATGAGAAAAAAAATGACACTATCCTTTCGAGAAATGCGCTATGGGTTGAACCTCCCCACATATGCAAACAATGCACGATGCATGGGCACCCTGTGCCTCTACACATAGCAAGAAGCTGTGCGGGGGTGAAGAACCCACAGAGACTGTTGAGCATACCCAACTTCTAGGAAGCTGTTTTTAGCAAGAGTGGCAATATGTTCTTTCTAAGAAAGGACAGAAGAAAAAGTAACAGCAAGAGTACTGAGAGAAGATGAAGGATTGATTTGTACATTGTTGAAGTATACGGGATAAACCTGTGGAAGTTCTTGAAGGGTAGATAAATGCAGAAATTGGGTTTTGGAAGCATTCAGAGTAACAAGATTTTCTCTGCCCCAATCGGAAATGGTTGATAGATCAGCAGATAATTGTACTATGTTTACATTACGTGAGTTTTTGAGTGAGTGGATGCTGAGAGGAGAGCCATTGGTGGTGGTGAACATTAAAATCTACTAAAATGGACATTTTTGCGATAGGAGAGATGGGTAGAATATGTTCCACTTTAGAAGTTAGATAGTCAAAGATTTTGGATAGCCAGTAGAGTTAGGAGAGAGATAAACAGCGCAGAAATATTTGGCTTGAGAGTGACAAGCAAGTTTTAGCCAGAGAGTTGAGAATTCAGACGAGAATCAAAGTTGGGAACACGAGAGAAAGTAAGATTGTTGTGCCCATATACACAACATCCACCTTTGGCTTGAAAATGAGGATAGAGATAGTAGGAGGATAAAGAGAAGGGTTTGCTGTGGGTTTTGGTGAGAAAGAGAAGATCAGGGTTGGCAGAGGAGAGATGGTGTTCAACAGAGGGGAAGTTAGAGGAAAGGCCATGAATGTTGCAGAATCACCATAATTATATCATTAAATTTTGGGCGTAAGTTCTACTGCATACTTTAGGGGAGATGGTTACTTTTACTGGACCCCCTTCTCCCTCATGCTTAGCTCCAATAGCTTTCAGATTTTAAGACGTTAGACCCATTATTTTGTCGATTGTAAGACCTTTCGCGCCATTTCTTTGTTAATATTAAGATTTTTCGTGTCATTTAGGTGTCGATTTTTCCCTGACGAGCGATAACGAGCCTCTAATTACGGAAAGGCCGGGAAATGTTTGTATCGAATTTTTTATAAATAGCCTACATCTAGAAGGGGAATCTTGGGGATGTTTGTTAAGGGGAGGTTTTTAGTTTGGTCCCTAGATATCCTTCAAGCTTAAGATTACACCCCCTTGAGCCCCTTTCAAGATAAATTTGTACAGTTTTCGGTAGAAAAATGTCCCGGCTGAAAGCCGGTTCCTCTTAAATTACAGGCTCGCTATCGCTCGCCAGGATAAAATCGACAGCAAAATGGCACGAAAGGTTTTAAAATTGACAGAAATGGGTTGAAAGTTCTTAAAATCGTCAAAATAATGGGGCAAACGTCTTAAAATTAGAAAAACAATGGGGCTAAATATGAGGGAGAAAGGAGTCCAGACAAAAATCCCTCAAGTGGAAATCTCCCCTTAATTAAGTAGGATGGAGGTCTAGGGAGGAAACTGTAAAACAAATATATATATAGAGATAAATAAATCAAAACGACCAAAAATATAACCCTTCCCCTTATCGTGTTTACATAAATATTTGTTATCTAATCTACAAATGAGATATAAACCAAATAGCGCCATAAAGACGAAGACATTATTAATTGCACGATAACACACACACACACACGCACACACACACACACACACACACACACACACACCGTATTTTGATAATAATACTATGCACCGTATATAAATTGGCACAAAGAGAGAGAAAGAGAGAGAAGAGAGAGAGCGCACGAGTACGCTAGTGAGCGACTGAGAGAGTGAGAGCTCAAGAGTGCTAAGGTGTGAGAGTGAGAAAGCGTGTAAGAAAGAGAACGAGAGGGAGACCGATAGTAAGAGAGGGCCCGAGAGTAAGAGAGCACGAGAGTAAGAGAGCACAAAAGTGAGAGAGCGTGAGAGTGAGAGAGCTCTCGAGTGCGAGAGCACTAGAGGGAGAGAGGTTGAGAGGGAGAGAGAGAACGAGAGAGAGCTAGTGAGTTAGATAGGGTTAGTGGGAGAGACAGAGCAAGAGCCAAACAAGACAGTCAGACAGACAGCCAGGCCACTATCTCCAGCAGCTGTCTACCTGTCAGCCTCAGAGACACCCCCAAGAGTGGAGAACAGCTGGTGTGTGTGATGGAGAGATAGGGTCACCCATATTTATTAGATAACGCTATACCTATCATATTATAAGGTCAATAGCAAAGGGTCATATATATACGTTGTTTAAGTATGTATACATTATTGTTATTATTAGGGGTTCGAGCCCTGCGGGGAACCCCTATTGTAATCATTAAATCTTCTTATTTTTCCACGCCGGTTTTTACGCATTAACTCCAGAACCGCTTTTTGGATCAGGATCAAACTTTCCCACAAGGTGCGTTTTTGTATTGGGAAACTTTTGATATGCTAAACATCCGAAATGGCGGCCAAACAGGTCCGTGGCAGCCGATTTCCCGAAAAATTTGAAACCTAAATACCGTCTCTCCCACTCATAGGAAATGATTGGGCTTTGGCATATGGACTCCATTACTAATGCTCCGCAAATGTTATGGAAAAGCTTTTGCTTTGCACGTGGGTTATTTTCCGGCAATCTTGAAAAAACCTTGAAAACACTTAATAGTTATATTAATCATTCAGATCCATAATTTTTTTTAATTTAACTCTCTCAAAATAGTTAAGAGTCCCTACGAATTCCAGCAATTATTTAACCAACCTACCTATACATACCAACCCTACCAAATAATAATGATAATTCAAATTTATTTTTGGTGAATAGCAGAGTATTGGCTAGGGTTTTTAACAATTCCTCCCTTTGCCAAATGCTTAGTTTAATAACAAAGTTCTAGACCTTCAAAGTTTTGACAATTTTTGGTATGGTGTGAATTACCTTTCCTCCTCCCTCAAACAGCAAGCAACGTCTTCAGGTGTTCAAGAGTATTGCATTCTTCCATAAAAATATATATAGTCCGGTTTTTACACAATAACTGCGGAACTGCTTGTCGGATAGGGACCAAACTTTGACACAAGGTGCATTTTTGTATTGAGCAACTTTTGATATGATATCCAAAATGGTGGCCAGACACGCCCGTGGCAGCCTTTCACACCCAACTCATCTCGTCCTATCTAATTTTATGTTGAACTCTATTGTTCTTGATCCCACTATAGGATTCGGTAGCCTATTCCACATATCTACAACTCTGTTACTAAACGAATAGAGGCAGATCCCTTACACACCCAGTCTCTCTCTGTCGCTCGTTTGTTTGCACACCGGTACAAATGAGGCAGATCCCTTACACATGCAACTAAGATGAACATGGGAATCGGCAGAGAGTCAAGTGGCCCACAAAAGGCAGATCCCTTTTACATCCAACCCATTTCGTCCATATGACTATCTGATTTTATCTTGATACCGCTATAACACTAGGTAGCCTATTTCACATATCTACGACTCTGTTACGAGAGAGGAAGATCCCTTACACAGCCAATCTCTCTCTCTCTCTTATTTTCACACTGGTACAAATGAGCCAGATCACTTACACAGCCAATCTCTTTCTCTCTCGCTCTTGTTTGTTTGCACGTCGGTACAAATGAGGCAGATCCCTTACACATGCAACCAATATGAAAATGGGAATTTGCAGAGAGCCAAGTGGCCCACATGAGGCAGGTCCCTTTCACACTCAACCCATCTCATAAACTTTACCTGTTATTTACACTACTTACTATACACCCATGTTATCATATACCTGCAACCAAAACACAATTGTAAGAAATAGGAACATATGAAAATGGGAGTCTGTAGAGAGCCAATTGGCCCACACAAGACAAATCCTTTTCACACCCAACCCATCTCATAAAAAATATCTCTCATTTATCTCTGTCTTCCTTAAATTTATGACATCCTAGTCTCTCTCTCTCTCTCACAAATGAGAACATAAGAAAACCGGAGTCTGCAGAGAGCTGATTGGCCCACACATATTAGATCCCTTTCACACCCAACCCATCCCGCGCTCTCTTTCTCTCTCTCTCATATTTATCGCTATCTTCCTTATGTTTACGACATCCTATTCTCTCTTGCCATACTCTCTCTCTCTCTCTCCCATCACAAATGAGAACATAAGCAAATAAGAAAACAGGAGTCTGCAGAGCCGATTGACCTACACATGGCAGATCCCTTTCACACCCAACCCATCTCATTCTATCTAATTTCTAGTTGAAGCTCTATTGTTCTTGATCCCATTATAGCACTCGGTAGCCTATTCCACATATCTACAACTCTATTACTAAATGGATAGAGGCAGATCCCTTTTACAGCCAATCTCTCCCTCTCTCACTCTTGTTTGTTTGCACAATCTGTTCCTTCTGTAGTTTCTCCATGCCCGATAAGTTAAATGATCTTTTGATATCTGTGACACAGCATTTGTATCCAACACAATACCCTGCTTGCAAAACCGATCGAACCCCGGACAACGTTGCTAGCAACTTTAATTATATATTATTATTATTATTATTATTATGGTTTGTATTACTATTATTGGTAGTAGAAGTAGTAGTAGTAGTAGTAGTAGTAGTAGTAGTAGTAGTAGTATAATTTATTGGGTGGCATGTCACTCAGTATTTAGTAATGAGTACAAAGGAGTACAAAAGAAATAAAGCAACAACAGATATATATATATATATACGTGACTGCTTCTATCTAACTTACCAAGTCAATGTGAAAACAAAGTAAATGTTGGGAGGCTATTCATTTGCAAAAGCAGTTAATTGGAAGTTAAGGGAGCCTACCTCGCTTTTTTTCTCTTTCTCTCCCTCTCCCTCTCCCTTTACCAATTCTCTTTCTAATTTACATCAACGACATAGATGAGGGTCTCACCTGTACAATCTCAAAATTTGCTGACGATACAAAAATTGCAAATAGCGTACTCTCAAAAGAACAAGTTGACGATATGCAACACAATCTAGATAAATTGTCATGTTGGGCCCAAATTTGGCAAATGAGTTTCAATGCGGATAAATGTAAAGTACTACATATCGGATACCTAAATGAGAAAGCAAACTATTCGATGAATGGCACTCAGCTTAAGAATGTAAACAGAGAAACCGATCTGGGAGTAACAATATCGAGTAACCTAAAACCGAGTCAACAATGTTCAGAAGTTGTTAAGAAGGCAAACAAAATAATTGGCTTTATAGGCAGGTCATTTGAGCATAAATCCAAAGAAGTTATCCTAACCCTTTACAATTCCTTAGTCCGCCCTCTTCTGGAATACTGCGTTCAATCCTGGTGCCCTTATTACCAAAAAGATATAAACAAGCTAGAACGAGTTCAACGTAGAGTTACCAAAATGATACCTAGCCTAAAGAACAAACCATACGAAGAGCGTCTTAGAGAATTAAATCTATTTCCTTTAACCCAGCGCAGATTAAGAGGTGACTTAATTCAAGTGTTCAAAATCATCAAAGGCATCGACAATATGAACTGTAGTAAGTACTTCACTATCGACCAATCTAATTACACGCGGGGAAACGGTTGCAAATTTATTGGTAAATCTTTTAACTCACACGAATCTAAGAATTTCTTCTTCAATTGAGTTGTCAACTTGTGGAATGGGCTTCCCCGAAACGTTATAGACTGCATCACCATTGATTCATTTAAACTCCGCCTAGACAAATATCTCGCATCAAACCCACGACTGACTGCGTTTGTAAATGAATAACTTTATTTTATCCCCCCCTCAGTTACTAACCCATCTGTCCCCTACTAACTTCCTAATCCTGCCACGGACATTAGTTCCAGGGCAGTAATTCCCTTTCCAATGTTCCCTTACCCACTCTAAACCACTGTTTGGACACTTGATCCTCAGTGTTTTGGAGGACAAGCAACCTAGAAGGGTCACTAGATATGTTGTTGCTTGATTTCCTTTGTACTCCTTTGTACTTTGTACTCTTTGGCTTGTATCCGTTCGGCCCCATTCAGCCAACTGATTTAAGACGTTTATCCCTATCCAGGTGTCGATATCTTCCTGGCGAGCGAAAGCGAGCCAGCATTGTATGGAGAAATCCGGCTTTGCCGGAGACACTTTTCTATCGAAAAAATGTACAAACTTAGCTTGCTATCAAAACAAAAACATATATATGCTGGCTAGCTACTGCTCACCAGGAAAATATGGATACCAGGATGGGGGTAAACGTCTTAAAACAGTAGGCTGAATGGGGCAGAATGGATACAAGCCAAAGAGAGAGGGAGAGAAAGAAATCGAGGTGGGCTCCCTTAATTGGAGGTTAAGAGCGAGATATTTATCAAGTCAGTGTTTGAACGATTGCACAGTAAAGCACTCCATTACGTGTCTATAGGCAGTCACGGCAGACAGTTGCAGGACATTATTAGTAAACAGAAAGCAGGAGCAACGTAAAAGGACAACTTAAGGGGACACCGACTGCTTTTTTGGCCTGTAAATTCATCTATCTATCTATCTATCTATCTATCTATCTATCATTCATTCATAAATTCTAAGTTTCCTCTCTAGACTTCCCTCAAACTTAGAAGAAAAAAAATCCCCGAGACCCCCCCCCCCCCTCCCTCAAGATAAATATGTAAATTTTTCGGTAGAAAAATGTTCCGGCCGAAGGCCGCTTCCTCCCACAAATACAGGCTCGCTTTCGCTCGCCAGGAAAAAAATTGACACCTAAATGGCACGATAGGTCTTAAAATAAATAACGAAATGGGACGAAAGGTCTTAAAATAACCGAACAAATGGGCCGAATGTCTAAAGGAATGGCGACAGGGGACCCGGAAAAACGACCGCCTCACCTTAATAATGACAAACCATTGATTATATATAACATATCAAACAAAATAATCGTTGCCATCGAATTAATTGGCATAGTCAAACCCTTAAGGAAATAATATTATATAGATGATATTGTATATTCAAGTAAATGCTTCCTTTTATTATGCACTTTAAGGGGAGATTTCCACTGGAGGGATTTTTTTCTTGACCCCTTTCTCCCTCATGTTTAGCCCCATTGCTTTACTAATTTTAAGACGTTCGCCCCATTATTTCGACGATTTTTAGAACTTTCAACCCATTTCTGTCAAATTTAAGACCTTTCGTGCCATTTAGATGTCGATTTTATCCTGGCGAGCGATAGCGAGCCTGTAATTTAAGAAGAACCGGCTTTCAGCCGGGACATTTTTCTACCGAAAAATGTACAAATTTATCTTGAAAAGGGCTCAAGGGGGTGTAATTTTAAGCTTGATGGAGGTCTAGGGAGCAAAGTAAATACCTCCCCTTAAGCTAATATATATATATATATATATACTGTATATACATATGTAGAGTCGGCCTGCTAAGTGATGTCTCGGCACTTTATTTATTTATTTATTTATCTATACGGAAATTGAGAATACATGCATAACCCAATGGTTAACCGCAAGAGGTGCAATCGGACCAAGGTTCTAATTTTACCTCTAATCTGTTCAAACAAACTATGATTCAGATATCAAACTATCGGTTACCATGAAAGCTCTGGACCACACGGAACATTAGGCCACCTTCAATATCATAAATGTATCTGGTAATGAACAGAACAGCTGGAGGATATATCCTGAGTGGGTAGCCTACAGTCAGTATGGGGCGTTTATAAGAGTTATAGGATATTATATTAAAGGGAGAGAGACTTACATAGACTTACATAGATACACTGGCCACACAGACCTTACGATCCAAACGAGGTGGTCAGGACTTAATTCTAGTAGAGATGGCATATCCGATAGAAAAGGAAAGTTGAAGGAAAGGATAGAAAAGAAGAAGGCTCTCTCCCCACCCTCCGTTCCCTCCGGCAATTGCCGTACATGAAAAAGTTGGAAGTGATTAACCTTGCTGGGCTTCGAAATCCCCAGAAGGAATTTACAGGAAAGATTGGAAAAAAGAAAGGGAAAACAAAAAAGAAATTAAAAAAATCATGCAAACCTTCGCCTTAGCAGCATGTAACTTTTGGGGTTAATTGGAATCATCCAACCCATCACCCTTAGTAGTATGTACATATTTAGTGATGTTTATTATTCTTATTTTTTATTTGGGTATTAATATTATGTTTTCTTTTCTAACCTCTCTTCAGCTGAACAAATAATAACGGTGATAATTACTGCCTACTCCATACCAATTGTTCTGTGGTATGAGTGTAGATTTTTCTTAAATGTATCTATAGAGGAGCTGTCTATTACTTTATTTGGAAGTTTGTTCCACTCATCAATTACACTGTGAGTGAAGAATTTTTTTGTTGGATCTAGATTCGCTCTCCGACCTAATAATTTTAAATTGTTTCCTCTTGTAGATGTGTCTTCGGCTTTTTTGAATAACTTATCTAGATTAATGTTACTGAATCCTTTTAGAATTTTAAAACACTATCAATTGGCCTCTCATCCTTCGTTTCTTAAGTGAAAATAGATCAAGTTCTCTCAGTCTTTCATCATATGATTTATTTCTCAATGAAAGGATTAGCTTAGTGGCTCGCCTTTGCACAGATTCCAATTTTTTAACATCCTTTATGAGGTGAGGTGACCAAAACTGCACAGCATATTCGAGGTGCGGTCTCACCATTATTTTTGTATAAGGGCAAAACTATGTCTTTGCTGTGATAGTGGAAGTTTCTTCTGATGAAACCTAGTGCCCGGTTTGCAGCCGCTGTGCATTGATTGGAAGATTAGAGAGAGAGAGAGAGAGAGAGAGAGAGAGAGAGAGAGAGAGAGAGAGAGAGAGAGAGAGAGAGAGAGAGAGAGAGAGAGAGAGAGAGAGAGAGAGAGAGAGAGAGAGAGAGAGAGAGAGAGAGAGAGAGAGAGAGAGAGAGATCGATAGATAGAGAGAGTTACAAGGAATAGTTAGCATCTCAGAGACCTTGCGGTCCATTCCGAGGAGATACTTGAAGTGGAAGAAGAGAGACTGTTTAGTGCACTACACTCTTTACAGAGTGTGCAAAATACTATCTACTCTCTTCTTGAACTGCTCTACTGAAGAACTGTTTACAACTTCGGAGGGAAGTTTGTTGCAGGTAGAACAAATCTTATGTGAAAAAGTTTCCACAAATACTAGTGCTGAGAGAGAGAGAAAGAGAGAGAGAGAGAGAGAGAGAGAGAGAGAGAGAGAGAGAGAGAGAGAGAGATAGGGGTGGGTGGGAGAGATATTAGACAAGCCATTAACCTGATAGATAAATATGGTAATGGAACAGCTGTAGGATATAACTAAAGTGGGAACAGGGTGGTGCTTATATAAACGATATATGATATTATATGAAGGGGAGGTAAGGTGTGATGTGTGTGTGTGAGAGAGAGAGAGAGAGAGAGAGAGAGAGAGAGAGAGAGAGAGAGAGAGAGAGAGATATAGAGAGAGAGAGAGAGAGAGATAGAGAGAGAGAGAGAGAGGAGAGAGAGCGAGAGAGAGAGAGAGAGAGAGAGAGAGAGAGAGAGAGAGAGAGAGAGAGAGAGAAATCCGACTACTGTTAATTCAATTGGTAGTGTATCTGGTATTCTCCATGGTATATTTTCCATTGAGAGAGAGAGAGAGAGAGAGAGAGAAAAAAAAAAGGAAGCAAGAGAAGAAAGAGAATATAGAAAGAAAAACAAAGAAATAGAGAGAGAGAGAGCGAGAGAGAGAGCGAGCGAGCGAGAGAGAAAGAAGGATGACACGAGGGGAAATGTGTATTCTTGAAGCCGATCAAGATAGAACCACAGGCTGGAAACAGGAGGCTTATTGACGGGCTGGCTCAAAAACCAAAAAATAGTTGAAGAAGGACCTGTGTTATTAAGGGGTGGTCGTCGCTTTTTCTGCACCCCCTTCTCCCTCACGTTTAGCATATTAGTTTTGAGATTTCACGACCTTCGTTCCATTAGTTTGCCAATTTTGAGACCTTTCGCCTCATTTTTTTGTCAATATTAAGACGTTTCGTGCCATTTAGGTGTATTTTTTCCTGGCGAGCGATAGCGAGCCTGAAATTTCAGGAGGAATCGGCCTTCGGCCGGGATTTTTTTTTACCGAAAATTGTACACATTAATCTTGAAAGGGAGTCTAGGGGGTGTATTTTTAAGCTTGATGGAGGTCTAGCGAGAACATTAAAAAATAAATAAATTATAATATACAGTAGGCCAAATGGAACGTATGGAAAGCGAGAGAATGACTAAGAGGGCGTACGAGAGCGAGGTGGAGGGACAGAGAGGGAGAGGTAGACCGAATGAGAGGTGGAAGGATGGAGTGAGGTAGTACATGAACGAAGGCGGTGCTGGTTGGGGGGAGGGGCGTCGACTGACTGGGGACAGAGGTGCATGGGGGCGGTTCATTCGTGGCCACACCTTCGGGGATCACGGCGTCAGGCAATAGATAGAAGGCCAAAAACCAAGCAATACTTAAAATCCACAAACTAATGGAAAACAAGTCTTAAAACCTCAAAACGAATTTGCTAAACACGAGAGAAAAGCAGGTCAAGAAAAAACGAGTAGTACCCCCTTAAAACGATTAGTACCCCCTTAAAACGAGTAGTACCCCCTTAAAACGAGTAGTACCCCCTTAAGACGAGTAGTACCCCCTTAAGACGAGTAGTACCCCCTTAAGACGAGTAGTACCCCCTTAAGACGAGTAGTACCCCCTTAAGACGAGTAGTACCCCCTTAAAACGAGTAGTACCCCCTTAAAACGAGTAGTACCCCCTTAACACGAGTAGTACCCCCTTAAAACGAGTAGTACCCCCTTAAAACGAGTAGTACCCCTTAAAACGAGTAGTACCCCCTTAAAACGAGTAGTACCCCCTTAAAACGAGTAGTACCCCCTTAAAACGAGTACTACCCCCTTAAAACGAGTAGTACCCCCTTAAAACGAGTAGTACCCCGTTAAGGGGAGGTTTTTAGTTTGGTCCCTAGATATCCTTCAAGCTTAAGATTACACCCCCTTGAGCCCCTTTCAAGATAAATTTGTAAATTTTTCGGTAGAAAAATGTGCCGGTTCCTCTTAAATTACAGGCTCGCTATCGCTCGCCAGGATAAAATCGACACCTAAATGGCACGAAAGGTTTTAAAATTGACAGAAATGGGTTGAAAGTTCTTAAAATAGTCAAAATAATGGGGCAAACATCTTAAAATTAGAAAAACAATGGGGCTAAACATGACGGAGAAAGGAGTCAAGAAAAAAATCCCTCAAGTGGACATCTCCCCTTAAGCCGATCAAGCTAGACCACAGGCTGGAAACAGGAGGCTTACGGGCTGGGTAAATAAAAACAGGTCAAAAAGGATAAACAAAATAGGTCAAGTGGAGGTCAAAATAGGTCAAACGCGGGTAAAAAAGGTTATATAATAGGTCAAGTGAAGGTCAAAAGGTCAACAGGTCACATTGAGGTCACGAGATTAACGCCTTGAGCTCCAGGACACCTTTTTACCTTTGATTCTGGCTAAATTTAGAAGACACACACACACACATACATACACACACACACAAATATACACACACACACACACACATACACACACACACACACACACATACACAAACACACACACACACACACACACACACACACACACCACCACACACTACACACACACACACACACACACACACACACACACACACACACACACACACACACACACACACACACACACACACACACACACACACACACACAACACAAAAAACACGAAAATCTGGTAAATTTTGTGGTGTTAAGGTGTTTTTGTGGAGAGGTAATTTATAAGTGTGGTGAGGTAATGAATGGTTGGGTCTGAAGGAGGAAGAAAGGCTGGGGGTGCAACAGTGGGGAGGACAAACACATTATTAATTGTTTCTATTATTGTGTGTGCCTTGCGCGCGCGCTCTCTCTCTCTCTCTCTCTCTCTCTCTCTCTCTCGTACTCCTTTACCTCACTTACTCTCACTCTCTCTCTATTTCATAATCCTTCACTCTCACTCTCTCTCTCTATTTCATACTCCTTAACCTCACTCACTCTCACTCTCTCTCTGCAGTACTCCTTCGATCGCTCTCTCGCCAGTTCTCCCAACGGCCGCCCTTCCTTAGTCAATTACAATCGTCTGGGGAGGGTCTTCAATAATGTAAAACGGTATCCTTGGTCTAAAATAGGTGTGCTGCATCTTGGCATTTATTTACTTATTCACTTACTGTATTTATTTATTTTCCATCTCATAGCATTAGGTACTTAATACTTGAAGAACATCGTTTCCATCTTAGGAGATTTCAATGTTCACCACCAATGGCTCCTATAATTTCACTGACAAACGTGGTGAACAAGCCTACATCTTTTCTATCCTAAACGACCTAGAGCAGTTAGTTAATTCAGCAACCCACCCGTATCCCGGACCGCCCTGGAGATCGGCCCAACATTCTCGCCATATTTCTAACCTATAATCCTTCAGCTTACACTATAACTCTTCTCCCTCCGTTGGGCTCCTACGATCACAACCTTATATCTGTCACCTGCCCTGTCTCTCCAGTACGGCGCTCTAACCCCCCCCCCCCCCCCCCACCGCCCCCAGCCGGCAGCGCTTGTGGCACTTTGGCACTGCCGACTGGGAGGCTCTACGACAGTACTTCTTTGATTTCCTATGGAATTATTTTTGCTTCCATGGCCAGGGCCCCTCAGAGTGTGCCAAGCACATTACTGAGGTAATCCTTTCAGGTATGGAAGCATACATCACATTCTCTTTCTCTCAGACTAACGCCCAAAGATTTTGGTTTACTCACTTTTGTTCTACTGTTGTTCGCAATAAGTATGAAGCATTCAAACGGTACCGTGGCCTTCAAATTCAAGAATCCCGTACTTTATCATTTTTGTCTCTGCCCGGAATCAAGCCAAATCTGTTCTTCGACTCTCGCCAAAAACTCTTTCATTAATAACAAATGCTCTGAACTTTCCAACTTTAGCTCTTTCCAAGCTTTTCAGCATCTAGCCAAACACCTCTCCAACATTTTCACTTCCTCGTCTTTTCCAATCTGACGGTACCACCGTCACCTCTTCCTCTGACAATGCTGACCTCTTTGCTCAACCTTTCACTAAAAACTCCACCTTGGATGATTCCGGTGGTATTCCTCCCTCTCCACACCCTCTCACTTACTTACAGTATTCCTAATATCATAATCTCTTTTAAGGATGTACTCTCGGCCCTCTCTGTACTTAATACTAAGAAGGCGTACAGATCGGATGGGGTTCCTCCTGTTGTACTCAAAAACTGTTCTTCCGTACTAACTCCCTGCCAAGGCAAACTCTTTCGTCTCTGTTTATCCTCGAACGTCTTTCCTTCATGCTGGAAGTTTGCTCTTATTCAGCCTGTCCCAAAGAAGGATGACCGCTCTCAACCCTCCAACTATCGTCCAATTGCTCTCATTTCTTGCATCTCTAAAGTCTTTTAAACTATTCTAAACTCAAAAATGTCTTAAGCATTTATCTTCCTATAACCTACTTTCAGATCCGCTCTACTGGTGATCTTGCTTATCTTACTAACTCTTGGTTATCCTCCTTTCGGGACTTCCGTGAGGCTTTTCAATTGCTCTAGACATATTGAAGGCCATCAATATAATCTGGCACAAGTCTTTAATTTTTAAACTATCCTCCTTCGGTTTCTATCCCTCTAGTTGTGTCTTTATCTCTAATTTCCTCTCAGACCGCTCCATAGCTGCAGTTGTGGATGGCTATCATCCACTTCCTTAACCTATCAACTCCGGTGTTCCTCAGGGTTCTGTCCTTTCTCCAATTATCTTTCTAATATTTATCAATTATCTCCTCAACTGTCCCTCTAGTTCTATCCACTCATATGCTGATGACTCTACCTTACAGTATTCAACTAGTTTTCCACATCAACCCAGCATGCAAGCACTCCAAAACAAACGTGGCGAGGCCAGAGAATGCCTATCTTCTGATCTTTCAATTATTTATGATTGGGGCAGAGAAAATCTTGTTACTTTCAATGCCTTCAAGACCCAGTTTCTCCTTCTATATCTCCATCACAATCTCCTTATATATCTCCATCACAATCTCCTTCTATATCTCCATCACAATCTCCATCACAATCTCCTTCTATATCTCCATCACAATCTCCTTCTATATCTCCATCACAATCTCCATCACAATCTCCTTCTATATCTCCATCACAATCTCCATCACAATCTCCTTATATATCTCCATCACAATCTCCTTCTATATCTCCATCACAATCTCCATCACAATCTCCTTCTATATCTCCATCACAATCTCCTTCTATATCTCCATCACAATCTCCATCACAATCTCCTTCTATATCTCCATCACAATCTCCTTCTATATCTCCATCACAATCTCCATCACAATCTCCTTATATATCTCCATCACAATCTCCTTCTATATCTCCATCACAATCTCCATCACAATCTCCTTCTATATCTCCATCACAATCTCCTTCTATATCTCCATCACAATCTCCTTCTATATCTCCATCACAATCTCCATCACAATCTCCTTATATATCTCCATCACAATCTCCTTCTATATCTCCATCACAATCTCCATCACAAGCTCCTTCTATATCTCCATCACAATCTCCTTCTATATCTCCATCACAATCTCCTTCTATATCTCCATCACAATCTCCTTCTATATCTCCATCACAATCTCCTTCTATATCTCCATCACAATCTCCTTCTATATCTCCATCACAAGCTCCTTCTATATCTCCATCACAATCTCCTTCTATATCTCCATCACAACTCCTTCTATATCTCCATCACAAGCTCCTTCTATATCTCCATCACAAGCTCCTTCTATATCTCCATCACAATCTCCTTCTATATCTCCATCACAAGCTCCTTCTATATCTCCATCACAATCTCCTTCTATATCTCCATCACAATCTCCTTCTATATCTCCATCACAATCTCCTTCTATATCTCCATCACAATCTCCTTCTATATCTCCATCACAATCTCCTTCTATATCTCCATCACAATCTCCTTCTATATCTCCATCACAATCTTCCACAACACTATCAACTATTCTTCAACTATACACAACTCAATCCTTCATCTTCTTTCAACATTCTTAGTGTATCTTTTTCATCTGACCTTTCTTGGAAAGATCATATTACCACTCTTGCTAAAACAGCTTCCCAAAAGTTAAGTGTGCTCAACCGTCTCCGTGGGTTTTTCACCCCCACACAGCTTCTTACTCTGTATCGGGGCACAGTGCGACCCTGTATTGAGAATTGTTCGCATGTGTGGGGAAGCTCCACCCATACCACACTTCTCGAACGAGTAGAAACAAAAGCATTTTGCCTCATCAACTCGCTTCCTCTTACTAGTTCCCTACACTCTCCATATACACGCCATAATGTTGCATCTCTTTCACTCTTCTATCGCTATTACAACAATCAGTGTTCTTCAGAGCTCTCAGTGTAGGCTATACCCCATCCCTTGCGGAGAGTGCGAGGCACCCGCCTTTCAACACAGTCCCACTCCTATTCTGTCCAGCTCTCCAACCCAAGAATTGGCAAATGTTCTGTCTGTCTTCTACTCAATAAGTGAACTTTGAAACTCCCTCCTTCAATCAATCTTTCCTTCATCCTATGACTTAGACTGCTTTAAACTTCGAGTGTCCAGGCATTTTGACTCCAACGTCCCTTGAATTTGGCTTCGTCACTCTTTTAACTTTGGGGGAGACACTCGTTACAAGCAACCTCCCTTTTGTCTCCACAATACACATAGCACTTGATAAAAGAAATACGTCCCAAAGTCTAATAAATCCGTTTCGTATACTTCTCCATAGTCCGTTCATTCAAGGTTGGGCAGAAATCGCAACCTCTAACCTTTGTAATTAAAAAAAGAGCTAGAGCAAATGAGCTGTCAATTTCCACAAAGATTCCCTGGCCAAGTCTTCCTATTTGGTAGAAAAATGAGCTCGTTTACTCTAGTCCTTTTTGAGTTACAGAGGTTAGGGGTTACGCTCTCTGCCCAACCTAGAATGAACGGACTATACTGTTTTCTATGGAGGGGGGGGGGGGGTAACTCTTGGAAATATATGTCCCTTTAGTGGGGGTGAGAGCTTTTACGTGTTCATGGCCCGGGTTGTGTTAGAAGGAGCGAAGAGTTAAGAGTTTTGATCGTGTTTTTTTTTTTTTTTCCTCGTTTTGTTTTGTTTACGTTTTTTTCGTTGTTTTTATTTTTTGTCTTCCTCGTTTTGTTTTGTTTACGTTTTTTTTTTTTTTTTTTTTTACTTCCTCGATTCGTTTTGTTTAAGTTTTTTTCGTTGTTTTTTTTACGTTTTTTGTTTGTTTTTGTTTTTTGTCTTCCTCGTGTTTTTTCTTTTGTGTCTATTTCATGTTCTATATTGCGTTATTTTTTACTTTGTGTTGTCTTTCTCTTTGTCTCCATCTTATTCCTTCAATACTATATGGCCCCTATCTTTATGTTAGCATTGAAATAGTTAAGGGGGCTCACCGGCTTTTTTTCATTTTTCTCTCCTCTTCTCTCTTTCCCTGGCTTGTATCCATTTGGCCCCATTCAGCCAACTGTTTTAAGACGTTTATCCCCATCCAGGTTTAGATTTCTTCCTGGTGAGCGATAGCGAGCCAGCATTGTATGGAGAAATCCGGCGAATCGAAAAATGTAAAAATTTACCTTGCTGTCGAAACAAAACTATACAGTATATATGCTGGCTCGCTACCGCTGGCAAGGAAAATATTGACACCTGGATGGGGGTAAACATCTTAAAACAGTAGGATGGAAGGGGTCAAATGAATACAAGCCAAAGAGAGAGGGAGAGAAAGAGAAAAAAAGCCAGGTGGGCTCCCTCAAGGACGTATTTATTGGCTAACTTATTGATCTAGTTTCCTCCCTAGACCTCCATCAAGCTTAGATAGGCCTACACGGGCTAGACACCCCTTCAAGATACATTTGTACATTTTTCGGTAGATATTCGGCCGGGCTCCTCGTAGAATTACAGGCTCGCTATCACTCGCCAGGAAAAAAATCGACACAAATGGCACGAAAGGTGACAAAAAGTGGGATGAATGGTCTTAAAATTGCCAAAATAATGAAACAAACATCTTAAAGTCTCCAAACTAATGGGGCTAAACATGAGGGAGACAAAGCAGCTATCTCCCCCTAAGAGGGGTGACCTGTTTTTCTTTTATTTATTTCTTGTTCACCTCTTTCTCTGGCTTGTATCCATTCTGCCCCATTCAGCCAACTATTTATCCCCATCTAGGTGTCGATTTCTTCCTGGCGAGCGATAGCGAGCCAGCATTATATAAAGAAATCCGGCTTCGCCGGAGACATTTTTCTATCGAAAAATGTACAAATTTAGCCTGCTGTCAAAACATTTTTAAAGTATGCTGGCTCGCTACCGCTCACCAGTAAAAAAATGACACCTGGATGGGGATAAACGTCTTAAAACAGTAGGCTGAATGGGGTCAAATGGATACAAGGCAGAGAAAGAGAGAAAAGGATATAAAACAAGCAGGTCACCCGCCTTAAGCACTATAGCACCATGACGACTGTTTACCTGGGATGCTGGCTAAAACGTGATGTTATCCAGTTTAAGAAGGACCTATGGTATTAAGAGGGTTTATGGAGATCGTATTTACCCATTTGAGTCGTAGAGGTAGATTATAAACTAAAGAAAATCGTCTGATGTTAACCAGACTATGAAGTGTGAAAACATTGCCACATATAAGATTTGTTCTACCTGGAACAAATCTTCCTCAGATGTTGTCAATAGTTCTTCAGTAAAGCAGGTCGTTGTGTATTATATAATCCTCTCGACATGGACCTCGAGGGGTCGCACGACCTGTTGTTGCTTGTTTTCCTTTGTACTCCTTTGACTGCATGGTCTTTAAGATACTTATTATTCTTCGTAACTCCTTGTAAGTCTCTCTCTCTCTCTCTGTGAAAATGCCTTCTACTTTGCTGTCCTCTTCTTTTACTATAAACTCTGTATCTAGTAACATTAACCCGCTCCGACATATGCGATTTTGAGCCTATTGGGGATACTTTAAAACCTTTGTTACCATCAGGGGTATTTAGAAACCTTTAGTTTAGTTACTTCAACCTCTGCAGTTGTCTTTGAGTTAGTAATTATAAGAGTGAGAGAACTCTATTTAGTATTGCTAATCTGGCAACCTCTGCGTCATATGTGCGTGAAAGGGATAAGACCAGACCACCTAGTATGGAGAGCCAGGAGTGTGTGGTGACTGTGTAGTATATATGTAACTCTGTGTAACTCTCCCATAAACCCCCCTATATCTCCTAGGTGACACAGTTATGTATATTACGATACCCCCCCCCCCCCCTCTCTCTCTCTCTCTCTCTCTCACACTCACACACACACCCACACACACACTGATACACACACACACAATTCCGTTTACACTTCCGAACAACTAACATATAAAGGTAAACTACAGACCGCCGTATTCACATAGAGCACCTACATATGACCACAATATATACGACGATATTTTCTACATATCTATTGGTTTATATAAATACCTTTTTTATGTGTATCGTTATTATATAGTTTTTTGTTACGGGTGCGGGAAATAAAGGGGGAGTAAAAATGGTTTGATATAATGGCGCTGTTAAACTAAACGACTAAACGGTATACTGTAGAGGGGCAAGGGATGGGGTAGCGTTGATAACTAGGGGATATGAGAGGGAGAGGGAGAGGGAGAGGGAGAGAGAGAGAGAGACAGAGACAGAGAGAGAGAGAGACAGAGACAGAGAGAGAGAGAGACAGAGACAGAGACAGACAGACAGAGAGAGAGAGAGAGAGAGAGAGACAGAGAGAGGGTTAAGAGTGATTTGCATAGAGTTACATAGACACACTGGCCACACAGATCTTACGATCCCTGCGAGGTGGCTAGGACTTAATCATAGTAGAGATAGTAACCCTAAGAGGAAGTAGAAGGAAAGTAGCAAATATGAAGGCTCTCTCCCCACCCTCCGCTTTCTCCGGCAATTCTCCCTACCAACAAACGCCAAAAGTGGCCGACAGAGTCGCTGAACGCATTGTTTACCGCGGTGCATCATGGGAAACTGTATATATCGCGGATCTCTGCACCCTCTCTCTCTTTCAACAATTCTTTATTATAAGCGGTCTGTCGAAATGTCTGTAGCTGACACATATTATAGCCTATGCATACTGATGTTTATTATATTTTAAAGTCACCCATATATAACGTATATTTACAATACAAAGTCAGCAACCATTTTCGCGCCCTTTTGTTATGATAATTAACCAGCTTATAATTATGTCTGTAGTCATTATCAGCTGCATATGGACATTCCCATGATTACTATACTTTATAAGGATTTAGTGTAGTCGTATACTGTATGATAAAAGAAATTATAATCGCAAGAAATCATGATAAACTGTGCATGTCTTAGGTGTTAAGTATTGTTGATGTCGACAGTCATAGCTCTGGCGCTAGTTCAGAAGCGTCCACCAGAGGTCTCAAGTGTTTTCTTGGTAGCGAGAATTGCAGTACATGAAAACAGTTAGAAGTGAATAACCTTGCAGGACTTGGAAGTCGCCTGAAGGAATTCATAGAATAGTTAGGAATGGAAAGGAAATGTTATGCATACCGTCACCTTTTATTTCTGATATCTTTAACTGAAAACAATGTTCATTTCTGCCAGGTTCTCTGAGAGAGAGAGAGAGAGAGAGAGAGAGAGAGAGAGAGAGAGAGAGAGAGAGAGAGAGAGAGAGCGGGAGAGGGTAATAATACTTTTCATTGTGGAGACTGATATGTTTCGATTCCTCTTGAGCCCTCTTATGCATTGAAACGGAAAGAAGGTGCTACTTTGGTCAAAAGGGCGAATATAATGGGAATTCATGTAGATTTGCTCATCCCAAAATTTGAAACAACATAACCAGTCATGGAAAATGTAGATTTGGTGAAACCTGCAAATACCACCACCCATCCCTTTGCAAGACATCACTTAAGAACAAGACCTGCTACAATATGAAATGCCCAGCTTTTCATATTAGAGGGACTTGGAGATATGCTAGACCTAACACGAATGGTAGCCCAAAAAACTCTCTAGCTATGCGAGGACGAGACAGAGGAAAAAGGCAAGGAGGGAAAGGGCAGATGAAGATGAAGAGACTGAGGGAGATGGAAGAACACCTCGAGCACCTCCTGGCCTCCCAAGAGTGGCCAATACATCCCGAAGACTATTAGGTACACATAGTACTCCAAACAATCCCTCCCCAATCTTGTTTGCAAATATCCAAGGCCTAAAAAATAGAACCACGAACAAAGTACCATTTATTAGGGGCCTGCTAGAAGAAGGAAACGCTATATTTGCGGTTCTCACAGAAACTCACATTAAAGATCAGGAAGATAGTGAGGTATGGATTCCTGGTTACAACCTACATAGGGCGGACAGAACGCATAGATCACATGGAGGTGTAGCCTTGTACATACATGACTCACTGATATGTACTGAATTCCTAAATAACAGTAATGAAGTGGTGGAAATACTTGGAGTTAAAATAGAATCCCTAAATTTAGCAGTTATTGTTACATACAGGCCTCCAGACTCATCCCGAGAAGAATTCAAAACCCAGCTCAACAAAATAAAATCAGAAGTGGAAACCCTGGGGAACCCAACACCAAATATTATATGGCTAGGAGACTTTAACCTACCAAACATTAAATGGAGACAACTAGAAAACCAGTTAGTGGCAAATAACACCGGAGAAGCAAATACTAATACGAGAGAGCTTTTTGAACTTTGTGATTTTTTTAGTCTTACCCAACATATTGCTTGACCCACACGGGAAAACAATATCTTAGACCTGGTCTTCACTAACAACGACTCTCTAGTACACAGCATTAACATATCGGACACAACATACTCAGATCATAAATTAATTGAGATCAAAACAACCTTAGAAAGTGTACAGACAACCTCAGAATCGAGAACAAAAACCGGCCCCTTCAGTAAATTTAACTTCAATAACAAAAACATTAGGTGGGAAGAGGTAAATCAAGAAATGGAGGAAATAGACTGGGAAGATTTAATGGATAACCTGACACCAGCAGAATGTCTAGTCTTAATAACAGAAACCATGACCCAAATCTGTAGCCACCATATACCTGCAAGACAAACAAAACGAAGAAGCAAACAAGATCGGGAAAGGAGGAGGCTGTACAGAAGAAGAAAATTACTCACACAAAGACGCACACATCAAAATCTACAGGATAGGCAAAAGGTCGAAATAGATAGAGAAATTGTGGAAATTGAACAAAGGCTAAGAATATCATATGAACTACAACATATGGAAGAGGAGAGGAAAGCTATTGCAGGTATAAAGGAAAATTCCAAATACTTCTTTTCATACGCCAAACAAAAGGCTAAAACAACATCAAACATCGGCCCACTGAGCAAAGGGGATGGCTCTTTCACAGGGGACAAAAAGGAAATGAGCGAACTCTTAAGCAGGCAGTATGAAATGGCATTCAGTGAGCCTGATGAAACAAAAGTCATCAGAGACCAAAATATATTTTTCATGGAAACCTCCCCCACGGAAAACCCTCAGATGCTGGATATTGATTTCGGTCCAAAAGACATAGAAGAGGCCATTTCCAACATGCCATCCCACTCGGCACCAGGCCCGGACTCTTGGAATTCGATCCTAATGAAAAAATGTAAGGAAAACCTCTCAAATCCCCTGGCTATAATGTGGAGAAGGAGTCTAGACACTGGTGACATACCAGATAGCTTGAAAAACGCAATAATTGCCCCACTGCATAAAGGAGGGAGTAAAGCACTACCAAAAAACTACCGCCCGGTAGCTCTAACCTCTCACATCATTAAAGTTTTCGAGCGAGTCCTGCGAAGCAAAATTTCAACATTCATGGAGGACAAATGAACTACACAACACCGGTCAACATGGGTTCAGAGCGGGAAGATCATGTCTCTCACAACTTTTGGAACACTATGACAAAATTCTTAAAGCGCTAGAAGAAAAGAAAAACGTGGATGTCATTTACACCGATTTTGCTAAGGCATTTGATAAATGTGACCATGGTATAATAGCCCACAAACTGAAAGCAAAAGGTATAACTGGGAAAATCGGACGGTGGATATACAATTTCCTCGTAAACCGAAAACAATCGGTAGCAGTAAACCAAGTCACTTCTGAGCCTTCGGATGTCAAAAGCTCAGTGCCCCAAGGAACAGTGCTAGCGCCCCTTCTGTTCCTCATACTAATTTGCGACATAGATACCAACACCAGACACAGTACGGTGTCGTCTTTTGCTGATGACACAAAATTAAGCAAGATAGTAAACACACAAGAGGACACGGGCCGACTGCAGGAAGACATGAATGTAGTGTTCCAGTGGACCAGGGAAAACAACATGCAATTCAATGAGGAAAAATTCCAATTAATACGGTACGGAGATAATAATGGTGTTAAAGAAATTACAAATTACTTAACAGAATCTAACCACATAATAGAACGGAAAGACAGTGTGAAAGACCTCGGGGTATTAATGTCTGAAAATATGGGTTTCAAAGTACATAACCAGGTCAAAGTGGCGGCTGCGAAACGTCTAACGGGTTGGATTCTGCGTACTTTTAAAACATGCGGTGAATTGCCTATGATAACGCACTTCAAATCTCTAGTGCTACCGCGGCTTGAATACTGTAGCGTATAAACATCCCCATACAAAGCAGGTGAAATAAATGACGTAGAGAGTGTACAAAGAAATTTCACTTCGCATATAAGTTCGATAAAACATCTACACTATTGGGAGCGTTTAAGAGCACTGAATCTGTACTCACTGGAACGTAGAAGAGAACGTTACCTAATAATATACACGTGGAAAATCGCAGAGGGTTTAGTACCAAACCTACATACTCCGATAGTCATGAAATTCAGTGATAGGAGAGGCTGGGAATGCGAAATCCCCCGGATGAATAACAGGGGTGCTATGGGCTCTCTGCGAGAGGGCTGGTTATCACACAGAGGCCCACGTCTCTTCAACAAACTCCCACGGCGAGTAAGAGACATGAGGGACATCTCGTTAGACAACTTCAAGAGAGCCCTAGATGTCGAACTGCAAAAAGTGCCAGACGAGCCCATCCTCGCAAGGGAGCGAGCTGTCGCTTCAAACAGTCTACTGCACCAAATCACCACCCATAACGAGGGGCGTCGCGCTCCTTAGTGCCGCTAGAGGAGCGGCGAACACATCCAAAGGTATCCAAAGGTAAGGTCACAACAAAGCGGTATTCTCAATAAGTGTGTCTAATGGGAGCTGGTTGATCTGTCTAGCCCCCTTTCTCCCTCATGCTAAAGTTAAAGGTCAAAGTTTATATTACCAAGTTAAAGGTCAAAGCTATATTACCAAGTTAAAGGTCAAAGGCTATATTAACAAGTTAAAGGTCAAAGGTTATATTACCAAGTTAAAGGTCAAAAGCTATGTTACCAAGTTAAAGGTCAAAAGCTATGTTACCAAGTTAAAGGTCAAAGGCTATATTACCAAGTTAAAGGTCAAAGCTATATTACCAAGTTAAAGGTCAAAGGCTATATTACCAAGCTAAAGGTCAAAGGTTATATTACCAAGCTAAAGGTCAAAGGTTATATTACCAAGTTAAAGGTCAAAGCTATATTACCAAGTTATAGGTAGATGGTTGCTATTTCTGGACCCCCTTTCCCTCATGTTTAGTCCCATTTATTCCAAGATTCTAGGACATTCGTTCCATTAGTTTGGCGATATTAAGACCTTTCACCCTATTTCTTTGTTAATATTAGGACCGTTCGTGACATTTAGGTGTCGATTATTTCCTGGCGAGCGTTAGCAAGCCTGTAATTTTAAGAGGAAAAGGCCTTCGGCCAGGATATTTTTCTACCGAAAATGCACATATTAATCTCGAAAGTTAGGTCTAGGGGGTGCTTTTTTAATAATTGATGGAGGTCTAGCGAGGAAGCTAATACATATATATACATAAATATACCAAAACAAATACTGATATCCCCTTAAAGGTCAAAATCTATATTATCGAGTTAAAGATCAAAAGCAATAATTACCCCCTTAAAGGTCAAAAGCTATATCACCAAATTAAAGGTCAAAAGCTATGTTCGATCTCTGCCAAAATCCGCAAAAATTGAACCGTGATCCTATAATTGAAAAGGGATTACACCTTCACTGTCGCAGAAAGTTGGAATATTACGTTTTCCGCGTGTATAAAAAATATCATAAAATAAAATCATCAACCTCAGCCTTCTCTGTGTATTGCTGTGTAATATTACGTCCGTTCATTAAAGGGGATGGGCTGTTTTTCTGGACCCCCTTCTCCCATAATATCCTTAGCGCCATTAGCCTGCATATTTTAAGACGTTCGGCACATTAGTTTGGCGATTTTAAGACTTAACGCCCCATTTATTTGTCAAAACTAAGGCCTTTCGTGCCATTTAGGTGTCTATTTATTCCTGGCGAGCGATAGCGAGCCTGTAATTTTAAGGGTAACCAACCCTATTACAAAATAAACCTGATAAAAAGTCAACATTGAACCCACACCCAGTCTATACAAAAATGAACCAGAATAAAGGCAATATTGAACCCAAGCTCTGCCTAATACAATATGAACCCTCTACCTGAACCACCACCGGAAGCCGTTCAAAAGCTTCACTGTATTTCATCATTTTTATTTTGTGCGACCGATGAAATTTGAATATTTAACTGCTTGATTTTTTCCATTGTGCTCGGCCTGATTCCGTATGTACACACACACACTCTCTCTCCCTCGCTCTCTCGCTCTCTTGATTAATAGAATGAATATGGATTAATATGAATTGATAAGTGGGTAAGTGTAATTGCCCTTCCACACTGGTTTCTTTCTATACTCTATAACACCTTTCCTTGTGGGCATTTCCTGACTCAAAGGGTTACACTTCATCATATTTCCTGGTACGGCTCTTAGTCGGAGGGGGTGGAGGGTGGGGAGAGAGCCTTCTACTTTGCTGTCCTATTCTTCTACTATAAACTGTTCCTGTCTAGCAGTATTAAGGCAGGACCACTTAGTGGGGACTACAAGTTCTGTGTGGTCTGAGTATCTGTATAACTCTGTGTAACTCTCTCTGAAAAAGTATCTTTATTGTATTAACGATATAATTATCACTTTGATAATAGGAATACCCTAACTACCCTAATTTATCGTTTGTGGTGTAACTTCCTTTAACCTAATTTTGTAAAATATATACTGTAGGCTACCTATATATCCCGGATCGCCTCGGAGATCGGCCCAACATTCTTGACTTGTTTCTAACTTCTAACCCTTCTTCTTATACTGTTGATCTTTTCTCTCCTTTGGGCTCCTCCGACCATAAACTTATCTCTGTCACCTGTCCTATTTCTCCAGTACGGCCACCCGATCCTCTTAGCCGGCGGCGCTTGTGGCACTTTGACGCTGCCGACTGGGAGGCTCTCCGGCAGTACTTCTTTGATTTGAATGGAATTATTTCTGCTTCCGTGGCCGGGGACTCTCTGAGAGTGCTGAACGCATTACCGAGGTAATCCTATCGGGCGTGGAAGCATACATTCCATTCGCTTTCTCTCAGACTAATGCTAAAAAATCTTGGTTTACTCACGCCTGTTCTACTGCTGTCCGCAATAAGGAGGAAGCATTCAAACGGTACCGACGCCTTAAAACTCAAGACTCTCATTCTTCCTATATTTCTGCCTGGAATCAAGCCAAATCTGTTCTTCGACTTGCCAAGCACTCTTTCATCAATAATAAATGCACTGAACTATCCAACTCTAGCTCTTCCCATCTAGCAAAAAACCTCTCCAACAATTTCTCTTCCTCGTCTTTCCCTCCCCTTTCCCACTCTGATGGCACAACCATCACTTCTTCCTCTGACAAAGCTAAACTCTTCGTTCAAACTTTTGCTAGAAACTCCACCTTTGATGATTCCGGTGCTATTCCTCCCTCTCCACCCTCCTCTCTCTTACTTATGCCTAATATCCTAATCTCTTCTAAAGATGTACTTTCTACCCTCTCTGGGCTTAATACTAAGAAGGTGTACGGTCTGGACGGTGTTCCTCCTGTTGTACTCATAAACTGTGCTTCCGTGCTGACTCCCTGCCTAGGCAAACTCTTTCGTCTCTGTCTATCCTCTAACGTCTTCCCTTCATGCTGGAAGTTTGCTCTCATTCAACCTGTCCCAAAGAAGGGTGACCGCTCTCAACCCTCCAACTATCGTCCAATTGCTCTCATCTCTTGTCTTTCTAAAGTTTTTGAAACTATTCTTGCTTCCAAATTTCTTAAGCATTTCTCTTCTCATTATCTGCTCTCAGATCGCCAGTATGGCTTCCTTAAGGGTCGCTCTACTGGTGATCTTCTTTCATATCTTACTAACTTATGGTCATCCTCCTTTTGGGACTTCGGTGAGACTTTTTCTATTGCACTAGATATATCGAAAGCCTTCGATAGAGTCTGGCACAAATCTTTCATTTCTAAACTGCCCTCCTTCGGTTTCTATCCCTCCATCTGTGTCTTTGTCTCCAATTTCCCGGCCGTTCCATAGCTGCGGTTGTAGACGGCCATCGCTCACTTCCTCACCCTATAAACTCTGGTGTTCCTCAGGGCTCTGTCCTATCTCCTATTCTATTTCTAATTTTATAAACAATCTTCTCAACTGTACCTCAATTCCCATCCATTCATACGCAGACGACTCAACCTTACACTACTCCCTTAGTTTTTCAGAACGCCCAAGCCAGCAATTCCTCAACGACAAAAGGAATGAAGCCATAGAACACTTAAATTCTGATCTAACTACTATCTCCAATTGGGGTAGAGAAAACCTTGTTACCTTTAATGCTTCCAAAACCCAATTTCTCCATCTATCTACCCGTCAGGAACTCCCTGCGGACTATCCCTTATTCTTCAACAATACAAAAATCAATCCTTCATCTCCTCTCAATATTCTTGGTGTCTCTTTTTCTTCTGCTCTCAGTTGGAAGGACCATATTACCAGTCTTGCTAAGGCAGCCTCCCAGAAGCTGGGTGTGCTCAACCGCCTTAGCGGGTTCTTTACCCCTGCACAGCTTCTTGCTCTGTACAGGGGCATAGTGCGTGCTTGTATTGAGTATTGTTCACATGTGTGGGGAGGTTCCTCTCACACCGCTCTCCTAGACAAAATTGAAAGGAAGGCCTTTCGTATCATTAACTCCCGCCCACTCACCAACTCTCTGCAACTCTCTCTTCGCCTCAATGTTGCATCTCTCTCGCTATTCTATCCCTACTATAATAATCAGTGTCCCTCAGAGCTTTCCCAGTGTATACCACCTCCTTTACGTTGGGCACGTGGTACCCGTCTTGCAACACAATCCCACCCCTACTCTGTGCAACTCTCCAACCCAAGAGTGAAATGTTACTCTCAGACTTTCTTCTGTTCAACAGCTGAGCTCTGGAACTCTCTCCCAGAATCAGTCTTTCCCTCTTCCTCTGACTTAAATTGCTTCAAACTCTGTGTGTCCAGGCATTTTGGTTCGAACGTCCCTTGATTTTGGCCCTGTCACTCTTTCAACTATGGGGGAGGCACTCGCTATAGGCAGTTCTGCCTTTTGCCTCCCTCACTCACATAGAAAAAAATAAAAAATAAAAAATGTATAACCGAAGGCTGGTTGTAGCTCGTGCTTCACTTGTCTCACTTCCTAGGCTGGAACAAGACCTCACGGGCTTCACCGTGTTGAGCGGTGAATGTGCAGGCTCTCAGCCTATGCCCGAGAGGGAGTAGTTGGAATATAGAAAAGAAAAACACATACATACATACAAATAAATATGTATGACATACATATTTATACATTGACCAACCACGAGAATTGCATTGAGTATCGTTGGAAAATTATCATAGCTTCATTATTTAATTATTACTGAGGGTGAAGGCTGGTCCTGTCCAGAGTGAGGTTTGGCATCCTCTACCTAACCTTCGTCGGTTCTGCCTGTTTCTTTTCCTGTACTACTTTTCCTACTTCGGGGGCAGGAGGCTAGGCAATCCTTCTCCTCTTGCAAAATGCACCTATTAGACGAGACAGATGAAGGAGTGAGGGAACGCTAAAGTGGTTCCGGACCCTAAGAATTGGAACTTTAAATGTGGTTTCTATTTGGGTTCTGTCTCGAGTCAGCCACCCCCAGCTATGGGGTATCTGCCTGAGTATACTGTATACATAAATACACACAGTACAGTCGCGCTAATAAGTCATGTCTCGGCACCAAGTATGTTTTGATCATTAATTGGTATCAGCACTATCTAAGCTTCATTTCTTCATATCGAGTGAAATATACAAACATGTTTCTACACTTACCCACCCTACTCAACATCTGACAAGACATTAATACACCACAGAGCAAGCCAAACGTAAAGACAGCTGGGACATGACTTATTAGCGCCACTGTACAATCGCGCTAAGAAGTGATGACTCGATTCCCAGTACCTTTTGTTCAGAAAGTGCTATCTGGCAACTATTGAGGTTCTATTATATTCATATATTACACACCGGGGAGAACTGTATTGAAGGAAACAATACCAAAAACACGATATATAAGTATTGTTACAATATATTTATCTCATTATGTGAGAGCAAACCAAATAATACGAAAGTTGAGACTAACCCGAACGAAAGAATGTGAAACTCGTAGTATTTCGCTCACTAGATTCAGGATTAAAATGTGGAGGAAGTCTCTTAATGCTTTTTAAGCCAACAATACTGGGAGAAAAGTATCTTATAAAATTAAAACCAACCGTTAAAAGTAACATTCAACCCATGAGTGTCAATTTAATCACGTAAATAAACATATAACAGATTGTTTTTTCCACATTTAATTCTCTAAGTGGGACAAGCCTGCCTTAAAAAACAAAGCGGTCTCCAGTATATTTTGGGATAAAGCTTGAATACTCGAGAACAGCTTGTAATTTGTATAGACAGACGATGAAATTTAACTTATAACATATTTAATAACCCATAGGGACACCCATATAGGAACGAAAGATGGAAAGGCATGTAGTAAAGGACAAAGGTGGATATATGAGCGGAAGAGATACACTCTCCCTCATATACTGGCAGTGACTGACTTGCATTTTTTTGCAGGCCTCCAGGCGGCAGGCCCAGGGAGTGTATCATGCTAGATAGCACCAGGAAATTAAATACTTTCATTATTCTATAAAGATATTGAAAACAAACCTTACTTACATATATTCAAACAACAACATAAATATAATTTAAAAGACCTAAATAGGTTAACTTTGTCAGTAGGCCAATTATTGGAAATATCCGGAGACCTATAGTTATAAATTAGGAAATGACTGGGCTCTGACAGGCAGTGGAGAGTTGCCAGTGGTAGCCAGATTTGGGGACTTTTGTCCGAGCCTTAGAAAAATCGAGTCATGACTTCTTAGCGCGATTGTACATACATACTGAGGGTTTTAATATCTATATCAGTGTTTGAGCATTTTGAGGCTCGCTAGCCTACTTTGAAGCTAGACATGTCCATTTTCTTCGGTAAAATATGTCCTGGCGAGCGTAAGACAGCCTGAAGATTATGAAAAATCGGCCTTATCCCCCAATGTTCATCTACCGTAAAATGTACAAATTTAGCCTGAATGGTGGGGGTGGTGGGTCTTATTATTATTATTATTATTATTATCATTATTATTATTGTTATCATTGTTATTATTATTATCATTATCATTATTATTGTTATCATTGTTATCATTATTATTATTATCATTATTATTATTGTTATCATTATTATTATTATCAGTATTATTATTATCAGTATTATTATTATCATTATTATTATTATCATTATCAGTATTATTATTATCATTATTATTATCATTATTATCATTATCAGTATTATTATTATCATTATTGTTATCATTGTTATTATTATTATTATTATTGTTATCATTATTACTATTATTAATATTATTATCATTATCATAATTATTATTATAATATTATTATCATCAATATCATTATTATTATTATCTTTATTATTATCAGTATTATTATTATTATCATTATTATTATTATCATTATTATTATTATTTATATATTGCGTTTGATTATATTTTATTTAACTATTTTGTGTTTAGTCTGAGAGGAGGTACCAAAATACTATATCATTATTGATGTATTCATTTCCTTTCT